>CM059260.1:13610509-13785996 GCA_030347555.1 Lablab purpureus
ACAGTTTTGATGATGAAGTTTTTAGAAAGTTTCAATCAACATTAAAGACTTGTGTCATATCACAAAGGAAGGTTGCTTGATAGGAAAGGAAAGGCATAAAGAGCATTCAAAGCTTTCAAGAGAGAAGATTGATGAAGATTTTCTCAAAGAGCTAAAGGATCAAGAGTAGAAGGTTCTGCTTTGGGTGTTGGATAAATAGAGTAAGTCATAAATCCCATTCAAGACCTTCCCAAACAAGAGAGCAAGGTGTTTTCTCGCAAAAACGTTTTTCTACGCTTTTAATCGATTACCATACGTAAATAATAGATTATTTAACTTAAAATTTGAATTAAAAATGTTTAACAAGCAAAATAATCGATTAAGTGTCTTTGATAATCGATTATATTGATTCTGGGTTAATATAATCGATTATGGCCTTAATCTAATCGATTATATCAGACGATATTTGTTTTCCAGTTTTTAAACATGATATAATCGATTAAGCTTTTAATATAATCGATTAAATGAGTCGCTTTTGCGAAATTAATTCTAAATCAACCTAAGAATGGAAACTTTGGAGCATTTTCGAATTATAAAATGAAAGAGAATGTCTTAGGTTTAACACATCCGAACAAACACAAAATATTCAAAGTGTTTCGTGCCTTAGCATTTTCAAAGCCGTTTTCCCGCTTCTCTTCGCTTGATCAAGTCTTTGGAAGTGGTGATCATTGTGCTTAAGCTTTTTATCCAAAGACATTTCAGGTGTATTCTTTTACTGCTTTCTCAGAAGGGAAAATTCATCCCTTGGATATGTTCTAAGGGAGGTGTTTCATCTCTTGTGTGTCAAGAGAGGTGGGTTTCATCCTCGATGTGTCCGGGAGGTGTTTCATCCTCGAGTGTCTGGGAGGTGTTTCATCCTCGTGTGTCTGGGAGGTGTTTCATCCTCGTGTGTCCGGGAGGTGTTTCATCCTTAATGTGTCCGAGGAGGTGTTTCCGCTTATCTTTATTTGTTATTGCATGAATTGGTGTTTGTAATTTCAATTAAAGATAGTGGGGAAAATCATCACGGATTTGTGGTGGTTGGGAACTGGACGTAGGATTGGCTTAATCCGAACCAGTATAAATCTCTGTGTTATTTCTCTTTCTCTATCTCTTTTAATTGTGGATCATTATAACAATTGCTAATCCCAACAGCTTTAATCAAAGGATTAGAAAAATTCACATCCAAGTTTTTGAAAGTTTTTCAAAACCTGAAAATTTATTTAAAAGAGAAAATTTCTTTAAAAATCCAATTCCCCCCCCTCTTGGTTTTTATACTGTCGTCTTTATTTAACACTAAAAATTGAGTTCTTTTTGTAAAACAAAAGTAGAGATGCAAAATAAAATATAAATTTCGAAATTACAAAAAATTGAGTTCTTTTGCATAAAACCAAAGTACATATCGAGAATAAAACATAAAAATCCAAACTACTAAAAATTGAGTTCTTTTTGTAAAACAAAAGTAGGGATCCAAAATAAAATATTAATTTCGAAATTACAAAAAATTGAGTTCTTTTGCATAAAACCAAAGTACTTATCGAGAATAAAATAT
The DNA here is from genome assembly GCA_030347555.1 of Lablab purpureus. Classification (NCBI taxonomy): domain Eukaryota; kingdom Viridiplantae; phylum Streptophyta; class Magnoliopsida; order Fabales; family Fabaceae; genus Lablab; species Lablab purpureus. Next base: position 13,612,080 of record CM059260.1, read on the forward strand.
AAAAATCCAAATTACTGACCATTGAGTTCTTTTTGTAAAACAAAAGTAGGGATCCAAAATAAAATATCAATTTCGAAATTACAAAAAATTGAGTTCTTTTGCATAAAACCAAAGTACATATCGAGAATAAAATATAAATATCCAAATTACTAAACATTGAGTTCTTTTTGTAAAACAAAAGTAGGGATCCAAAATAAAATATCAATTTCGAAATTAAAAAAATTGAGTTCTTTTACATAGAACAAAAGTAACGTATCGAGAATAAAATATAAATTTAAAAATTAAGAAAAATTGAGTTTCTTTTTTGTAAAACAAAACTAACTACGTATGAAAAATAATATATCATTTTCGAAATTATTAAAAAGAATTCTTTTTGTAAAACAAAAGTACGGATCGAAAATAAAATATAAATATCCAAATTACTAAAAATTGAGTTCTTTTTGTAAAACAAAACTAGGGATCCAAAATAAAATATAAATTTCGAAATTACGAAAAATTGAAGTCTTTTGCATAAAACCAAAGTACATATCGAGAATAAAATATAAATATCCAAATTACTAAACATTGAGTTCTTTTTGTAAAACAAAAGTAGGGATCCAAAATAAAATATAAATTTCGAAATTACAAAAAATTGAGTTCTTTTGCATAAAACCAAAGTACATATCGAGAATAAAATATAAATATCCAAATTACTAAAAATTGAGTTCTTTTTGTACAACAAAAGTAGGGATCCAAAATAAAATATCAATTTCAAAATTACAGAAAATTGAGTTCTTTGCATAGAACAAAAATACGTATCGAGAATAAAATATAAATTTCAAAATTATGAAAAATTGAGTTTCTTTTATTTAAAACAAAACTACGGACGAAAAATAATATATCAATTTCGAAATTATTAAAAGTTGAATTCTTTTTGTAAAACAAAAGTACAGATCGAAAATAAAATATAAATATCCAAATTACTAAAAATTGTGTTCTTTTTGTAAAACAAAAGTAGGGATCCAAAATAAAATATAAATTTCGAAATTACAAAAAGTGAGTTCTTTTGCGTCAAACCAAAGTACATATCGAGAACAAAATATAAGTATCTAAATTACTAAAAATTGAGTTCCTTTTGTAAAACAAAAGTAGGGATCCAAAATAAAATATCAATTTTGAAATGACAAAAAATTGAGTTCTTTTGCATAAAACAAAAGTACGTATCGAGAATAAAATATAAATTTAAAAATTATGAAAAATTGAGTTTCTTTTTTATAAAACAAAACTACGGATGAAAAATAATATATCAATTTTGAAATTATTAAAAATTGAATTCTTTTTGTAAAACAAAAGTCTGGATCGAAAACAAAATATAAATATCCAAATTACTAAAAATTGAGTTCTTTTTTCAAAACAAAAGTAGGGATCAAAAATAAAATATAAATTTCGACATTACAAAAAATTGAATTCTTTTGCATAAAACCAAAGTACATATCGAGAATAAAATATAAAAATCCAAATTACTAAAAGTTGAGTTCTTTTTGTAAAGCAAAAGTAGGGATCCAAAATAAAATATCAATTTCGAAATTACAAAAAATTGAGTTCTTTTGCATAGAACAAAAGTACGTATCGAGAATCAAATATAAATATCCAAGTTACTAAAAATTGAGTTCTTTTTGTAAAACAAAAAGTAGGGATCCAAAATAAAATATCAATTTCGAAATTACAAAAATTGAGTTCTTTTGCATAGAACAAAAGTACGTGATCGAGAATCAAATATAAATTTCAAAATTATGAAAAATTGACTTTCTTTTTGTGAAACAAAACTACGGATGAAAAATAATATACCAATTTCAAAATTATTAAAAATTGAATCCTTTTTGTAAAACAAAAGTACAGATTGAAAATAAAATATAAAAATCAAAATTACTAAAAGTTGAGTTCTTTTTCTAAAACAAAAGTAGGGATCCAAAATAAAATATCAATTTCGAAATGACAAAAAATTGAGTTCTTTTGCATTAGACCAAAAGTACGTATCAAGAATAAAATATAAATTTCAAAATTATCAAAATTGAGTTTCTTTTTCGTAAAGCAAAACTACGGATGAAAAATAATATATCAATTTAGAAATTATTAAAAATTGAATTCTTTTTGTAAAACAAAAGTACTGATCGAAAATAAAATATAAATATCAAAATTACTAAAAATTGAGTTCTTTTTGTAAAACAAAAGTAGGGATCCAAAATAAAATATCAATTTAAAAATTACAAAAATTGAGTTCTTTTGCATTAGACCAAAGTAATTATCGAGAGTAAAATATAAAAATCCAAATTACTAAAAATTGAGTTCTTTTTCTAAAACAAAAGTAGGGATCCAAAATAAAATATAAATTTGCAAATTACTATAAAAATTGAGTTCTTTTGCATAAAACCAAAGTACATATCGAGAAAATATAAATATCCAAATTACTAAAAATTGAGTTCTTTTTCTAAAACAAAAGTAGGGATCCAAAATAAAATATAAATTTGCAAATTACTAAAAACTTGAGTTCTTTTGCATAAAACCAAAGTACATATCGAGAAAATACAAATATCCAAATTACTAAAAATTGAGTTCTTTTGTAAAACAAAAGTAGGGATCCAAAATAAAATATAAATTTCAAAATTACAAAAATTGAGTTCTTTTGCATAAAACCAAAGTGCATATCGAGAATAAAATATAAATATCCAAATTACTAAAAACGGAGTTCTTTTTGTAAAACAAAAATAGGGATCCAAAATAAAATATAAAATTCGAAATTACAAAAATTTGAGTTCTTTTGCGTAAAACCAAAGTACATATCGAGAATAAAATATAAATATGGAAATTACTAAAAATGAGTTCTTTTTGTAAAACAAAAGTAGGGATCCAAAATAAAATATCAATTTTGAAATGACAAAAATTGAGTTCTTTTGCATAAAACAAAAGTACGTATCGAGAATAAAATATAAATTTAAAAATTATGAAAAATTGAGTTTGTTTTTGTAAAACAAAACTACGGATGAAAAATAATATATCAATTTCAAAATTATTAAAAATTGAATTCTTTTTGTAAAACAAAAGTACGGATCGAAAATAAAATATAAATATCTAAATTACTAAAAATTGAGTTCTTTTTGTAAAACAAAAGTAGGGATCCAAAATAAAATATAAATTTCGAAATTACAAAAAATTGAGTGCTTTTGCACAAAACCAAAGTACATATCGAGAATAAAATATAAAAATCCAAATTACTAAAAATTGAGTTCTTTTTCTAAAAAAAAGTAGGGATCCAAAATAAAATATCAATTTCGAAATTACAAAAAATTGAGTTCTTTTGCATAAAACCAAAGTACATATCGAGAATAAAATATAAATAATCAAATTACTATTTTGTGAAAATATAGTAGGGATCCAAAATAAAATATAAATTTCGAAATTACAAAAAATTGAATCCTTTTGCATAGAACCAAAGTACATATCGAGAATAAAATATAAATATGCAAATTACTAAAAATTGAGTTCTTTTTGTAAAACAAAAGTAGGGATCCAAAATAAAATATCAATTTCGAAATGACAAAAAATTGAGTTCTTTTGCATAGAACAAAAGTACGTATCGAGAATAAAATATAAATTTCAAAATTATGAAAAATTGAGTTTCTTTTTCGTAAAGCAAAACTACGGATGAAAAATAATATATCAATTTCAAAATTATTAAAAATTGAATTCTTTTGTAAAACAAAAGTACGCATCGAAAATATAATATAAATATCAAAATTACTAAAAATTGAGTTCTTTTTGTAAAACAAAAGTAGGGATCCAAAATAAAATATCAATTTCGAAATGACAAAAAATTGAGTTCTTTTGCATTAGACCAAAGTACTTATCGAGAATAAAATATAAAAATCCAAATTACTAAAAATTGAGTTCTTTTTCTAAAACAAAAGTAGGGATCCAAAATAAAATATAAATTTGCAAATTACTAAAAAATTGAGTTCTTTTGCATAAAACCAAAGTACATATCGAGAAAATACAAATATCCAAATTACTAAAAATTGAGTTCTTTTTGTAAAACAAAAGTAGGGATCCAAAATAAAATATAAATTTCAAAATTACAAAAAATTGAGTTCTTTTGCATGAAACCAAAGTGCATATCGAGAATAAAATATAAATATCCAAATTACTAAAAATGGAGTTCTTTTTGTAAAACAAAAATAGGGATCCAAAATAAAATATAAATTTCGAAATTACAAAAAATTGAGTTCTTTTGCATAAAACCAAAGTACATATTGAGAATAAAATATAAATATGCAAATTACTAAAAAATGAGTTCCTTTTGTAAAACAAAAGTAGGGATCCAAAATAAAATATCAATTTCGAAATGACAAAAAATTGAGTTCTTTTGCATAAAACAAAAGTACGTATCGAGAATAAGATATAAATTTAAAAATTATGAAAAATTGAGTTTGTTTTTTGTAAAACAAAACTACGGATGAAAAATAATATATCAATTTCGAAATTATTAAAAATTGAATTCTTTTTGTAAAACAAAAGTACGGATCGAAAATAAAATATAAATATCTAAATTACTAAAAATTGAGTTCTTTTTGTAAAACAAAAGTAGGGATCCAAAATAAAATATAAATTTCGAAATTACAAAAAATTGAGTTCTTTTGCATAAAACCAAAGTACATATCGAGAATAAAATATAAAAATCCAAATTACTAAAAATTGAGTTCTTTTTCTAAAAAAAAGTACGGATCCAAAATAAAATATCAATTTCGAAATTACAAAAAATTGAGTTCTTTTGCGTAAAACCAAAGTACATATCGAGAATAAAAGATAAATATCCAAATTACTAAAAATTGAGTTCTTTTTGTAAAACAAAAGTAGGGATCCAAAATAAAATATAAATTTCGAAATTACAAAAAATTGAATCCTTTTGCATAGAACCAAAGTACATATCGAGAATAAAATATAAATATGCAAATTACTAAAAAATGAGTTCTTTTTGTAAAACAAAAGTAGGGATCCAAAATAAAATATACATTTTGAAATTACAAAAAATTGAGTTCTTTTGCATAAAACCAAAGTACATATCGAGAATAAAATATAAAAATCCAAATTACTAAAAATTGAGTTCTTTTTCTAAAAAAAAGTACGGATCCAAAATAAAATATCAATTTCGAAATGACAAAAAATTGAGTTCTTTTGCATAAAACAAAAGTACGTATCTAGAATAAAATATAAATTTAAAAATTATGAAAAATTGAGTTTCTTTTTCGTAAAGCAAAACTACGGATGAAAAATAATATATCAATTTCAAAATTATTAAAAATTGAATTCTTTTTGTAAAACAAAAGTCGGATCGAAAATAAAATATAAATATCGAAATTACTAAAAATTTAGTTGTTTTTGTAAAACAAAAGTAGGGATCCAAAATAAAATATCAATTTAGAAATTACAAAAAATTGAGTTCTTTTGCATTAGACCAAAGTACTTATCGAGAATAAAATATAAAAATCCAAATTACTAAAAATTGAGTTCTTTTTCTAAAACAAAAGTAGGGATCCAAAAATAAAATATAAATTTGCAAATTACTAAAAAATTGAGTTCTTTTGCATAAAACCAAAGTACATATCGAGAATAAAATATAAATAATCAAATTACTAAAAAATGAGTTCTTTTTGTAAAACAAAAGAAGGGATCCAAAATAAAATATAAATTTCGAAATTACAAAAATTGAATCCTTTTGCATAGAACCAAAGTACATATCGAGAATAAAATATAAATATGCAAATTACTAAAAATGAGTTCTTTTGTAAAACAAAAGTAGGGATCCAAAATAAAATATCAATTTCGAAATGACAAAAATTGAGTTCTTTTGCATAGAACAAAAGTACGTATCGAGAATCAAATATAAATTTCAAAATTATGAAAAATTGAGTTTCTTTTTTGTAAAACAAAACTACGGATGAAAAATTATATATCAATTTCAAAATTATTAAAAATTGAATTCTTTTTGTAAAACAAAAGTACGGATCGAAAATAAAATATAAATATCAAAATTACTAAAAATTGAGTTCTTTTTGCAACACAATAGTAGGGATCCAAAATAAAATATAAATTTCGAAATTAAAAAAAATTGAGTTCTTTTGCATAAAACCAAAGTACATATCGAGAATAAAATATAAATAATCAAATTACTAAAAAATGAGTTCTTTTTGTAAAACAAAAGAAGGGATCCAAAATAAAATATCAATTTCGAAATTACAAAAAATTGAGTTCTTTTGCACTGTAACAACGATGACGTATCGAGAATAAAATATAAATTTCAAAATTATGAAAAATTGAGTTTCTTTTTGTAAAACAAAACTATGGATGAAAAATGGTATATCAATTTCAAAATTATTAAAAATTGAATTCTTTTGTAAAACAAAAGTATGGATCGAAAATAAAATATAAATATCAAAATTACTTAAAAATGAGTTCTTTTTGTAAAACAAAAGTAGGGATCCAAAATAAAATATCAATTTCGAAATGACAAAAAATTGAGTTCTTTTGCATTAGACCAAAAGTACGTATCAAGAATAAAATATAAATTTCAAAATTATCAAAATTGAGTTTCTTTTTCGTAAAGCAAAACTACGGATGAAAAATAATATATCAATTTCAAAATTATTAAAAATTGAATTCTTTTGTAAAACAAAAGTACTGATCGAAAATAAAATATAAATATCAAAATTACTAAAAATTGAGTTCTTTTTGTAAAACAAAAGTAGGGATCCAAAATAAAATATCAATTTAAAAATTACAAAAATTGAGTTCTTTTGCATTAGACCAAAGTAATTATCGAGAGTAAAATATAAAAATCCAAATTACTAAAAATTGAGTTCTTTTTCTAAAACAAAAGTAGGGATCCAAAATAAAATATAAATTTGCAAATTACTATAAAAAATTGAGTTCTTTTGCATAAAACCAAAGTACATATCGAGAAAATATAAATATCCAAATTACTAAAAATTGAGTTCTTTTTCTAAAACAAAAGTAGGGATCCAAAATAAAATATAAATTTGCAAATTACTAAAAACTTGAGTTCTTTTGCATAAAACCAAAGTACATATCGAGAAAATACAAATATCCAAATTACTAAAAATTGAGTTCTCTTTGTAAAACAAAAGTAGGGATCCAAAATAAAATATAAATTTCAAAATTACAAAAAATTGAGTTCTTTTGCATAAAACCAAAGTGCATATCGAGAATAAAATATAAATATCCAAATTACTAAAAACGGAGTTCTTTTTGTAAAACAAAAGTAGGGATCCAAAATAAAATATAAATTTCGAAATTACAAAAAATTGAGTCCTTTTGCGTAAAACCAAAGTACATATCGAGAATAAAATATAAATATGGAAATTACTAAAAATGAGTTCTTTTTGTAAAACAAAAGTAGGGATCCAAAATAAAATATCAATTTTGAAATGACAAAAATTGAGTTCTTTTGCATAAAACAAAAGTACGTGATCGAGAATAAAATATAAATTTAAAAATTATGAAAAATTGAGTTTGTTTTTTGTAAAACAAAACTACGGATGAAAAATAATATATCAATTTCAAAATTATTAAAAATTGAATTCTTCTTGTAAAACAAAAGTACGGATCGAAAATAAAATATAAATATCTAAATTACTAAAAATTGAGTTCTTTTTGTAAAACAAAAGTAGGGATCCAAAATAAAATATAAATTTCGAAATTACAAAAAATTGAGTTCTTTTGCACAAAACCAAAGTACATATCGAGAATAAAATATAAAAATCCAAATTACTAAAAATTGAGTTCTTTTTCTAAAAAAAAGTAGGGATCCAAAATAAAATATCAATTTCGAAATTACAAAAAATTGAGTTCTTTTGCGTAAAACCAAAGTACATATCGAGAATAAAAGATTAATATCCAAATTACTAAAAATTGAGTTCTTTTTGTGAAAATAAAGTAGGGATCCAAAATAAAATATAAATTTCGAAATTACAAAAATTGAATCCTTTTGCATAGAACCAATGTACATATCGAGAATAAAATATAAATATGCAAATTACTAAAAATGAGTTCTTTTGTAAAACAAAAGTAGGGATCCAAAATAAAATATCAATTTCGAAATGACAAAAATTGAGTTCTTTTGCATAGAACAAAAGTACGTATCGAGAATAAAATATAAATTTCAAAATTATGAAAAATTGAGTTTCTTTTTCGTAAAGCAAAACTACGGATGAAAAATAATATATCAATTTCAAAATTATTAAAAATTGAATTCTTTTTGTAAAACAAAAGTACGCATCGAAAATAAAATATAAATATCAAAATTACTAAAAATTGAGTTCTTTTTGTAAAACAAAAGTAGGGATCCAAAATAAAATATCAATTTCGAAATGACAAAAAATTGAGTTCTTTTGCATTAGACCAAAGTACTTATCGAGAATAAAATATAAAAATCCAAATTACTAAAAATTGAGTTCTTTTTCTAAAACAAAAGTAGGGATCCAAAATAAAATATAAATTTGCAAATTACTAAAAATTGAGTTCTTTTGCATAAAACCAAAGTACATATCGAGAAAATACAAATATCCAAATTACTAAAAATTGAGTTCTTTTTGTAAAACAAAAGTAGGGATCCAAAATAAAATATAAATTTCAAAATTACAAAAAATTGAGTTCTTTTGCATGAAACCAAAGTGCATATCGAGAATAAAATATAAATATCCAAATTACTAAAAATGGAGTTCTTTTTGTAAAACAAAAGTAGGGATCCAAAATAAAATATAAATTTCGAAATTACAAAAAATTGAGTCCTTTTGCATAAAACCAAAGTACATATTGAGAATAAAATATAAATATGCAAATTACTAAAAATGAGTTCCTTTTGTAAAACAAAAGTAGGGATCCAAAATAAAATATCAATTTCGAAATGACAAAAATTGAGTTCTTTTGCATAAAACAAAAGTACGTGATCGAGAATAAGATATAAATTTAAAAATTATGAAAAATTGAGTTTGTTTTTGTAAAACAAAACTACGGATGAAAAATAATATATCAATTTCGAAATTATTAAAAATTGAATTCTTTTGTAAAACAAAAGTACTGGATCGAAAATAAAATATAAATATCTAAATTACTAAAAATTGAGTTCTTTTTGTAAAACAAAAGTAGGGATCCAAAATAAAATATAAATTTCGAAATTACAAAAAATTGAGTTCTTTTGCATAAAACCAAAGTACATATCGAGAATAAAATATAAAAATCCAAATTACTAAAAATTGAGTTCTTTTTCTAAAAAAAGTAGGGATCCAAAATAAAATATCAATTTCGAAATTACAAAAAATTGAGTTCTTTTGCATAAAACCAAAGTACATATCGAGAATAAAAGATAAATATCCAAATTACTAAAAATTGAGTTCTTTTGTAAAACAAAAGTAGGGATCCAAAATAAAATATAAATTTCGAAATTACAAAAAATTGAATCCTTTTGCATAGAACCAAAGTACATATCGAGAATAAAATATAAATATGCAAATTACTAAAAATGAGTTCTTTTGTAAAACAAAAGTAGGGATCCAAAATAAAATATCAATTTCGAAATGACAAAAATTGAGTTCTTTTGCATAGAACAAAAGTACGTATCGAGAATAAAATATAAATTTCAAAATTATGAAAAATTGAGTTTCTTTTTCAGTAAATCAAAACTACGGATGAAAAATAATATATCAATTTCAAAATTATTAAAAATTGAATTCTTTTGTAAAACAAAAGTACTGGATCGAAAATAAAATATAAATATCGAAATTACTAAAAATTTAGTTGTTTTTGTAAAACAAAAGTAGGGATCCAAAATAAAATATCAATTTAGAAATTACAAAAAATTGAGTTCTTTTGCATTAGACCAAAGTACTTATCGAGAATAAAATATAAAAATCCAAATTACTAAAAATGGAGTTCTTTTTGTAAAACAAAAGTAGGGATCCAAAAATAAAATATAAATTTCGAAATTACAAAAAATTAAGTTCTTTTGCATAAAACCAAAGTACATATCGAGAATAAAATATAAATATCCAAATTACTAAAAATGGAGTTCTTTTTGTAAAACAAAAGTAGGGATCCAAAATAAAATATAAATTTCCAAATTACAAAAAAATTGAATCCTTTTGCATAGAACCAAAGTACATATCGAGAATAAAATATAAATATGCAAATTACTAAAAATGAGTTCTTTTTGTAAAACAAAAGTAGGGATCCAAAATAAAATATCAATTTCGAAATGACAAAAAATTGAGTTCTTTTGCATAGAACAAAAGTACGTATCGAGAATCAAATATAAATTTCAAAATTATGAAAAATTGAGTTTCTTTTTTGTAAAACAAAACTACGGATGAAAAATTATATATCACTTTCAAAATTATTAAAAATTGAATTCTTTTTGTAAAACAAAAGTACGGATCGAAAATAAAATATAAATATCAAAATTACTAAAAATTGAGTTCTTTTTGCAACACAATAGTAGGGATCCAAAATAAAATATAAATTTCGAAATTAAAAAAAATTGAGTTCTTTTGCATAAAACCAAAGTACATATCGAGAATAAAATATAAATAATCAAATTACTAAAAAATGAGTTCTTTTTGTAAAACAAAAGAAGGGATCCAAAATAAAATATCAATTTCGAAATTACAAAAAATTGAGTTCTTTTGCACAGAACAACAGTACGTATCGAGAATAAAATATAAATTTCAAAATTATGAAAAATTGAGTTTCTTTTTTGTAAAACAAAACTATGGATGAAAAATGGTATATCAATTTCAAAATTATTAAAAATTGAATTCTTTTTGTAAAACAAAAGTATGGATCGAAAATAAAATATAAATATCAAAATTACTTAAAAATGAGTTCTTTTTGTAAAACAAAAGTAGGGATCCAAAATAAAATATCAATTTCGAAATTACAAAAAATTGAGTTCTTTTGCATAGAACAAAAGTACGTATCAAGAATAAAATATAAATTTCGAAATTATGAAAAATTGAGTTTCTTTTTTGTAAAACAAAACTATGGATGAAAAATAGTATATCAATTTCAAAATTATTAAAAATTGAATTCTTTTGTAAAACAAAAAGTACTGGATCGAAAATAAAATATAAATATCAAAATTACTAAAAATTGAGTTCTTTTTGTAAAACAAAAGTAGGGATCCAAAATAAAATATAAATTTTGAAATTACAAAAAATTGAGTACTTTTGCATAAAACCAAAGTACATATCCAGAATAATATATAAATATGCAAATTACTAAAAAAATGAGTTCTTTTTGTAAAACAAAAGTAGGGATCCAAAATAAAATATCAATTTCGAAATTACAAAAGATTGAGTTCTTTTGCACAGAACAAAAGTACGTATTGAGTTCTTTTGCACAGAACAATAGTATATCAATTTCAAAATTATTAAAAATTGAATTCTTTTTGTAAAACAAAAAGTACGGATCGAAAATAAAATATAAATATCAAAATTACTTAAAAATGAGTTCTTTTGTAAAACAAAAGTAGGGATCCAAAATAAAATATCAATTTCGAAATGACAAAAATTGAGTTCTTTTGCATTAGACCAAAAGTACGTATCAAGAATAAAATATAAATTTCAAAATTATCAAAAATTGAGTTTCTTTTTCGTAAAGCAAAACTAGGGATGAAAAATAATATATCAATTTCAAAATTATTAAAAATTGAATTCTTTTTGTAAAACAAAAGTACTGATCGAAAATAAAATATAAATATCAAAATTACTAAAAATTGAGTTCTTTTGTAAAACAAAAGGAGGGATCCAAAATAAAATATCAATTTAGAAATTACAAAAAATTGAGTTCTTTTGCATTAGACCAAAGTAATTATCGAGAGTAAAATATAAAAATCCAAATTACTAAAAATTGAGTTCTTTTTCTAAAACAAAAGTAGGGATCCAAAATAAAATATAAATTTGCAAATTACTATAAAAAATTGAGTTCTATTGCATAAAACCAAAGTACATATCGAGAAAATATAAATATCCAAATTACTAAAAATTGAGTTCTTTTTGTAAAACAAAAGTAGGGATCCAAAATAAAATATAAATTTCGAAATTACCAAAAATTGAGTCCTTTTGCATAAAACCAAAGTACATATCGGGAATAAAATATAAATATCCAAATTACTAAAAATTGAGTTCTTTTTGGAAAAAAAAAGTAGGGATCCAAAACAAAATATCAATTTCGAAATGACAAAAAATTGAGTTCTTTTGCATAAAACAAAAGTACGTATCGAGAATAAAATATAAATTTCATAATTATGAAAAATTGAGTTTCTTTTTCGTAAAGCAAAACTACGGATGAAAAATAATATATCAATTTCAAAATTATTAAAAATTGAATTCTTTTTGTAAAACAAAAGTACGGATCGAAAATAAAATATAAATATCAAAATTACTAAAAATTGAGTTGTTTTTGTAAAACAAAAGTAGGGATCCAAAATAAAATATCAATTTAGAAATTACAAAAAATTGAGTTCTTTTGCATTAGACCAAAGTAGTTATCGAGAATAAAATATAAAAATCCAAATTATTGAGAATTGAGTTCTTTTTGTAAAACAAAAGAAGGGATCCAAAATAAAATATCAATTTCGAAATTACAAAAATTGAGTTCTTTTGCACAGTAACAAAAGTACGTATCGAGAATAAAATATAAATTTCAAAATTATGAAAAATTGAGTTTCTTTTTGTAAAACAAAACTATGGATGAAAAATAGTATATCAATTTCAAAATTATTAAAAATTGAATTCTTTTTGTAAAACAAAAGTATGGATCGAAAATAAAATATAAATATCAAAATTACTTAAAAATGAGTTCTTTTGTAAAACAAAAGTAGGGATCCAAAATAAAATATCAATTTCGAAATGACAAAAATTGAGTTCTTTTGCATTAGACCAAAAGTACGTATCAAGAATAAAATATAAATTTCAAAATTATCAAAAATTGAGTTTCTTTTTCGTAAAGCAAAACTACTGGATGAAAAATAATATATCAATTTCAAAATTATTAAAAATTGAATTCTTTTTGTAAAACAAAAGTACTGATCAAAAATAAAATATAAATATCAAAATTACTAAAAATTGAGTTCTTTTTGTAAAACAAAAGTAGGGATCCAAAATAAAATATCAATTTAGAAATTACAAAAATTGAGTTCTTTTGCATTAGACCAAAGTAATTATCGAGTAAAATATAAAAATCCAAATTACTAAAAATTGAGTTCTTTTCTAAAACAAAAGTAGGGATCCAAAATAAAATATAAATTTGCAAATTACTATAAAAATTGAGTTCTTTTGCATAAAACCAAAGTACATATCGAGAAAATATAAATATCCAAATTACTAAAAATTGAGTTCTTTTTCTAAAACAAAAGTAGGGATCCAAAATAAAATATAAATTTTGAAATTACCAAAAATTGAGTCCTTTTGCATAAAACCAAAGTACATATTGGGAATAAAATATAAATATCCAAATTACTAAAAATTGAGTTCTTTTTGGAAAAAAAAAGTAGGGATCCAAAACAAAATATCAATTTCGAAATGACAAAAATTGAGTTCTTTTGCATAAAACAAAAGTACGTATCGAGAATAAAATATAAATTTCAAAATTATGAAAAATTGAGTTTCTTTTTCGTAAAGCAAAACTACGGATGAAAAATAATATATCAATTTCAAAATTATTAAAAATTGAATTCTTTTTGTAAAACAAAAGTACGGATCGAAAATAAAATATAAATATCAAAATTACAAAAAATTGAGTTGTTTTTGTAAAACAAAAGTAGGGATCCAAAATAAAATATCAATTTAGAAATTACAAAAAATTGAGTTCTTTTGCATTAGACGAAAGTAGTTATCGAGAATAAAATATAAAAATCCAAATTATTGAGAATTGAGTTCTTTTTGTAAAACAAAAGAAGGGATCCAAAATAAAATATCAATTTCGAAATGACAAAAATTGAGTTCTTTTGCACAGTAACAAAAGTACGTGATCGAGAATAAAATATAAATTTCAAAATTATGAAAAATTGAGTTTCTTTTTGTAAAACAAAACTATGGATGAAAAATAGTATATCAATTTCAAAATTATTAAAAATTGAATTCTTTTTGTAAAACAAAAGTATGGATCGAAAATAAAATATAAATATCAAAATTACTTAAAAATGAGTTCTTTTTGTAAAACAAAAGTAGGGATCCAAAATAAAATATCAATTTCGAAATGACAAAAATTGAGTTCTTTTGCATAGAACAAAAGTACGTATCAAGAATAAAATATAAATTTCGAAATTATGAAAAATTGAGTTTCTTTTTTGTAAAACAAAACTATGGATGAAAAATAGTATATCAATTTCAAAATTATTAAAAATTGAATTCTTTTTGTAAAACAAAAAAGTACGGATCGAAAATAAAATATAAATATCAAAATTACTAAAAATTGAGTTCTTTTTGTAAAACAAAAGTAGGGATCCAAAATAAAATATAAATTTTGAAATTACAAAAAATTGAGTACTTTTGCATAAAACCAAAGTACATATCCAGAATAATATATAAATATGCAAATTACTAAAAAATGAGTTCTTTTTGTAAAACAAAAGTAGGGATCCAAAATAAAATATCAATTTCGAAATTACAAAAAATTGAGTTCTTTTGCACAGAACAAAAGTACGTATAGAGAATAAAATATAAATTTCAAAACTATGAAAAATTGAGTTTCTTTTTTGTAAAACAAAACTATGGATGAAAAATAGTATATCAATTTCAAAATTATTAAAAATTGAATTCTTTTTGTAAAACAAAAAAGTACGGATCGAAAATAAAATATAAATATCAAAATTACTAAAAATTGAGTTGTTTTTGTAAAACAAAAGTAGGGATCCAAAATAAAATATCAATTTATAAATTACAAAAAATTGAGTTCTTTTGCATTAGACCAAAGTAGTTATCGAGAATAAAATATAAAAATCCAAATTATTGAAAATTGAGTTCTTTTTGTAAAACAAAAGAAGGGATCCAAAATAAAATATCAATTTCGAAATTACAAAAAATTGAGTTCTTTTGCACAGAACAAAAGTACGTATCGAGAATAAAATATAAATTTCAAAATTATGAAAAATTGAGTTTCTTTTTGTAAAACAAAACTATGGATGAAAAATAGTATATCAATTTCAAAATTATTAAAAATTGAATTCTTTTTGTAAAACAAAAGTATGGATCGAAAATAAAATATAAATATCAAAATTACTTAAAAATGAGTTCTTTTTGTAAAACAAAAGTAGGGATCCAAAATAAAATATCAATTTCGAAATGACAAAAAATTGAGTTCTTTTGCATTAGACCAAAAGTACGTATCAAGAATAAAATATAAATTTCAAAATTATCAAAAATTGAGTTTCTTTTTCGTAAAGCAAAACTACGGATGAAAAATAATATATCAATTTCAAAATTATTAAAAATTGAATTCTTTTTGTAAAACAAAAGTACTGATCGAAAATAAAATATAAATATCAAAATTACTAAAAATTGAGTTCTTTTTGTAAAACAAAAGTAGGGATCCAAAATAAAATATCAATTTAGAAATTACAAAAAATTGAGTTCTTTTGCATTAGACCAAAGTAATTATCGAGAGTAAAATATAAAAATCCAAATTACTAAAAATTGAGTTCTTTTTCTAAAACAAAAGTAGGGATCCAAAATAAAATATAAATTTCGAAATTACAAAAAATTGAGTTCTTTTGCATAAAACCAAAGTACATATCGAGAAAATATAAATATCCAAATTACTAAAAATTGAGTTCTTTTTCTAAAACAAAAGTAGGGATCCAAAATAAAATATAAATTTTGAAATTACCAAAAATTGAGTCCTTTTGCATAAAACCAAAGTACATATCGGGAATAAAATATAAATATCCAAATTACTAAAAATTGAGTTCTTTTTGAAAAAAAAAAGTAGGGATCCAAAACAAAATATCAATTTCGAAATTACAAAAAATTGAGTTCTTTTGCATAGAACAAAAGTACGTATCGAGAATAAAATATAAATTTCAAAATTATGAAAAATTGAGTTTCTTTTTGTAAAACAAAACTATGGATGAAAAATAGTATATCAATTTCAAAATTATTAAAAATTGAATTCTTTTGTAAAACAAAAAAGTACTGGATCGAAAATAAAATATAAATATCAAAATTACTAAAAATTGAGTTGTTTTTGTAAAACAAAAGTAGGGATCCAAAATAAAATATCAATTTAGAAGTTACAAAAAATTGAGTTCTTTTGCATTAGACCAAAGTAGTTATCGAGAATAAAATATAAAAATCCAAATTATTGAAAATTGAGTTCTTTTTGTAAAACAAAAGAAGGGATCCAAAATAAAATATCAATTTCGAAATTACAAAAAATTGAGTTCTTTTGCACAGAACAAAAGTACGTATAGAGAATAAAATATAAATTTCAAAATTATGAAAAATTGAGTTTCTTTTTGTAAAACAAAACTATGGATGAAAAATAGTATATCAATTTCAAAATTATTAAAAATTGAATTCTTTTGTAAAACAAAAGTATGGATCGAAAATAAAATATAAATATCAAAATTACTTAAAAATGAGTTCTTTTGTAAAACAAAAGTAGGGATCCAAAATAAAATATCAATTTCGAAATGACAAAAATTGAGTTCTTTTGCATTAGACCAAAAGTACGTATCAAGAATAAAATATAAATTTCAAAATTATCAAAAATTGAGTTTCTTTTTCGTAAAGCAAAACTACGGATGAAAAATAATATATCAATTTCAAAATTATTAAAAATTGAATTCTTTTTGTAAAACAAAAGTACTGATCGAAAATAAAATATAAATATCAAAATTACTAAAAATTGAGTTCTTTTTGTAAAACAAAAGTAGGGATCCAAAATAAAATATAAAATTTAGAAATTACAAAAAATTGAGTTCTTTTGCATTAGACCAAAGTAATTATCGAGAGTAAAATATAAAAATCCAAATTACTAAAAATTGAGTTCTTTTTCTAAAACAAAAGTAGGGATCCAAAATAAAATATAAATTTGCAAATTACTATAAAAATTGAGTTCTTTTGCATAAAACCAAAGTACATATCGAGAAAATATAAATATCCAAATTACTAAAAATTGAGTTCTTTTTCTAAAACAAAAGTAGGGATCCAAAATAAAATATAAATTTTGAAATTACCAAAAATTGAGTCCTTTTGCATAAAACCAAAGTACATATCGGGAATAAAATATAAATATCCAAATTACTAAAAATTGAGTTATTTTTGGAAAAAAAAGGTAGGGATCCAAAACAAAATATCAATTTCGAAATGACAAAAAATTGAGTTCTTTTGCATAAAACAAAAGTACGTATCGAGAATAAAATATAAATTTCAAAATTATGAAAAATTGAGTTTCTTTTTCGTAAAGCAAAACTACGGATGAAAAATAATATATCAATTTCAAAATTATTAAAAATTGAATTCTTTTGTAAAACAAAAGTACGGATCGAAAATAAAATATAAATATCAAAATTACTAAAAATTGAGTTGTTTTTGTAAAACAAAAGTAGGGATCCAAAATAAAATATCAATTTAGAAATTACAAAAATTGAGTTCTTTTGCATTAGACCAAAGTAGTTATCGAGAATAAAATATAAAAATCCAAATTATTGAGAATTGAGTTCTTTTTGTAAAACAAAAGAAGGGATCCAAAATAAAATATCAATTTCGAAATGACAAAAATTGAGTTCTTTTGCACAGTAACAAAAGTACGTATCGAGAATAAAATATAAATTTCAAAATTATGAAAAATTGAGTTTCTTTTTGTAAAACAAAACTATGGATGAAAAATAGTATATCAATTTCAAAATTATTAAAAATTGAATTCTTTTTGTAAAACAAAAGTATGGATCGAAAATAAAATATAAATATCAAAATTACTTAAAAATGAGTTCTTTTGTAAAACAAAAGTAGGGATCCAAAATAAAATATCAATTTCGAAATGACAAAAATTGAGTTCTTTTGCATAGAACAAAAGTACGTATCAAGAATAAAATATAAATTTCAAAATTATGAAAAATTGAGTTTCTTTTTTGTAAAACAAAACTATGGATGAAAAATAGTATATCAATTTCAAAATTATTAAAAATTGAATTCTTTTGTAAAACAAAAAAGTACGGATCGAAAATAAAATATAAATATCAAAATTACTAAAAATTGAGTTCTTTTTGTAAAACAAAAGTAGGGATCCAAAATAAAATATAAATTTTGAAATTACAAAAAATTGAGTACTTTTGCATAAAACCAAAGTACATATCCAGAATAATATATAAATATGCAAATTACTAAAAAATGAGTTCTTTTTGTAAAACAAAAGTAGGGATCCAAAATAAAATATCAATTTCGAAATTACAAAAGATTGAGTTCTTTTGCATAAAACAAAAGTACGTATCTAGAATAAAATATAAATTTCAAAATTATGAAAAATTGAGTTTCTTTTTTGTAAAACAAAGCTACGAATGAAAAATAATATATCAATTTCAAAATTATTAAAAATTGAATTCTTTTGGTAAAACAAAAGTACGGATCGAAAATCAAATATAAATATCCAAATTACTGAAAATTGAGTTCTCTTTTAAAATCAAAAGTAGGGATCCAAAATAACATATAAATTTCGAAATTACAAAAAATTGAGTTCTTTTGCATAAACCAAAAGTACATATCGAGAATAAAATATAAATATCCAAATTACTAAAAATTGAGTTCTTTTTGTAAAACAAAAATAGGGATCCAAAATAAAATATAAATTTCGAAATTACAAAAAATTGAGTTCTTTTGCATAAAACCAAAGTACATATCGAGAATAAAATATAAATAATCAAATTACTAAAAAATGAGTTCTTTTTGTTAAACGAAAGTAGGGATCCAAAATAAAATATCAATTTCGAAATTACAAAAAATTGAGTTCTTTTGCATAGAACAAAAGTACGTATCAAGAATAAAATATAAATTTCGAAATTATGAAAAATTGAGTTTCTTTTTTGTAAAACAAAACTATGGATGAAAAATAGTATATCAATTTCGAAATTATTAAAAATTGAATTCTTTTTGTAAAACAAAAAAGTACGGATCGAAAATAAAATATAAATATCAAAATTACTAAAAATTGAGTTCTTTTTGTAAAACAAAAGTAGGGATCCAAAATAAAATATAAATTTTGAAATTACAAAAAATTTGAGTACTTTTGCATAAAACCAAAGTACATATCCAGAATAATATATAAATATGCAAATTACTAAAAAATGAGTTCTTTGTAAAACAAAAGTAGGGATCCAAAATAAAATATCAATTTCAAAATTTGAAAAAATTGAGTTTTTTTGCATTAGACCAAAGTACTTATCGAGAATAAAATATAAAAATCAAAATTACTAAAAATTGAGTTCTTTTTGTAAAGCAAAATTAGCGATCCAAAATAAAATATCAATTTCGAAATGACAAAAAATTGAGTTCTTTTGCATAGAACAATAGTACCTATCGAGAATAAAATATAAATTTCAAAATTATGAAAAATTGAGTTTCTTCTTTGTAAAGCAAAACTACGGATGAAAAATAGTATATGAATTTCAAAATTATTGAAAATTGAATTCTTTTTGTAAAACAAAAGTACGGATCGAAAATAAAATATAAATATCAAAATTACTAAAAATTGAATTCTTTTTGTAAACCAAAAGTACAGATCGAAAATAAAACATAAATATCAAAATTACTAAAAATTGAGTTCTTTTTGTAAAACAATAGTAGGGATCCAAAAGCAAATATAAATTTCGAAATTAGAAAAAATTGAGTTCTTTTGCATAAAACCAAAGTACATATCGAGAATAAAATATAAATAATCAAATTACTAAAAAATGATTTCTTTTTGTTAAACGAAAGTAGGGATCCAAAATAAAATATCAATTTCGAAATTACAAAAAATTGAGTTCTTTTGCATAGAACAAAAGTACGTATCAAGAATAAAATATAAATTTCGAAATTATGAAAAATTGAGTTTCTTTTTTGTAAAACAAAACTATGGATGAAAAATAGTATATCAATTTCAAAATTATTAAACATTGAATTCTTTTTGTAAAACAAAAAAGTACGGATCGAAAATAAAATATAAATATCAAAATTACTAAAAATTGAGTTCTTTTTGTAAAACAAAAGTAGGGATCCAAAATAAAATATAAATTTTGAAATTACAAAAAATTGAGTACTTTTGCATAAAACCAAAGTACATATCCAGAATAATATATAAATATGCAAATTACTAAAAAATGAGTTCTTTTTGTAAAACAAAAGTAGGGATCCAAAATAAAATATCAATTTCGAAATTACAAAAGATTGAGTTCTTTTGCATAAAACAAAAGTACGTATCTAGAATAAAATATAAATTTCAAAATTATGAAAAATTGAGTTTCTTTTTTGTAAAACAAAGCTACGAATGAAAAATAATATATCAATTTCGAAATTATTAAAAATTGAATTCTTTTGGTAAAACAAAAGTACGGATCGAAAATCAAATATAAATATCCAAATTACTGAAAATTGAGTTCTTTTTGAAAATCAAAAGTAGGGATCCAAAATAAAATATAAACTTCGAAATTACAAAAAATTGAGTTCTTTTGCGTAAAACCAAAGTACATATCGAGAATAAAATATAAATATCCAAATTACTAAAAATGAGTTCTTTTTGTAAAACAAAAGTAGGGATCCAAAATAAAATATCAATTTCGAAATTACAAAAAATTGAGTTCTTTTGCATATAACAAAAGTACGTATCGAGAATAAAATATAAATTTCAAAATTATGAAAAATTGAGTTTCTTTTTTGTAAAAGAAAACTACGGATGAAAAATAGTATATGAATTTGAAAATTTTTGAAAATTGAATTCTTTTTGTAAAATAAAAGTACGGATCGAAAATAAAATATAAATATCAAAATTACTAAAAATTGAGTTCTTTTTGAAAATTAAAAGTAGGGATCCAAAATAAAATATAAACTTCGAAATTACAAAAAATTGAGTTCTTTTGCATAAAACCAAAGTACATATCGAGAATAAAATATAAATATCCAAATTACTAAAAATTGAGTTCTTTTTGTAAAACAAAAAAGGGATCCAAAATAAAATATAAAATTCGAAATTACAAAAAATTGAATCCTTTTGCATAAAACCAAAGTATATATCGAGAATAAAATATAAATATCCAAATTACTAAAAATTGAGTTCTTTTTGTAAAACAAATGTAGGGATCCAATATAAAATATCAATTTCGAAATAACAAAAAATTAAGTTCTTTTGCATAAAACAAAAGTACGTATCGAGAATAAAATATAAATTTCAAAATTATGAAAAATTGAGTTCCTTTTTTGCAAAACAAAGCTACGGATGAAAAATAATATATGAATTTTGAAATTATTAAAAATTGAATTCTTTTGGTAACACAAAAGTACGGATCGAAAATAAAATATAAATATCCAAATTACTGAAAATTGAGTTCTTTTTTGTAACACAAAAGTAGGGATCAAAAATAAAATATAAATTTTGAAATTACAAAAAATTGAGTTCTTTTGCGTAAAATCAAAGTACATATCGTGAATAAAATATAAATATCCAAATTACTAAAAATTGAGTTCTTTTGTAAAACAAAAGTAGGGATCCAAAATAAAATATCAATTTCGAAATGACAAAAAATTGAGTTGTTTTCCATAAAACAAAAGTACGTATCGAGAATAAAATATAAATTTCAAAATTATGAAAAATTGTGTTTCTTTTTTCTAAAACAAAACTACGGATGAAAAATAATATATCAATTTCGAAATTATTAAAAATTGAATTCTTTTTGTAAAACAAAAGTACGGATCGAAAATAAAATATAAATATGCTAATTACTAAAAATTGAGTTCTTTTTGTAAAACAAAAGTAGGGATCAAAAATAAAATATAAATTTTGAAATTACAAAAAATTGAGTTCTTTTGCGTAAAACCAAAGTACATATCGTGAATAAAAAATAAATATCCAAATTACTAAAAATTGAGTTCCTTTGTAAAACAAAAGTAGGGATCCAAAATAAAATATCAATTTCGAAATGACAAAAAATTGAGTTCTTTTGCATAAAACAAAAGTACGTATCGAGAATAAAATATAAATTTCAAAATTATGAAAAATTGTGTTTCTTTTTTCTAAAACAAAACTACGGATGAAAAATAATATATCAATTTCGAAATTATTAAAAATTGAATTCTTTTTGTAAAACAAAAGTACGGATCGAAAATAAAATATAAATATGCTAATTACTAAAAATTGAGTTCTTTTTGTAAAAGAAAAGTAGGGATCCCAAATAAAATATAAATTTCGAAATTACAAAAAATTGAGTTCTTTTTCATAAAACCAAAGTACATATCCAGAATAAAATATAAATATCCAAATTACTAAAAATTAAGTTCTTTTTGTAAAACAAAAGTAGGGATCCAAAATAAAATATAAATTTCGAAATTACAAAAAATTGAGTCCCTTTGCATAAAACCAAAGTACATATCGAGAATAAAATATAAATATCCAAATTACTAAAAATTGAGTTCTTTTTGTAAAACAAAAGTAGGGATCCAAAATAAAATATAAATTTCGAAATTACAAAAAATTGAGTTCTTTTCCATAAAACCAAAGCACATATCCAGAATAAAATATAAATATGCAAATTACCAAAAATTAAGTTCTTTTTGTCAAACAAAAGTAGGGATCCAAAATAAAATATAAATTTCGAAATTAAAAAAAATTGAGTTCTTTTGCATAAAACCAAGGTACATATCAGAATAAAATATAAATATGCAAATTACCAAAAATTAAGTTCTTTTTGTCAAACAAAAGTAGGGATCCAAAATAAAATATCAATTTCGAAATTACAAAAAATTGAGTCCTTTTGCATAAAACCAAAGTACATATCGAGAATAAAATATGAATATGCAAATTATTAAAAATTGAGTTCTTGTTGTAAAACAAAAGTAGGGATCCAAAATAAAATATCAATTTGAAATGACAAAAAATTGAGTTCTTTTGCATAAAATAAAAGTACGTATCGAGAATAAAATATAAATATCCAAATTACTAAAAATTGAGTTCTTTTTGTAAAACAAAAGTAGGGATCCAAGATAAAATATAAATTTCGAAATTACAAAAAATTGAGTTCTTTTGCATAAAACCAAGGTACATATCGAGAATAAAATATAAATATGCAAATTACCAAAAACTGAGATCGTTTTGTAAAACAAAAGTAGGGATCCAAAATAAAATACCAATGTCGAAATTACAAAAAATTGAGTTCTTTTGCATAAAAAAAGTACGTATCGAGAATAAAATATAAGTTTCAAAATTATGAAAAATTGACTTTCTTTTTTGTAAAACAAAGCTACGGATGAAAAATAATATATCAATTTCAAAATTATTAAAAATTGAATTCTTTTGGTAAAAAAAAGTACGGACCGAAAATAAAATATAAATATGCAAATTACCAAAAATTGAGTTCTTTTTGTAAAACAAAAGTAGGGATCCAAAATAAAATATAAATTTCGAAATTACAAAAAATTGAGTCCCTTTGCATAAAACCAAAGTACATATCGAGAATAAAATATAAATATCCAAATTACTAAAAATTGAGTTCTTTTTGTAGAACAAAAGTAGGGATCCAAAATAAAATATAAATTTCAAAATTACAAAAAATTGAGTTCTTTTGCATAAAACCAAGGTACATATCGAGAATAAAATATAAATATGCAAATTACCAACCAAAAATTGAGTTCTTTTTGTAAAACAAAAGTAGGGATCCAAAATAAAATACCAATTTCGAAACTACAAAAAATTGAGTTCTTTTGCATAAAAAAAAGTACGTATCGAGAATAAAATATAAGTTTCAAAATTATGAAAAATTGAGTTTCTTTTTTGTAAAACAAAGCTACGGATGAAAAATAATATATCAATTTCGAAATTATTAAAAATTGAATTCTTTTGGTAAAACAAAAGTACGGATCGAAAATAAAATATAAATATCCAAATTACTGAAAATTGAGTTCTTTTTGAAAAACAAAAGTGGTGATCCAAAATAAAATAGAAATTTCGAAATTACAAAAAATTGAGTACTTTTGCATAAAACCAAAGTACATATCCAGAATAAAATATAAATATCCAAATTACTAAAAATTGAGTTCTTTTTGTAAAACAAAAGTAGGGATCCAAAATAAAATATAAATTTCGAAATTACAAAAAATTGAGTCCCTTTGCATAAAACCAAAGTACATATCGAGAATAAAATATAAATATCCAAATTACTAAAAATTGAGTTCTATTTGTAAAACAAAAGTAGGGATCCAAAATAAAATATAAATTTCGAAATTACAAAAAATTGAGTTCTTTTGCATAAAACCAAGGTACATATCGAGAAGAAAATATAAATATGTAAATTACCAAAAATTGAGTTCTTTTTGTAAAACAAAAGTAGGGATCCAAAATAAAATACCAATTTCGAAATTACAAAAAATTGAGTTCTTTTGCATAAAAAAAAGTACGTATCGAGAATAAAATATAAGTTTCAAAATTATGAAAAATTGAGTTTCTTTTTTGTAAAACAAAGCTACGGATGAAAAATAATATATCCATTTCGAAATTATTAAAAATTGAATTCTTTTGGTAAAACAAAAGTACGGATCGAAAATAAAATATAAATATCCAAATTACTGAAAATTGAGTTCTTTTTGAAAAACAAAAGTAGGGATCCAAAATAAAATATAAATTTCGAAATTACAAAAAATTGAGTACTTTTGCATAAAACCAAAGTACATATCCAGAATAAAATATAAATATCCAAATTACTAAAAATTGAGTTCTTTTTGTAAAACAAAAGTAGGGATCCAAAATAAAATATAAATTTCGAAATTACAAAAAATTGAGTCCCTTTGCATAAAACCAAAGTACATATCGAGAATAAAATATAAATATCCAAATTACTAAAAATTGAGTTCTATTTGTAAAACAAAAGTAGGGATCCAAAATAAAATATAAATTTCGAAATTACAAAAAATTGAGTTCTTTTGCAGAAAACCAAGGTAGATATCGAGAAGAAAATATAAATATGCAAATTACCAAAAATTGAGTTCTTTTTGTAAAACAAAAGTAGGGATCCAAAATAAAATACCAATTTCGAAATTACAAAAAATTGAGCTCTTTTGCATAAAAAAAAGTACGTATCGAGAATAAAATATAAGTTTCAAAATTATGAAAAATTGAGTTTCTTTTTTGTAAAACAAAGCTACGGATGAAAAATAATATATCAATTTCGAAATTATTAAAAATTGAATTGTTTTGGTAAAACAAAAGTACGAATCGAAAGTAAAATATAAATATCAAAATTACTGAAAATTGAGTTCTTTTAATAAACAAAAGTAGGGATCCAAAATAAAATATAAATTTCGATATTACAAAAAATTGAGTTCTTTTGCATAAAACCAAAGTACATACCGAGAATAAAATATAAATATCCAAATTACTAAAATTTGAGTTCTTTTTGTAAAACAAAAGTAGGGATCCAAAAAAAATATAAATTTCGAAATTACAAAAAATTGAGTCCTTTCGCATAAAACCAAAGTACATATCGAGAATAAAATATAAATATCCAAATTACTAAAAATGGAGTTCTTTTTGTAAAACAAAAGTAGGGATCCAAAACAAAATATCAATTTCGAAGATATAAAAAATTGAGTTCTTTTGCATAGAACAAAAGTACGTGTCGAGAATAAAATAAAAATTTCAAAATTATGAAAAATTGAGTTTCTTTTTTGTAAAACAAAACTACGGATGAAAAATAATATATCAATTTCAAAATTATTAAAAATTGAATTCTTTTTGTAAAACAAGAGAACGGATCTAAAACAAAATATAAATATCCAAATTACTAAAAATTCAGTTCTTTTGCATAAAACAAAAGTACATATCGATAATAAAATATTAATATGCAAATTACTAAAAATTTAGTTCTTTTTGTAAAACAAAAGTAGGGATCCAAAATAAAATATCAATTTCGAAATTACAAAAAATTGAGCTCTTTTGCATAAAATAAAAGTACGTATCGAGAATAAAATATAAATTTCAAAATTATGAAAAATTTAGTTTCTCTTTTGTAAAACAAAGCTACGGATGAAAAATAATATATCAATTTCGAAATTATTAAAAATTGAATTCTTTTGGTAAAACAAAAGTACGGATCCACAATAAAATATAAATATCCAAATTACTGAAAATTGAGTTCTTTTTGAAAAACAAAAATAGGGATCCAAAATAAAATATAAATTTCGAAATTAACAAAAATTGTGTTCTTTTGCATAAAACCAAAGTACATATCGAGAATAAAATATAAATATCCAAATTACTAAAAATTGAGTTCTTTTTATAAAACAAAAGTAGGGATCCAGAATAAAATACAAATTTCGAAATTACAAAAAATTGAGTCCTTTTGCATAAAACCAAAGTACATATCGAGAATAAAATATAAATTTCGAAATTACAAAAAATTGAGTTCTTTTGCATAAAACCAAAGTACATATCGAGAATAAAATATAAATATCCAAATGACTAAAAATTGAGTTCTTTTTGTAAAACAAAAGTAGGGATCCAAAATAAAATAGAAATTTCGAAATTACAAAAAATTGAGTCCTTTTGCATAAAACCAAAGTACATATCGAGAATAAAATATGAATATGCAAATTACTAAAAATTGAGTTCTTGTTGTAAAACAAAAGTAGGGATCTAAAATAAAATATCAATTTGAAATGACAAAAAATTGAGTTCTTTTGCATAAAATAAAAGTACGTATCGAGAATAAAATATAAATTTCAAAATTACGAAAAATTGAGTTTCTTTTTTGTAAAACAAAGCTATGGATGAAAAATAATATATCAATTTCGAAATTATTAAAAATTGAATTCTTTTGGTAAAAGAAAAGTACGAATCGAAAATAAAATATAAATATCCAAATTACTGAAAATTGAGTTCTTTTTGAAAAACAAAAGTAGGGATCCAAAATAAAATATAAATTTCGAAATTACAAAAAATTGAGTTCTTCTGCATAAAACCAAAGTACATATCGTGAATAAAATATAAATATCCAAATTACTAAAAATTGAGTTCATTTTGTAAAACAAAAGTAGGGATCCAAAATAAAATATAAATTTCGAAATTACAAAAAATTGAGTCCTTTTGCATAAAACCAAAGTACATATCGAGAATAAAATATAAATATCCAAATTACTAAAAATTCAGTTCTTTTTGTAAAACAAAAGTAGAGATCCAAAACAAAATATAAATTTCGAAATTAACAAAAATTGAGTTCTTCTGCATAAAACCAAAGTACATATCGAGAATAAAATATAAATATCCAAATTACTAAAAATTGAGTTCTTTTTGTAAAATAAAAGTAGGGATCTAAAATAAAATACAAATTTCGAAATTACAAAAAATTGAGTCCTTTTGCATAAAACCAAAGTACATATCGAGAATAAATTATAAATATCCAAATTACTAAAAATTGAGTTCTTTTTGTAAAACAAAAGTAGGGATCCAAAATAAAATATAAATTTCGAAATTACAAAAAATTGAGTTCTTTTGCATAAAACCAAAGTACATATCGAGAATAAAATATAAATATGCAAATTACTAAAAATTGAGTTCTTGTTGTAAAAGAAAAGTAGGGATCCAAAATAAAATATCAATTTGAAATGACAAAAAATTGAGTTCTTTTGCATAAAATAAAAGTACGTATCGAGAATAAAATATAAATTTGAAAATTACGAAAAATTGAGTTTCTTTTTTGTAAAACAAAGCTACGGATGAAAAATAATATATCAATTTCGAAATTATTAAAAAAATTTTGGTAAAACAAAAGTACGGATCGAAAATAAAATATAAATATCGAAATTACTGAAAATTGAGTTCTTTTTGAAAAACAAAAGTAGGGATCCAAAATAAAATATAAATTTCGAAATTACAAAAAATTGAGTTCTTTTGCATAAAACCAAAGTACATATCGAGAATAAAATATAAATATCCAAATTACTAAAAATTGAGTTCATTTTCTAAAACAAAAGTAGGGATCCAAAATAAAATATAAATTTCAAAATTACAAAAAATTGATTCCTTTTGCATAAAACCAAAGTACATATCGAGAATAAAATATAAATATCCAAATTACTAAAAATTGAGTTCTTTTTGTAAAACAAAAGTAGGGATCCAAAACAAAATATCAGTTTCGAAATTACAAAAAATTGAGTTCTTTTGCATAGAACAAAAGTACGTGTCGAGAATAAAATATAAATTTCAAAATTATGAAAAATTGAGTTTCTTTTTTGTAAAACAAAACTACGGATGAAAAATAATATATCAATTTCGAAGTTATTAAAAATTGAATTCTTTTTTAAAAACAAAAGTACGGATCTGAACATGACAACTCTCTTCGGAAAGCTTAGAGAACACGAAGTGGAGCTAGGTCGCTTCCACGGTGAAGAAGAGGACGTTAAAAGGAAAGGTATTGCCCTAAAGGCTCCATCCATTAAAGAGGAGAGTAGTGATACTGATGATTCAGAAGATGATGATCTCAAGGAATTTGTAAAGAAATACAAAAAGTTCATCGAAAAGAAAGGCAACCATAAGAAAGGTAAGAAATTTGAAAATTCAAATTCTAACGATAATTATAAATGTTATGGTTGTGGCAAAAAGGGGCACATGAGAGCAGATTGCCCAAATTCCAAGAAATCGGAAGAAAAGGAAAAGAAAAGCAAGAAGTTCTTCAAAAAGAAAAAGAAAGCATATATCGCTTGGGACGACAATGAAGTGAGTTCTTCTGAAGGTTCAAGTGAATCAGAAGAGGAAGCAAACATTTGTCTCATGGCAGATGATGATGTGGAATCCACGAGCAGTGAGGTAAGCGATTCTGATCTCCCTAATGATTATGATGAATTGCTTGAAGAATTTCTAAATCTTTGTAAAAAATCTGAAAAGCTTTCTTCGGTTTACAATAAATTGAAAAATGATTATAAGGTTCTTGAAAAGAAAATTATTGACTTGGAAGAAGAAAACAAGGTTTTGAAAGATGATTTGGAAACAGCGAAAATCCCTTGCAAATGCAAAACCAAAATTCCTATTTGCGAAAATTGTAATGATCTTGCAAATAAAGTTTCTTATCTTGAAACGTCTCTTTCAAACATTACAACGGGTAATAAAAATTTAAATAATGTTTTGAAAGTGCAAAAAGGTTTATATGAAAAGGCAGGTCTTGGATTCGATTTCAGATATAACAAACCTACAAAAACAGTTTTTGTAAAAGGGGAATCATCAAATTCGAGCAAGATTTTCGAAATCCCTAATTCGTTTGATAAACAAAATGATTCTAAAAAGAAGTTTTATAAAAATGCATATATTCCAAGAAGAAAAAATGTTCCTACATGTTTTTATTGTATGCATAAAGGTCATTCTGTTAATAGATGCAATATTAAACGCTTTAGTGTTCCTAATGGGAAATACAAATGGGTTCCCAAAGGAAAAATTGTTTCTAACCCATAAGGACTCTAAAAAGTATTTTTAGGGGACCAGGATGTTTCTTGTTTGTATTACAGGCTGGTTCCAAAGTTCAAAAAGTCTCCTTCGTGTTGAAACAACAAGTGATCAAGTTTATGAAAGGAGGCAAAAACATCAACAAGTTGGCATATTTACCAAACTTTTATCTCAAGTAAGATTTTATGAGCTTAGAAAGGTTCCAGGTAAGTGTTGTTGTTGATTTTGATGTTATTTCAGCGTTTTACGAAAATTTACGTATTTAATCGATTAGGTTTCGTGTGTTAATCGATTAAACGTGGTGTGTGTGAAAATGTTTTAAAATATAATCGATTAAGTTTATGACATAATCGATTAAATCGCTGGGGAGCAATTTAATTGATTAAGGAATGCACATAATCGATTAAATTTCTGGGTTTTCGTTTCCTGGAAAAAATTTTGAAGGCAAATAATCGATTAAATGAGAATATAATCGATTAAATGCACCGTTCTGTGTTTTTCTGCAACTTTGATTTTCGAACGTTGGCCATGTTTTCACGAGTTTTGTCTTTTTTAAATGGCTATATTCGTTCCCAACAGATATATTTTCATTAAATCAACGTTTTATGACCCGGATTTCCTTCTATAAATAGCTGGTTTGAGAATCAAAGTGACTCACTCACTCTCTCTCTCACTCTTGCTGATATTGTCTGATCTTGTGCGAATTTTAATTCTCTGTGCTGTCTCTGTTATTCCATTATCTTGTTGTGCAAATTCTCTTGTCTACTATATCTCTATA
This sequence comes from Lablab purpureus, assembly GCA_030347555.1. Lineage (NCBI taxonomy): Eukaryota > Viridiplantae > Streptophyta > Magnoliopsida > Fabales > Fabaceae > Lablab > Lablab purpureus. The sequence continues at coordinate 13,642,573 of CM059260.1, forward strand.
ATGGCTGATCAAAGAAGAAGGAAGATGCCATCAAGGAGAAGAGGAAAGGAGCCCAGACTTCTCAACCTCAAGAAAGGAGACCTCCAAATCTAGCTGGTTGGATTTCAGATGAGGATCTGCAAATTGGCTTTGTTAACAAGTGGAAGGATAGGAAAATTCTTACCCCTAAATATCTATCTTGTGAATTTTTTAGATCTCATGGTTTTCAATTTCAGGAATTTTTAGTAGGAAGTGGACTACAACAATTTGTGGAGATGGAAGGGGCATTCTACCCAGATTTGGTTAGAGTGTTCTACATGAACTTGACATCAAGGACACCCAGCCCAAGCACCAAAGTGAAAGGTGTAAGGATCTTCTTTGATGAAGATTTGTGGAACAATGTAGCTAGTCTCTCAACTCAAGGCATAAACATCACATATGGCTTTGAGGACTTCAACAAGTTAGTAGAATTCAGAAAATTCTGCAAGGATCCTAACTTACAAGTTGAGAACTTGTACAAAGTTGGTAATGTAAAATTAAATGAAAGAATGTTGCATTATGTTATTGTTTGGATTTTAGTTGCTAGAGGTACTAATCATGCCCAACTTACTAAGGAAGACATCATCTTAATGTATGGATTCCTTAATAATGTGAGCATAGATTGGCCCTCAATTATTCTTGATAATATGTTTAAAGCCACTAGGCTTTCCTCTTTTGCATTACCCTATGCTGTGTTTATTTCTAAGATTCTAGAATACAAAGGTGTTGATCTTGAAGGGGAGAATAAACAGATTTTGCTAAGCAATAGCAAAATTGGCAAAAATGTTCTAAGGCATATGGGCCTTATAGAACAAGGTAACAGGTTCAAGCAAAGAGAAGATGGAGCTGCTAAAATGGAAGAGGATGATGAAGACCAACCTCAACCTCCACCTCAATTTCAACCTCAACCAGGATCAGTGGAGGAGCTTCTCATATCAAGAATGGATACAATGATGAATCTTCACTCCAAGGAATTTGAAGGCCTTTCTCATCAACTTTCAAGACTCAATAGAAGAATGTATAGAGTTGAAAGGAAGATGAATATTGAAGAAATATCTCCTGAAGAAGATAATAAAACATCCTCAAGAGGCAAACAGCCAGCCCATGATGAGGAAGATGAAGAAGATAGTGAAGAAACATAATAGGTTACAAGTTCACTTTTCCTTAGCTTGTTCTTCATTTTTTTTCAGCTGCTGTATTTATTTTTTTCTCTCCATATTTTCTGTGTATTAATTTGCTTCTGCTGTAATTATCTCCGAAAATGTAATCTTTTGAAAATGATAAAAATAAAGGGGAGAAAATATTTGTCTTGATTGAAAATCTGTCTAGTTAATATAGCTTTTAAGAAAATTAATTTCAAGGGAACTTTAGGAAATAATTCAAATAAGTGCCTAATATAGCTTAAACAATTAAGAGCATAGTTTAAGGGGGAGTTTTTAGAAATAATTTCCACTCATTAATTCCTTGAAATCTCTTTTTCAAAATTCAAATTGAAACTTAAATGCTATATGACTGCCTATTTTATTTCCTTTGTGGACTAATATTTATGATGGAGATATCCATACATTATTTTCAAGATTTTCAGGATATCATCACAAGTCTCTAGGTTTCTTTTTATCATCATCAAAAAGGGGGAGATTGTTGGCATATTTCAAGACCAGAGTTTTATGGAGACCTACAGTTTTGATGATGATGGTTTAGAAAGTTTCAATCAACATTAAAGACTTGTGTCATCTCACAAAGGAAGGTTGCTTGATAGGAAAGGAAAGGCATAAAGAGCATTCAAAGCTTTCAAGAGAGAAGATTGATGAAGATTTTCTCAAGAGCTGAAGGATCAAGAGTAGAAGGTTCTGTTTTGGGTGTTGGATAAATAGAGTAAGTCATAAATCCCATTCAAGATCTTCCCAAACAAGAGAGCAAGGTGTTTTCTCGCAAAAACGTTTTTCTACGCTTTTAATCGATTACCATACGTAGATAATCGATTAAGTGTCTTTGATAATCGATTATATTGATTCTGGGTTAATATAATCGATTATGACCTTAATCTAATCGATTATATCAGACGATTTCAGTTTTTCAGTTTTTAAACATGATATAATCGATTAAGCTTTTTATATAATCGATTAATTGAGTCGTTTTTGCGAAATTAATTCTAAATCAACCTAAGAATGGAAACTTTGGAGCATTTTCGAATTATAAAATGAAAGAGAATGTCTTAGGTTTAACACATCTGAACAAACACAAAATATTCAAAGTGTTTCTGCGCCTTAGCTTTTTGAAAGCCGCTTTCCTGCTCTCTTTAGTTTGATCAAGTCTTTGGAAGTGGTGATCATTGTGCTTAAGCTTTCTATCCAGCACATTTCAGGTGTATTCTTTTACTGTTTTCTGTAAAGGGAAAATTCATCCCTTGGATTTGTTCTAAGGGAGGTGTTTCATCTCTTGTGTGTCAAGAGAGGTGGGTTTCATCCTCAGTGTGTCTGGGGAGGTGTTTCATCCTTAGTGTGTCTGAGGAGGTGTTTCCATTTATCTTTATTTGTTATTGCATGAATTGGTGTTTGTAATTTCAATTAAAGATAGTGGGAAAATCATCACGGATTTGTGGTGGTTGGGAACTGGACGTAGCATTGGCTTAATCTGAACCAGTATAAATCTCTGTGTTATTTCTTTTTCTCTATCTCTTTTAATTGTGGATCATTATAACAATTACTAATCCCAACAGCGTTAATCAAAGGATTAGAAAAATTCACATCCAAGTTTTTGAAAGTTTTTCAAAACCTGAAAATTTATTTAAAAGAGAAAATTTCTTTAAAAATCCAATTCACCCCCCTCCTGGTTTTTATACTGCCGTCTTTATTTAACAAAAAATACTAAAAATTGAGTTCATTTTGTAAAACAAAAGTAGCGATCCAAAATAAAATATAAATTTCGAAATTACAAAAAATTGAGTTCTTTTGCATAAAAGAAAAAGTACGTATCGAGAATAAAATATAAATTTCAAAATTATGAAAAATTGAGTTTCTTTTTTGTAAAACAAAACTACGTATGAAAAATAATATATCAATTTCGAAATTATTAAAAATTGAATTCTTTTGTAAAACAAAAGTACGGATCGAAAATAAAATATAAATATCCAAATTACCAAAAATTGAGTTCTTTTTGTAAAACAAAAGTAGGGATCCAAAACCAAATATAAATTTCAAATTACAAAAAGTTGAGTTCTTTTGCATAAAACCAAAGTACATATCGAGAATAAAATATAAATATGCAAATTACTAAAAATTGAGTTCTTTTTGTAAAACAAAAGTAGGGATCCAAAATAAAATATCAATTTCGAAATTACAAAAAATTGAGTTCTTTTGCATAAAACAAAAGTACGTATCGAGAATAAAATATAAATTTCAAAATTACGAAAAATTGAGTTTCTTTTTTGTAAAACAAAACTACGGATGAAAAATAATATATCAATTTCCAAATTATTAAAAATTGAATTCTTTTTGTAAAACAAAAGTACGGATCGAAAATAAAATATAAATATCCAAATTACTAAAAATTGAGTTCTTTTTGTAAAACAAAAGTAGCGATCCAAAAAAAAATATCAATTTCGAAATTACAAAAAAATGAGTTCTTTTGCATAGAACAAAAGTACGTATCGAGAATAAAATATAAATTACAAAATCATGAAAAATTGAGTTTCATTTTGATGGATGCCTAGGAGGCATTACAAGTGATGTAGGATCTATCAAACATGTGTATAGGCATATGGAATCAAAATAACATGTAAAATTGCATGGAAGAACATGAAATCAGATTTTTCCCCAATTGTTAGGGTTCAAATTCGGCCCACACTTAGAAATTGCAAAACAATTCAATTCAACCGATTAAATTGAAGATAGTACCCATAGGAAGCCATAGAAGATGAAACCAATGAAATTAATCGGTTCAATTTACTTAGAAATGTGAAAACGCAACCAGCCCCTTTGTTATGGGTTTCAATCGGTAGAATTCAAGGAAAACAAGTTTTGAGATGTTTGAACCGATTAGAATCAAGATACATGTCATAGGAAGCCATAGGAAGTGAAAACAAGCATTTTAATCGGTGGAAAATGGATTAAAATGAAGATATATGGTGCAGCTATGAAGAACAAGTAAGAATAATCAAAGAGAAAACATGGAGAAGACAAGAGAATGAAGAACACGCCACTTTCATAAAGAAAGATAAGTGCAAAGGACAATCACCACTTGAATTATGGAAAACTCAAGATAAGATTCTAGAAATGAGGCTTACCTCTTGAACTTCAAAGAGAATTAGCTCTTGCTCTCAATTAATCTTCAAAGTTATGTTACAAATGAGGCTTACACCCTTATATAGAGGGGAAAACGAAAATGCATGCACATGGGTGGAAGGTGAATGGTTTAGGCCATGTTTGGAGATGCTCCCAAGCTTCCCAAACAAGGCCCTTCCCACTAATTGCTATCCTTATGTCCAAACACCCCTCCTCTTGTGTTTATTTTTGACAAAGTCATAAAAGAGACTAAACTACTTTTATATTCAAGGAATTTACAAGAATTATTTATATTTCTAATCTCTTCTTCAAGCTTCTTGTACATTCTCCTTGTTTTTCTTCCTTCCTTTTCTTCAAAAATTCTTTGTAAACTTTTCTCTATCCAATTCTTCTTTGGCTCTTCTTGTAACAACTCCTCCTTGTGATGAACTAGGTTCTTCATGATTTGGGATCCTATCACATTTTTGTAAAACAAAACTACGTATGAAAAATAATATATCAATTTCGAAACTATTAAAAATTGAATTCTTATTTTAAAACAAAAGTACGGATCGAAAATAAAATGTAAATATCCAAATTACTAAAAGTTCAGTTCTTTTTGTAAAACAAAAGTAGGGATCCAAAATAAAATATAAATATTGAAATTACAAAAAATTGAGTTCTTTTGCATAAAACCAAAGTACATATCGAGAATAAAATATAAATATCCAAATTACTAAAAATTGAGTTCTTTTTGTAAAATAAAAGTAGGGATCCAAAATAAAATATCAATTTCGAAATTACAAAAAATTGAGTTCTTTTGCATAGAACAAAAGTACGTATCGAGAATAAAATATAAAATTCAAAATTATGAAAAACTGAGTTTCTTTTTTGTGAAATAAAACTACAGATGAAAAATAATATATCAATTTTGAAATTATTAAAAATTGAATTCTTTTTGTAAAACAAAAGTACAGATCGAAAATAAAATATAAATATCCAAATTACTATAAATTGAGTTCTTTTTGTAAAACAAAAGTAGGGATCGAAAATAAAATATGAATTTCGAAATTACAAAAAATTGAGTTCTTTTGCATAAAACCAAAGTACATATCGAGAATAAAATATAAATATCCAAATTACTAAAGATTGAGTTCTTTTTGTAAAACAAAAGTAGGGATCGAAAATAAAATATCAATTTCGAAATTGCAAAAAATTGAGTTCTTTTGCATAGAACAAAATTACGTATCGAGAACAAAATATAAATTTAAAAATCATGAAAAATTGAGTTTCATTTTTGTAAAACAAAACTACGTATGAAAAATAATATATCAATTTCAAAATTATTAAAAATTGAATTCTTTTTGTAAAACAAAAGTAGGGATCGAAAATAAAATATAAATATCCAAACTACTAAAAATTGAGTTCTTTTTGTAAAACAAAAAGTAGGGATCCAAAATAAAATATAAATTTCGAAATTACAAAAAATTGAGTTCTTTTGCATAACACCAAAGTACATATCGAGAATAAAATATAAATATCCAAATTACAAAAAATTGAGTTCTTTATGTAAAACAAAAGTAGGGATCCAAAATAAAATATCAATTTTCAAATTACAAAAAATTGAGTTCTTTTGCATAGAACAAAAGTACACATCGAGAATCAAATATAAATTTCAAAATTATGAAAAAGTGAGTTTCTTTTTTGTGAAACAAAACTACGGATGAAAAATAATATATCAATTTTGAAATTTTTAAAAATGGAATCCTTTTTGTAAAACAAAAGTACGGATTGCAAATAAAATATAAAAATCCAAATTACTAAAAGTTGAGTTCTTTTTCTAAAACAAAAGTAGGGATCCAAAATAAAATATGAATTTTGAAATTACAAAAAATTGAGTTCTTTTGCATAAATCAAATTACATATCGAGAATAAAATATAAATATCCAAATTACTAAAAATTAAGTTCTTTTTGTAAAACAAAAGTAGGGATCCAAAATAAAATATAAATTTCGAAATTACAAAAAATTGAGTTCTTTTGCATAAAACCAAAGTACATATCGAGAATAAAATATAAATATCCAAATTACTAAAAATTGAGTTCTTTTGTAAAACAAAAGTAGGGATCCAAAATAAAATATCAATTTCGAAATTACAAAAAATTGAGTTCTTTTGCATAAAACCAAACTACATATCGAGAATAAAATATACATATCCAAATTACTAAAAATTGAGTTCTTTTTGTAAAACAAAAGTAGGGATCCAAAATAAAATATCATTTTCGAAATTACAAAAAATTGAGTTCTTTTGCATACAACAAAAGTACGTATCGAGAATAAAATATAAATTTCAAAATCATGAAAAATTGAGTTTCATTTTTGTAAAAAAAAACTACGTATGAAAAATAATATGTAATTTCGAAATTATTAAAAAATGAATTTTTTTTGTAAAACGAAGGTACAGATCGAAAATAAAATATAAATATCCAATTACTAAAAATTGAGTTCTTTTTGTATAAATAAAGTAGGGATCCAAAATAAAATAAAAATTTTGAAATTACAAAAAATTGAGTTCTTTTGCATAAAACCAAAGTACATATCGAGAATAAAATATAAATATCCAAATTACTAAAAATTGAGTTCTTTCTGTAAAACAAAAGTAGGGATCCAAAATAAAATATCAATTTCGAAATTACAAAAAATTGAGTTCTTTTGCGTAGAGCAAAAGTACGTATCGAGAATAAAATATAAATTTCAAAATCCTGAAAAATTTAGTTTCATTTTTGTAAAACAAAACTGCGTACTAAAAGTAATATATCAATTTCAAAATTATTAAAAATTGAATTCTTTTTGTAAAACAAAAGTACAGATTGAAAATAAAATATAAATATCGAAATTACTAAAAATTGAGTTATTTTTGTAAAACAAAAGTAGGCATCCAAAATAAAATATAAATATCGAAATTACAAAAAATTGAGTTCTTTTGCATACAACAAAAGTACGTATCGAGAGTAAAATATAAATTTCAAAATCATGAAAAATTGAGTTTCATTATTGTAAAACAAAACTACGTATGAAAAATAATATATCAATTTCGAAATTATTAAAAATTGAATTCTTTTTGTAAAACAAAAGTACGGATCGAATATAAAATATAAATATCAAAATTACTAAAAATTGAGTTCTTTTTGTAAAACAAATGTAGGGATCCAAAATAAAATATAAATTTTGAAATTACAAAAAATTGAATTCTTTTGCATAAAACCAAAGTATATATTGACAATAAAATATAAATATCCAAATTACTAAAAATTGAGTTCTTTATGTAAAACTAAAGTAGGGATCGAAAATAAAATATCAATTTCGAAATTACAAAAAATTGAGTTTTTTTGCATAGAGCAAAAGTACGTATCGAGAATAAAATATAAATTTCAAAATCATGAAAAATTGAGTTTCATTTTTGTAAAACAAAACAACGGATCAAAAATAATATATCAATTTTGAAATTATTAAAAATTGAATTCTTTTTGTAAAACAAAAGTACGGATCAAAAATAAAATATAAATATCCAAATTACTAAAAATTGAGTTCTTTTTGTAAAACAAAAGTAGGGATCCAAAATAAAATATAAATTTCGAAATTACAAAAAATTCAGTTCTATTGCATAAAACAAATTACATATCGAGAATAAAATATAAATATCCAAATTACTAAAAATTAAGTTCTTTTTGTAAAAGAAAAGTAGGGATCCAAAATAAAATACAAAAAATTGAGTTCTTTTGCATAAAACCAAAGTACATATCGAGAATAAAATATAAATATCCAAATTAGTAAAAATTGAGTCCTTTTTGTAAACCAAAAGTAGGGATCCAAAATAAAATATCAATTTTGAAATTACAAAAAATTGAGTTCTTTTGCATAGAACAAAAGTACGTATCGAGAATCAAATATAAATTTCAAAATTATGAAAAATTGAGTTTCTTTTTTGTGAAACAAAACTACGGATGAAAAATAATATACCAATTTCAAAATTATTAAAAATTGAATCCTTTTTGTAAAACAAAAGTACAGATTGAAAATAAAATATAAAAATCCAAATTACTAAAAGTTGAATTCTGTTTCTAAAACAAAAGTAGGGATCCAAAATAAAATATGAATTTCGAAATTACAAAAAATTGAGTTCTTTTGCATAAAACGAAAGGACGTATGGAAAATAAAATATAAATTTCAAAATTATGAAAAATTGAGTTTCTTTTTAGTAAAACAAAACTACAGATGAAAAATAATATATCAATTTCGAAATTACTAAAAATTGAATTCTTTTTGTAAAACAAAAAGTACGGATCGAAAATAAAATATAATTATCCAAATTACTAAAAATTGAGTTCTTTTTGTAAAACAAAAGTAGGGATCCAAAATAAAATATAAATTTTGAAATTACAAAAAATTGAGTTCTTTTGCAAAAGCCAAAGTACATATCGAGAATAAAATATAAATATCCAAATTACTAAAAATGGAGTTCTTTTTGTAAAACAAAAGTAGGGATCCAAAATAAAATATAAATTACGAAATTACAAAAAATTGAGTTCTTTTGCATAAAACCAAAGTACATATCGAGAATAAAATATAAATATCCAAATTAGTAAAAATTGAGTCATTTTTGTAAACCAAAAGTAGGGATCCAAAATAAAATATCAATTTCGAAATTACAAAAAATTGAGTTCTTTTGCATAGAACAAAACTACGTATCGAGAATCAAATATAAATTTCAAAATTATGAAAAATTGAGTTTCTTTTTTGTGAAACAAAACTACGGATGAAAAATAATATACCAATTTCAAAATTATTAAAAATTGAATCCTTTTTGTAAAACAAAAGTACAGATTGAAAATAAAATATAAAAATCCAAATTACTAAAAGTTGAGTTCTTTTTCTAAAACAAAAGTAGGGATCCAAAATAAAATATGAATTTCGAAATTACAAAAATTGAGTTCTTTTGCATAAAACAAAAGGACGTATGGAAAATAAAATATAAATTTCAAAATTATGAAAAATTGAGTTTCTTTTTGTAAAAACAAACCACGAGATGAAAAATAATATATCAATTTCGAAATTACTAAAATTGAATTCTTTTTGTAAAACAAAATGTACGGATCGAAAATAAAATATAAATATCCAAATTACTAAAAAGTGAGTTGTTTTTGTAAAACAAAAGTAGGGATCCAAAATAAATTATAAATTTCAAAATTACAGAAAATTGAGTTCTTTTGCATAAAACAAATTACATATCGAGAATAAAATATAAATATCCAAATTACTAAAAATTAAGTTCTTTTTGTCAAACAAAAGTAGGGATCCAAAATAAAATATAAATTTCGAAATTACAAAAAATATAGTTCTTTTGCATAAAACAAAAGTACATACTCAGAATAAAATATAAATATCCAAATTACAAAAATTGAGTTCTTTTTGTAAAACAAAAGTAGGGATCCAAAATAAAATATCAATTTCGAAATTACAAAAAATTGAGTTCTTTTGGATAAAACCAAAGTACATATCGAGAATAAAATATAAATATCCAAATTACTAAAAATTGAGTTATTTTTGAAAAACAAAAGTAGGGATCCAAATTAAAATATCAATTTCGAAATTACAAAAAATTGAGTTCTTTAGCATAAAACCAAAGTACATATCGAGAATAAAATATAAATATCCAATTTACAAAAAATTGAGTTCTTTTTGTAAAACAAAAGTAGGGATCCAAAATAAAATATCAATTTCGAAATTATAAAAAATTGAGTTCTTTTGCATAAAACCAAAGTACATATCGAGAATAAAATATAAATATCCAAGTTACTAAAAATTGAATTCTTTTTGTAAAACAAAAGTAGGGATCCAAAATAAAATATCAATTTCAAAATTACAAAAAATTGAGTTCTTTTGCATAGAACAAAAGTACGTATCGAGAATCAAATATAAATTTCAAAATCATGAGAAATTGAGTTTCTTTTTTGTGAAATAAAACTACGGATGAAAAATAATATACCCATTTCAAAATTATTAAAAATTGAGTCCTTTTTGTAAAACAAAAGTACAGATTGAAAATAAAATATAAAAATCCAAATTACTAAAAGTTGAGTTCTTTTTCTAAAACAAAAGTAGGGATCCAAAATAAAATATGAATTTCGAAATTACAAAAAATTGAGTTCTTTTGCATAAAACAAAGGGACGTATGGAAAATAAAATATAAATTTCAAAATTCTGAAAAATTGAGTTTCTTTTTTGTAAAACAAAACTACAGATGAAAAATAATATATCAATTTCGAAATAAATAAAAGTTGATTCTTTTTGTAAAACAAAAAGTACGGATCGAAAACAAAATATAAATATCCAAATTACTAAAAATTGAGTTCTTTTTGTAAAACAAAAGTAGGGATAAAAAATAAAATATAAATTTCGAAATTACAAAAAATTGAGTTCTTTTGCATAAAACCAAAGTACATATCGAGAATAAAATATAAATATCCAAATTAGTAAAAATTGAGTCATTTTTGTAAACCAAAAGTAGGTATCCAAAATAAAATATCAATTTCGAAATTACAAAAAATTGAGTTCTTTTGCATAGAACAAAAGTACGTATCGAGAATCAAATATAAATTTCAAAATCATGAGAAATTGAGTTTCTTTTTTGTGAAATAAAACTACGGATGAAAAATAACATACCCATTTCACAATTATTAAAAATTGAGTCCTTTTTGTAAAACAAAAGTACAGATTGAAAATAAAATATAAAAATCCAAATTACTAAAAGTTGAGTTCTTTTTCTAAAACAAAAGTAGGGATCCAAAATAAAATATGAATTTCGAAATTACAAAAAATTGAGTTCTTTTGCATAAAACAAAAGGACGTATGGAAAATAAAATATAAATTTCAAAATTCTGAAAAATTGAGTTTCTTTTTTGTAAAACAAAACTACAGATGAAAAATAATATATCAATTTCGAAATTACTAAAAATTGAATTCTTTTTGTAAAACAAAAAGTACGGATCGAAAATAAAATGTAAATATCCAAATTACTAAAAATTGAGTTCTTTTTGTAAAACAAAAGTAGGGATCCAAAATAAAATATAAATTTCGAAAATACAAAAAATTGAGTTCTTTTGCATAAAACGAATTACATATCGAGAATAAAATATAAATATCCAAATTACTAAAAATTGAGTTCTTTTTGTAAAACAAAAGTAGGGATCCAAAATAAAATATAAATTTCGAAATTACAAAAATTGAGTTCTTTTGCATAAAACAAATTACATATCGAGAATAAAATATAAATATCCAAATTACTAAAAATTGAATTCTTTTTGTAAAACAAAAGTAGGGATCCAAAATAAAATATCAATTTCGAAATTACAAAAAATTGAGTTCTTTTGCATAGAACAAAAGTACGTATCGAGAATCAAATATAAATTTCAAAATTATGAAAAATTGAGTTTCTTTTTTGTGAAACAAAACTACGGATGAAAAATAATATACCAATTTCAAAATTATTAAAAATTGAATCCTTTTTGTAAAACAAAAGTACAGATTGAAAATAAAATATAAAAATCCAAATTACTAAAAGTTGAATTCTGTTTCTAAAACAAAAGTAGGGATCCAAAATAAAATATGAATTTCGAAATTACAAAAAATTGAGTTCTTTTGCATAAAACGAAAGGACGTATGGAAAATAAAATATAAATTTCAAAATTATGAAAAATTGAGTTTCTTTTTTGTAAAACAAAACTACAGATGAAAAATAATATATCAATTTCGAAATTACTAAAAATTGAATTCTTTTTGTAAAACAAAAAGTACGGATCGAAAATAAAATATAACTATCCAAATTACTAAAAATTGAGTTCTTTTTGTAAAACAAAAGTAGGGATCCAAAATAAAATATAAATTTTGAAATTACAAAAAATTGAGTTCTTTTGCAAAAAACAAATTACATATCGAGAATAAAATATAAATATCCAAATTACTAAAAATTAAGTTCTTTTTGTAAAACAAAAGTAGGGATCCAAAATAAAATATAAATTACGAAATTACAAAAAATTGAGTTCTTTTGCATAAAACCAAAGTACATATCGAGAATAAAATATAAATATCCAAATTAGTAAAAATTGAGTCATTTTTGTAAACCAAAAGTAGGGATCCAAAATAAAATATCAATTTCGAAATTACAAAAAATTGAGTTCTTTTGCATAGAACAAAACTACGTATCGAGAATCAAATATAAATTTCAAAATTATGAAAAATTGAGTTTCTTTTTTGTGAAACAAAACTACGGATGAAAAATAATATACCAATTTCAAAATTATTAAAAATTGAATCCTTTTTGTAAAACAAAAGTACAGATTGAAAATAAAATATAAAAATCCAAATTACTAAAAGTTGAGTTCTTTTTCTAAAACAAAAGTAGGGATCCAAAATAAAATATGAATTTCGAAATTACAAAAAATTGAGTTCTTTTGCATAAAACAAAAGGACGTATGGAAAATAAAATATAAATTTCAAAATTATGAAAAATTGAGTTTCTTTTTTGTAAAAACAAACCACAGATGAAAAATAATATATCAATTTCGAAATTACTAAAATTGAATTCTTTTTGTAAAACAAAATGTACGGATCGAAAATAAAATATAAATATCCAAATTACTAAAAAGTGAGTTGTTTTTGTAAAACAAAAGTAGGGATCCAAAATAAATTATAAATTTCAAAATTACAGAAAATTGAGTTCTTTTGCATAAAACAAATTACATATCGAGAATAAAATATAAATATCCAAATTACTAAAAATTAAGTTCTTTTTGTCAAACAAAAGTAGGGATCCAAAATAAAATATAAATTTCGAAATTACAAAAAATATAGTTCTTTTGCATAAAACAAAAGTACATACTGAGAATAAAATATAAATATCCAAATTACAAAAAATTGAGTTCTTTTTGTAAAACAAAAGTAGGGATCCAAAATAAAATATCAATTTCGAAATTACAAAAAATTGAGTTCTTTTGGATAAAACCAAAGTACATATCGAGAATAAAATATAAATATCCAAATTACTAAAAATTGAGTTATTTTTGAAAAACAAAAGTAGGGATCCAAATTAAAATATCAATTTCGAAATTACAAAAAATTGAGTTCTTTAGCATAAAACCAAAGTACATATCGAGAATAAAATATAAATATCCAATTTACAAAAAATTGAGTTCTTTTTGTAAAACAAAAGTAGGGATCCAAAATAAAATATCAATTTCGAAATTATAAAAAATTGAGTTCTTTTGCATAAAACCAAAGTACATATCGAGAATAAAATATAAATATCCAAGTTACTAAAAATTGAATTCTTTTTGTAAAACAAAAGTAGGGATCCAAAATAAAATATCAATTTCAAAATTACAAAAAATTGAGTTCTTTTGCATAGAACAAAAGTACGTATCGAGAATCAAATATAAATTTCAAAATCATGAGAAATTAAGTTTCTTTTTTGTGAAATAAAACTACGGATGAAAAATAACATACCCATTTCACAATTATTAAAAATTGAGTTTCTTTTTTGTAAAACAAAACTACAGATGAAAAATAATATATCAATTTCGAAATAAATAAAAGTTGATTCTTTTTGTAAAACAAAAAGTACGGATCGAAAACAAAATATAAATATCCAAATTACTAAAAATTGAGTTCTTTTTGTAAAACAAAAGTAGGGATAAAAAATAAAATATAAATTTCGAAATTACAAAAAATTGAGTTCTTTTGCATAAAACCAAAGTACATATCGAGAATAAAATATAAATATCCAAATTAGTAAAAATTGAGTCATTTTTGTAAACGAAAAGTAGGTATCCAAAATAAAATATCAATTTCGAAATTACAAAAAATTGAGTTCTTTTGCATAGAACAAAAGTACGTATCGAGAATCAAATATAAATTTCAAAATCATGAGAAATTAAGTTTCTTTTTTGTGAAATAAAACTACGGATGAAAAATAACATACCCATTTCACAATTATTAAAAATTGAGTCCTTTTTGTAAAACAAAAGTACAGATTGAAAATAAAATATAAAAATCCAAATTACTAAAAGTTGAGTTCTTTTTCTAAAACAAAAGTAGGGATCCAAAATAAAATATGAATTTCGAAATTACAAAAAATTGAGTTCTTTTGCATAAAACAAAAGGACGTATGGAAAATAAAATATAAATTTCAAAATTCTGAAAAATTGAGTTTCTTTTTTGTAAAACAAAACTACAGATGAAAAATAATATATCAATTTCGAAATAAATAAAAGTTGATTCTTTTTGTAAAACAAAAAGTACGGATCGAAAACAAAATATAAATATCCAAATTACTAAAAATTGAGTTCTTTTTGTAAAACAAAAGTAGGGATAAAAAATAAAATATAAATTTCGAAATTACAAAAAATTGAGTTCTTTTGCATAAAACCAAAGTACATATCGAGAATAAAATATAAATATCCAAATTACAAAAAATTGAGTTCTTTTTGTAGAACAAAAGTAGGGATCCAAAATAAAATATCAATTTCGAAGTTACAAAAAATTGAGTTCTTTTGCATAAAACCAAAGTACATATCGAGAATAAAATATAAATATCCAACTTACTGAAAATTGAGTTCATTTTGTAAAAGAAAAGTAGGGATCCAAAATAAAATATCAATTTCGAAATTACAAAAAATTGAGTTCTTTTGCATAAAACCAAAGTACATATCGAGAATAAAATATAAATATCCAAATTAGTAAAAATTGAATTCTTTTTGTAAACCAAAAGTAGGGATCCAAAATAAAATATGAATTTCGAAATTACAAAAAATTGAGTTCTTTTGCATTGAACAAAAGTACGTATCGAGAATCAAATATAAATTTCAAAATTATGAAAAATTGAGTTTCTTTTTTGTGAAACAAAACTACGGATGAAAAATAATATACCAATTTCAAAATTACTAAAAATTGAATCTTTTTTGTAAAACAAAAGTACAGATTGAAAATAAAATATAAAAATCGAAATTACTAAAAGTTGAGTTCTTTTTCTAAAACAAAAGTAGGGATCCAAAATAAAATATGAATTTCGAAATTACAAAAAATTGAGTTCTTTTGCATAAAACAAAAGGACGTATGGAAAATAAAATATAAATTTCAAAATTATGAAAAATTGAGTTTCTTTTTTGTAAAACAAAACTACAAATGAAAAATAATATATCAATTTCGAAATTACTAAAAATTGACTTCTTTTTGTAAAACAAAAAGTACGGATCGAAAATAAAATATAAATATCCAAATTAGTAAAAATTGAGTTCTTTTTGTAAAACAAAAGTAGGGATCGAAAATAAAATATAAATTTCGAAATTACAAAAAATTGAGTTCTTTTGCATAAAACAAAAGTACATATCGAGAATAAAATATAAATATCCAAATTATAAAAAATTGAGTTCTTTTGCATAAAACAAAAAGGACGTATGGAAAATAAAATATAAATTTCAAAATTATGAAAAATTGAGTTTCTTTTTTGTAAAACAAAACTACAAATGAAAAATAATATATCAATTTCGAAATTACTAAAAATTGACTTCTTTTTGTAAAACAAAAGTACGGATCGAAAATAAAATATAAATATCCAAATTAGTAAAAATTGAGTTCTTTTTGTAAAACAAAAGTAGGGATCGAAAATAAAATATAAATTTCGAAATTACAAAAAATTGAGTTCTTTTGCATAAAACAAAAGTACATATCGAGAATAAAATATAAATATCCAAATTATAAAAAATTGAGTTCTTCTTGTAAAACTTGCATAAAACCAAAGTACATATCGAGAAGAAAATATAAATATCCAAATTACTAAAAATTGAATTCTTTTTGTAAAACAAAAGTAGGGATCCAAAATAAAATATGAATTTCGAAATTAAAAAAAATTGAGTTCTTTTGCATAGAACAAAAGTACGTATCGAGAATCAAATATAAATTTCAAAATTATGAAAAATTGAGTTTCTTTTTTGTGAAACAAAACTACGGATGAAAAATAATATACCAATTTCAAAATTATTAAAAATTGAATCTTTTTTGTAAAACAAAAGTACAGATTGAAAATAAAATATAAAAATCCAAATTACTAAAAGTTGAGTTCTTTTTCTAAAACAAAAGTAGGGATCCAAAATAAAATATGAATTTCGAAATTACAAAAAATTGAGTTCTTTTGCATAAAACAAAAGGACGTATGGAAAATAAAATATAAATTTCAAAATTATGAAAAATTGAGTTTCTTTTTGTAAAACAAAACTACAGATGAAAAATAATATATCAATTTCGAAATTACTAAAATTGAATTCTTTTGTAAAACAAAAGTACTGGATCGAAAATAAAATATAAATATCCAAATTACTAAAAATTGAGTTCTTTTTGTAAAACAAAAGTAGGGATCCAAAATAAAATATCAATTTCGAAATTACAAAAAATTGAGTTCTTTTGCATAAAACAAATTACATATCGAGAATAAAATATGAATATCCAAATTACTAAAAATTAAGTTCTTTTTGTAAAATAAAAGTAGGGATCCAAAATAAAATATAAATTACGAAATTACAAAAAATTGTGTTCTTTTGCATAAAACCAAAGTACATATCGAGAATAAAATATAAATATCCAAATTAGTAAAAATTGAGTCATTTTTGTAAACCAAAAGTAGGGATCCAAAATAAAATATGAATTTCGAAATTACAAAAAATTGAGTTCTTTTGCATTGAAGAAAAGTACGTATCGAGAATCAAATATAAATTTCAAAATTATGAAAAATTGAGTTTCTTTTTGGTGAAACAAAACTACGGATGAAAAATAATATACCAATTTCAAAATTATTAAAAATTGAATCCTTTTTGTAAAACAAAAGTACAGATTGAAAATAAAATATAAAAATCCAAATTACTAAAAGTTGAGTTCTTTTTCTAAAACAAAAGTAGGGATGCAAAATAAAATATGAATTTCGAAATTACAAAAAATTGAGTTCTTTTGCATAAAACAAAAGGACGTATGGAAAATAAAATATAAATTTCAAAATTATGAAAAATTGAGTTTGTTTTTTGTAAAACATAACTACATATGAAAAATAATATATCAATTTCGAAATTACTAAAAATTGAATTCTTTTTGTAAAACAAAAAGTACGGATCGAAAATAAAATATAAATATCCAAATTACTAAAAATTGAGTTCTCTTTGTAAAACAAAAGTAGGGATCCAAAATAAAATATAAATTTTGATATTACAAAAAATTATGTTGCTTCGCATAAAACCAAAGTACATATCGAGAATAAAATATAAATATCCAAATTACAAAAATTGAGTTCTTTTTGTAAAACAAAAGTAGGGATCCAAAATAAAATATCAATTTCGAAATTACAAAAAATTGAGTTCTTTTGCATAAAACCAATGTACATATCGAGAATAAAATATAAATATCCAAGTTACTAAAAATTGAATTCTTTTTGTAAAGCAAAAGTAGGGATCCAAAATAAAATATCAATTTCGAAATTACAAAAAATTGAGTTCTTTTGCATAAAACCAAAGTACATATCGAGAATAAAATATAAATATCCAAATTACTAAAAATTGAATTCTTTTTGTAAAACAAAAGAAGGGATCCAAAATAAAATATGAATTTCGAAATTACAAAAAATTGAGTTCTTTTGCATAGAACAAAAGTACGTATCGAGAATCAAATATAAATTTAAAAATTATGAAAAATTAAGTTTCGTTTTTGTGAAACAAAACTACGGATGAAAAATAATATACCAATTTCAAAATTATTAAAAATTGAATCCTCTTTGTAAAACGAAAGTACAGATTGAAAATAAAATATAAAAATCCAAATTACTAAAAGTTGAGTTCTTTTTCTAAAACAAAAGTAGGGATCCAAAATAAAATATGAATTTCGAAATTACAAAAAATTGAGTTCTTTTGCATAAAACAAAAGGACGTATGGAAAATAAAATATAAATTTCAAAAGTATGAAAAATTGAGTTTCTTTTTTGTAAAACATAAC
Organism: Lablab purpureus; assembly: GCA_030347555.1. NCBI lineage: Eukaryota > Viridiplantae > Streptophyta > Magnoliopsida > Fabales > Fabaceae > Lablab > Lablab purpureus. Next base: position 13,660,937 of record CM059260.1, read on the forward strand.
TACAGATGAAAAATAATATATCAATTTCGAAATTACTAAAAATTGAATTCTTTTTGTAAAACAAAAAGTACGGATCGAAAATAAAATATAAATATGCAAATTACTAAAAATTGAGTTCTTTTTGTAAAACAAAAGTAGGGATCCAAAATAAAATATAAATTTCGAAATTACAAAAAATTAAGTTCCTTTGCATAAAACTAAAGTACATATCGAGAATAAAATATAAATATCCAAATTACAAAAAATTTAGTTCTTTTTGTAAAACAAAAGTAGGGATCCAAAATAAAATATCAATTTCGAAATTACAAAAAATTGAGTTCTTTTGCATAAAACCAATGTACATATTGAGAATAAAATATAAATATCCAAGTTACTAAAAATTGAATTCTTTTTGTAAAGCAAAAGTAGGGATCCAAAATAAAATATCAATTTCGAAATTACAAAAAATTGAGTTCTTTTGCATAAAACCAAAGTACATATCGAGAATAAAATATAAATAACCAAATTACTAAAAATTGAATTCTTTTTGTAAAACAAAAGTAGGGATCCAAAATAAAATATGAATTTCGAAATTAAAAAAAATTGAGTTCTTTTGCATAGAACAAAAGTACGTATCGAGAATCAAATATAAATTTCAAAATTATGAAAAATTGAGTTTCGTTTTTGTGAAACAAAACTACGGATGAAAAATAATATACCAATTTCAAAATTATTAAAAATTGAATCCTTTTTGTAAAACGAAAGTACAGATTGAAAATAAAATATAAAAATCCAAATTACTAAAAGTTGAGTTCTTTTTCTAAAACAAAAGTAGGGATCCAAAATAAAATATGAATTTCGAAATTACAAAAAATTGAGTTCTTTTCCATAAAACAAAAGGACGTATGAAAAATAAAATGTGAATTTCAAAAGTATGAAAAATTGAGTTTCTTTTTTGTAAAACATAACTACAGATGAAAAATAATATATCAATTTCGAAATTACTAAAAATTGAATTCTTTTTGTAAAACAAAAAGTACGGATCGAAAATAAAATATAAATATCCACATTACTAAAAATTGAGTTCTTTTTGTAAAACCAAAGTAGGGATCCAAAATAAAATATAAATTTTGAAATTTCAAAATATTGAGTTCTTTTGCATAAAACAAATTACATATCGAGAATAAAATATAAATATCCAAATTACTAAAAATTAAGTTCTTTTTGTAAAACAAAAGTAGGGATCCAAAATAAAATATCAATTTCGAAATTACAAAAAATTGAGTTCTTTTGCATAAAACAAATTACATATCGAGAATAAAATATAAATATCCAAATTACTAAAAATTGAGTTCTTTTTGTAAAACAAAAGTAGGGATCCAAAATAAAATATCAATTTCGAAATTACAAAAAATTGAGTTCTTTTGCATAGAACAAAAGTACGTATCGAGAATCAAATATAAATTTCAAAATTATGAAAAATTGAGTTTCTTTTTTGTGAAACAAAACTACGGATGAAAAATAATATACCAATTTCAAAATTATTAAAAATTGAATCCTTTTTGTAAAACAAAAGTACAGATTGAAAATAAAATATAAAAATCCAAATTACTAAAAGTTGAGTTCTTTTTCTAAAACAAAAGTAGGGATCCAAAATAAAATATAAATTTTGAAATTTCAAAATATTGAGTTCTTTTGCATAAAACAAATTACATATCGAGAATAAAATATAAATATCCAAATTACTAAAAATTGAGTTCTTTTTGTAAAACAAAAGTAGGGATCCAAAATAAAATATCAATTTCGAAATTACAAAAAATTGAGTTCTTTTGCATAAAACCAAAGTACATATCGAGAATAAAATATAAATATCCAAATTACAAAAATTGAGTTCTTTTTGTAAAACAAAAGTAGGGATCCAAAATAAAATATCAATTTCGAAATTACAAAAATTGAGTTCTTTTGCATAAAACCAAAGTACATATCGAGAATAAAATATAAATATCCAAATTACTAAAAATTGAGTTCTTTTTGTAAAACAAAAGTAGGGATCCAAAATAAAATATCAATTTCGAAATTACAAAAAATTGAGTTCTTTTGCATAAAACCAAAGTACATATCGAGAATAAAATATAAATATCCAAATTACTAAAAATTGAGTTCTTTTTGTAAAACAAAAGTAGGGATCCAAAATAAAATATCAATTTCGAAATTACAAAAAATTGAGTTCTTTTGCATAAAACAAAAGGACGTATGGAAAATAAAATATAAATTTCAAAATTATGAAAAATTGAGTTTGTTTTTTGTAAAACAAAACTACAGATGAAAAATAATACATCAATTTCGAAATTACTAAAAATTGACTTCTTTTTGTAAAACAAAAACTACGGATTGAAAATAAAATATAAATATCCAAATTACTAAAAATTGAGTTCTTTTTGTAAAACAAAAGTACGGATCCAAAATAAAATATGAAATTCGAAATTACAAAAAATTGAGTTCTTTTGCATAAAACAAATTACATATCGAGAATAAAATATAAATATCCAAATTACTAAAAATTGAATTGTTTTTGTAAAACAAAAGTAGGTATCCAAAATAAAATATCAATTTCGAAATTACAAAAAATTGAGTTCTTTTGCATAGAACAAAAGTACGTATCGAGAATCAAATATAAATTTCAAAATTATGAAAAATTGAGTTTCTTTTTTGTGAAACAAAACTACGGATGAAAAATAATATACCAATTTCAAAATTATTAAAAATTGAATCCTTTTTGTAAAACAAAAGTACAGATTGAAAAAAAAATATAAAAATCCAAATTACTAAAAGCTGAGTTCTTTTTTCTAAAACAAAAGTAGGGATCCAAAATAAAATATGAATTTCGAAATTACAAAAAATTGAGTTCTTTTGCATAAAACAAAAGGACGTACGGAAAATAAAATATAAATTTCAAAATTATGAAAAATTGAGTTTTTTTTTTGTAAAACGAAACTACAAATGAAAAATAATATATCAATTTCAAAATTACTAAAAATTGAATTCTTTTAGTAAAACAAAAAGTACGGATCGAAAATAAAATATAAATATCCAAATTACTAAAAATTGAGTTCTTTTTGTAAAACAAAAGTAGGGATGCAAAATAAAATATAAATTTCGAAATTACATAAAATTGAGTTCTTTTGCATAAAACCAAAGTACATATCGAGAATAAAATATAAATATCCAAATTACAAAAAATTGAGTTCTTTTTGTAAAACAAAAGTAGGGATCCAAAATAAAATATCAATTTCGAAATTTCAAAAAATTGAGTTCTTTTGCATAAAACCAAAGTACATATCGAGAATAAAAGATAAATATCAAAATTACTAAAAATTGAGTTCTTTTTGTAAAACAAAAGTAGGGATCCATAATAAAATATGAATTTCGAAATTACAAAAAATTGAGTTCTTTTGCATAAAACAAAAGGACGTATGGAAAATAAAATATAAATTTCAAAATTATGAAAAATTGAGTTTCTTTTTTGTAAAACAAAACTACAGATGAAAAATAATATATCAATTTCGAAATTACTAAAAATTGAATTCTTTTTGTAAAACAAAAAGTACAGATCGAAAATAAAATATAAATATCCAAATTACTAAAAATTGAGTTCTTTTTGTAAAACCAAAGTAAGGATCCAAAATAAAATATAAATTTCGAAATTACAAAATATTGAGTTCTTTTGCATAAAACAAATTACATATCGAGAATAAAATATAAATATCCAAATTACTAATAATTAAGTTCTTTTTGTAAAACAAAAGTAGGGATCCAAAATAAAATATCAATTTCGAAATTACAAAAAATTGAGTTCTTTTGCATAAAACAAATTACATATCGAGAATAAAATATAAATATCCAAATTACTAAAAATTGAATTCTTTTTGTAAAACAAAAGTAGGGATCCAAAATAAAATATCAATTTCGAAATTACAAAAAATTGAGTTCTTTTGCATAGAACAAAAGTACGTATCGAGAATCAAATATAAATTTCAAAATTATGAAAAATTGAGTTTCTTTTTTGTGAAACAAAACTACGGATGAAAAATAATATACCAATTTCAAAATTATTAAAAATTGAATCCTTTTTGTAAAACAAAAGTACAGATTGAAAAAAAAATATAAAAATCCAAATTACTAAAAGCTGAGTTCTTTTTTCTAAAACAAAAGTAGGGATCCAAAATAAAATATGAATTTCGAAATTACAAAAAATTGAGTTCTTTTGCATAAAACAAAAGGACGTACGGAAAATAAAATATAAATTTCAAAATTATGAAAAATTGAGTTTTTTTTTGTAAAACGAAACTACAAATGAAAAATAATATATCAATTTCAAAATTACTAAAAATTGAATTCTTTTAGTAAAACAAAAAGTACGGATCGAAAATAAAATATAAATATCCAAATTACTAAAAATTGAGTTCTTTTTGTAAAACAAAAGTAGGGATCCAAAATAAAATATAAATTTCGAAATTACATAAAATTGAGTTCTTTTGCATAAAACCAAAGTACATATCGAGAATAAAATATAAATATCCAAATTACAAAAAATTGAGTTCTTTTTGTAAAACAAAAGTAGGGATCCAAAATAAAATATCAATTTCGAAATTTCAAAAAATTGAGTTCTTTTGCATAAAACCAAAGTACATATCGAGAATAAAAGATAAATATCAAAATTACTAAAAATTGAGTTCTTTTTGTAAAACAAAAGTAGGGATCCATAATAAAATATGAATTTCGAAATTACAAAAAATTGAGTTCTTTTGCATAAAACAAAAGGACGTATGGAAAATAAAATATAAATTTCAAAATTATGAAAAATTGAGTTTCTTTTTGTAAAACAAAACTACAGGATGAAAAATAATATATCAATTTCGAAATTACTAAAATTGAATTCTTTTGTAAAACAAAAGTACAGATCGAAAATAAAATATAAATATCCAAATTACTAAAAATTGAGTTCTTTTGTAAAACCAAAGTAAGGATCCAAAATAAAATATAAATTTCGAAATTACAAAATATTGAGTTCTTTTGCATAAAACAAATTACATATCGAGAATAAAATATAAATATCCAAGTTACTAAAAATTGAGTTCTTTTTGTATAAAACAAGAGTAGGGATCCAAAATAAAATATCAATTTCGAAATTACAAAAAATTGAGTTCTTTTGCATAAAACCAAAGTACATATCGAGAATAAAACATAAATATCCAAGTTACTAAAAATTGAGTTCTTTTTGTAAAACAAAAAGTAGGGATCCAAAATAAAATATCAATTTCGAAATTACAAAAAATTGAGTTCTTTTGCATAGAACAAAAGTACGTATCGAGAATCAAATATAAATTTCAAAATTATGAAAAATTGAGTTTCTTTTTTGTGAAACAAAACTACGGATGAAAAATAATATACCAATTTCAAAATTATTAAAAATTGAATCCTTTTTGTAAAACAAAAGTACAGATTGAAAATAAAATATAAAAATCCAAATTACTAAAAGTTGAGTTCTTTTTCTAAAACAAAAGTAGGGATCCAAAATAAAATATGAATTTCGAAATTACAAAAAATTGAGTTCTTTTGCATAAAACAAAAGGACGTATGGAATATAAAATACAAATTTCAAAATTATGAAAAATTGAGTTTCTTTTTTGTAAAACAAAACTACAGATGAAAAATAATATATCAATTTCGAAATTACTAAAAATTGAATTCTTTTTGTAAAACAAAAAGTACAGATCGAAAATAAAATATAAATATCCAAATTACTAAAAATTGAGTTCTTTTTGTAAAACCAAAGTAAGGATCCAAAATAAAATATAAATTTCGAAATTACAAAATATTGAGTTCTTTTGCATAAAACAAATTACATATCGAGAATAAAATATAAATATCCAAATTACTAAAAATTAAGTTCTTTTGTAAAACAAAAGTAGGGATCCAAAATAAAATATCAATTTCGAAATTACAAAAAATTGAGTTCTTTTGCATAAAACAAATTACATATCGAGAATAAAATATAAATATCCAAATTACTAAAAATTGAATTCTTTTTGTAAAACAAAAGTAGGGATCCAAAATAAAATATCAATTTCGAAATTACAAAAAATTGAGTTCTTTTGCGTAGAACAAAAGTACGTATCGAGAATCAAATATAAATTTCAAAATTATGAAAAATTGAGTTTCTTTTTGTGAAACAATACTACTGGATGAAAAATAATATACCAATTTCAAAATTATTAAAAATTGAATCCTTTTTGTAAAACAAAAGTACAGATTGAAAATAAAATATAAAAATCCAAATTACTAAAAGTTGAGTTCTTTTTCTAAAACAAAAGTAGGGATCCAAAATAAAATATGAATTTCGAAATTACAAAAAATTGAGTTCTTTTGCATAAAACAAAAGGACGTATGGAAAATAAAATATAAATTTCAAAATTATGAAGAATTGAGATTCTTTTTTGTAAAACAAAACTACTGAAGAAAAATAATATATCAATTTCGAAATTACAAAAAATTGAATTCTTTTTGTAAAACAACAAGTACGGATCGAAAATAAAATATAAATATCCAAATTACTAAAAATTGAGTTCTTTTTGTAAAACAAAAGTAGGGATCCAAAATAAAATATAAATTTCGAAATTACAAAAAATTGAGTTCTTTTCCATAAAACAAAGTACATATCGAGAATGAAATATAAATATCCAAATTACTAAAAATTAAGTTCTTTTTGTAAAACAAAAGTAGGGATCCAAAATAAAATATAAATTTCGAAATTACAAAAAATTGAGTTCTTTTGCATAAAACAAATTACATATCGAGAATAAAATATAAATATCCAAATTACTAAAAATTGAATTCTTTTTGTAAAACCAAAGTAGGGATCCAAAATAAAATATCAATTTCGAAATTTAAAAAAATTGAGTTCTTTTGCATAAAACCAAAGTACATATCGAGAATAAAATATAAATATCCAAATTACAAAAAGTTGAGTTCTTTTTGTAAAACAAAAGTAGGGATCCAAAATAAAATATCAATTTCGAAATTACAAAAAATTGAGTTCTTTTGCATAAAACCAAAGTACATATCGAGAATAAAATATAAATATCCAAATTACAAAAAGTTGAGTTCTTTTTGTAAAACAAAAGTAGGGATCCAAAATAAAATATCAATTTCGAAATTACAAAAAATTGAGTTCTTTTGCATAAAACCAAAGTACATATCGAGAATAAAATATAAATATCCAAATTACTAAAAATTGAGTTCTTTTTGTAAAACAAAAGTAGGGATCCAAAATAAAATATGAATTTCGAAATTACAAAAAATTGAGTTCTTTTGCATAAAACAAAAGGACGTATGGAAAATAAAATATAAATTTCAAAATTATGAAAAATTGAGTTTCTTTTTTGTAAAACAAAACTACAGATGAAAAATAATATATCAATTTCGAAATTACTAAAAATTGAATTCTTTTTGTAAAACAAAAAGTACGGATCGAAAATAAAATATAAATATCCAAATTACTAAAAATTGAGTTCTTTTTGTAAAACAAAAGTAGGGATCCAAAATAAAATATAAATTTCGAAATTACAAAAAATTGAGTTCTTTTCCATAAAACAAATTACATATCGAGAATGAAATATAAATATCCAAATTACAAAAAATTAAGTTCTTTTTGTAAAACAAAAGTAGGTATCCAAAATAAAATATAAATTTCGAAATTACAAAAAATTGAGTTCCTTTGCATAAAACCAAAGTACATATCGAGAATAAAATATAAATATCCAAATTACAAAAAATTGAGTTCTTTTTGTAAAACAAAAGTAGGGATCCAAAATAAAATATCAATTTCGAAATTACAAAAAATTGAGTTCTTTTGCCTAAAACCAATGTACATATCGAGAATAAAATATAAATATCCAAGTTACTAAAAATTGAATTCTTTTTGTAAAAAAAAAGTAGGGATCCAAAATAAAATATCAATTTCGAAATTACAAAAAATTGAGTTCTTTTGCATAAAACCAAAGTATATATCGAGAATAAAATATAAATATCCAAATTACTAAAAATTGAATTTCTTTTGTAAAACAAAAGTAGGGATCCAAAATAAAATTACAATTTCGAAATTACAAAATATTGAGTTCGTTTGCATAGAACAAAAGTACGTATCGAGAATCAAATATAAATTTCCAAATTATGAAAAATTGAGTTTCTTTTTTGTGAAACAAAACTAGGGATGAAAAATAATATACCAACTTCAAAATTATTAAAAATTGAATCCTTTTTGTAAAACAAAAGTACAGATTGAAAATAAAATATAAAAATCAAAATTACTAAAAGTTGAGTTCTTTTTCTAAAATAAAAGTAGCGATCCAAAATAAAATATGAATTTCGAAATTACAAAAAATTGAGTTCTTTTGCATAAAACAAACGGACGTATGGAAAATAAAATATAAATTTCAAAATTATGAAAAATTGAGTTTCTTTTTTGTAAAACAAAACTACAGATGAAAAATAATATATCAATTTCGAAATTACTAAAAATTGAATTCTTTTTGTAAAACAAAAAGTACGGATCGAAAATAAAATATAAATATCCAAATTACTAAAAATTGAGTTCTTTTTGTAAAACAAAAGTAGGGATCCAAAATAAAATATAAATTTCGAAATTACAAAAAATTGAGTTCTTTTCCATAAAACAAATTACATATCAAGAATGAAATATAAATATCCAAATTAGTAAAAATTAAGTTCTTTTTGTAAAACAAAAGTAGGGATCCAAAATAAAATATAAATTTCGAAATTACAAAAAATTGAGTTCCTTTGCACAAAACCAAAGTACATATCGAGAATAAAATATAAATATCCAAATTACAAAAAATTGAGTTCTTTTTGTAACACAAAAGTAGGGATCCAAAATAAAATATCAATTTCGAAATTACAAAAAATTGAGTTCTTTTGCATAAAACCAATGTACATATCAAGAATAAAATATAAATATCCAAGTTACTAAAAACTGAATTCTTTTTGTAAAACAAAAGTAGGGATCCAAAATAAAATATCAATTTCGAAATTACAAAAATATGAGTTCTTTTGCATAAAACCAAAGTACATATCGAGAATAAAATATAAATATCCAAATTACTAAAAATTGAATTCTTTTTGTAAAACAAAAGTAGGGATCCAAAATAAAATATGAATTTCGAAATTACAAAAAATTGAGCTCTTTTGCATAGAACAAAAGTACGTATCGAGAATCAAATATAAATTTCAAAATTATGAAAAATTGAGTTTCTTTTTTGTGAAACAAAACTACGGATGAAAAATAATATACCAATTTCAAAATTATTAAAAATTGAATCCTTTTTGTAAAACAAAAGTACAGATTGAAAATAAAATATAAAAATCCAAATTACTAAAAGTTGAGTTCTTTTTCTAAAACACAAGTAGGGATCCAAAATAAAATATGAATTTCGAAATTACAAAAAATTGAGTTCTTTTGCATAAAACAAAAGGACGTATGGAAAATAAAATATAAATTTCAAAATTATGAAAAATTGACTTTCTTTTTTGTAAAACAAAACTACAGAAGAAAAATAATATATCAATTTCGAAATTACAAAAAATTGAATTCTTTTTGTAAAACAAAAAGTACGGATCGAAAATAAAATATAAATATCCAAATTACTAAAAATTGAGTTCTTTTTGTAAAACAAAAGTAGGGATCCAAAATAAAATATAAATTTCGAAAATACAAAAAATTGAGTTCTCTTGCATCAAACAAATTACATATCGAGAATAAAATATAAATATCCTAATTACTAAAAATTAAGTTCTTTTTGTAAAACAAAAGTAGGGATCCAAAATAAAATATAAATTTCGAAATTCCAAAAAATTGAGTTCTTTTGCATAAAACAAATTACATATCGAGAATAAAATATAAATATCCAAATTACTAAAAATTGAATTCTTTTTGTAAAACCAAAGTAGGGATCCAAAATAAAATATCAATTTCGAAATTACAAAAAATTGAGTTCTTTTGCATAAAACCAATGTACATATCGAGAATAAAATATAAATATCCAAGTTATTAAAAATTGAATTCTTTTTGTAAAACAAAAGTAGGGATCCAAAATAAAATATCAATTTCGAAATTACAAAAAATTGAGTTCTTTTGCATAAAACCAAAGTAGATTATGAGAATAAAATATAAATATCCAAATTACTAAAAATTGAATTCTTTTTGTAAAACAAAAGTAGGGATCCAAAATAAAATATCAATTTCGAAATTACAAAAAATTGAGTTCTTTTGCATAGAACAAAAGTACGTATCGAGAATCAAATATAAATTACTAAAAATTAAGTTCTTTTTGTAAAACAAAAGTAGGGATCCAAAATAAAATATCAATTTCGAAATTACAAAAAATTGAGTTCCTTTGCATAAAACCAAAGTACATATCGAGAATAAAATATAAATATCTAAGTTACTAAAAATTGAGTTCTTTTTGTAAAACAAAAGTAGGGATCCAAAATAAAATGTAAATTTCGAAATTACAAAAAAGTGAGTTCTTTTGCATAAAACAAATTACATATCGAGAATAAAATATAAATATCCAAATTTCTAAAAATTAAGTTCTTTTTGTAAAACTAAAGTAGGGATCCAAAATAAAATATAAATTTCGAAATTAGAAAAATTGAGTTCCTTTGCATAAAACCAAAGTACATATCGAGAATAAAATATAAATATCCAAATCACAAAAATTGAGTTCTTTTGTAAAACAAAAGTAGGGATCCAAAATAAAATATCAATTTCGAAATTACAAAAAATTGAGTTCTTTTGAATAGAACAAAAGTACGTATCGAGAATCAAATATAAATTTCAAAATTATGAAAAATTGAGTTTCCTTTTTGTGAAACAAAACTACGGATGAAAAATAATATACCAATTTCAAAATTATTAAAAATTGAATCCTTTTTGTAAAACAAAAGTACAGATTGAAAATAAAATATAAAAATCCAAATTACTAAAAGTTGAGTTCTTTTTCTAAAAGAAAAGTAGGGATCCAAAATAAAATATGAATTTCGAAATTACAAAAAATTGAGTTCTTTTGCATAAAACAAAAGGACGTATGGAAAATAAAATATAAATTTCAAAATTATAAAAAATTGAGTTTCTTTTTTGTAAAACAAAACTACAGATGAAAAATAATATATCAATTTCGAAATTACTAAAAATTGAATTCTTTTTGTAAAACAAAAAGTACGGATCGAAAATAAAATATAAATATCCAAATTACTAAAAATTGAGTTCTTTTTGTAAAACAAAAGTAGGGATCCAAAATAAAATATAAATTTCGAAATTACAAAAAATTGAGTTCTTTTGCATAAAACAAATTACATATCGAGAATAAAATATAAATATCCAAATTACTACAAATTAAGTTCTTTTTGTAAAACAAAAGTAGGGATCCAAAATAAAATATAAATTTCGAAATTACAAAAAATTGAGTTCTTTTGCATAAAACAAATTACATATCGAGAATAAAATATAAATATCCAAATTACTAAAAATTGAATTCTTTTTGTAAAACAAAAGTAGGGATCCAAAATAAAATATCAATTTCGAAATTACAAAAAATTGAGTTCTTTTGCATAAAACCAAAGTAGATTATGAGAATAAAATATAAATATCCAAATTACTAAAAATTGAATTCTTTTTGTAAAACAAAAGTAGGGATCCAAAATAAAATATCAATTTCGAAATTACAAACAATTGAGTTCTTTTGCATAGAACAAAAGTACGTATCGAGAATCAAATATAAATTTCCAAATTATGAAAAATTGAGTTTTTTTGTGTGAAACATAACTACGGATGAAAAATAATATACCAATTTCAAAATTATTAAAAATTGAATCCTTTTTGTAAAACAAAAGTACAGATTGAAAATAAAATATAAAAATCCAAATTACTAAAAGTTGAGTTCTTTTTCTAAAAGAAAAGTAGGGATCCAAAATAAAATATGAATTTCGAAATTACAAAAAATTGAGTTCTTTTGCATAAAACAAAAGGACGTATGGAAAATAAAATATAAATTTCAAAATTATGAAAAATTGAGTTTCTTTTTTGTAAAACAAAACTACAGATGAAAAATAATATATCAATTTCAAAATTACTAAAAATTGAATTCTTTTTGTAAAACAAAAAGTACGGATCGAAAATAAAATATAAATATCCAAATTACTAAAAATTGAGTTCTTTTTGTAAAACAAAAGTAGGGATCCAAAATAAAATATAAATTTCGAAATTACAAAAAATTGAGTTCTTTTGCATAAAACAAATTACATATCGAGAATAAAATATAAATATCCAAATTACTAAAAATTAAGTTCTTTTTGCAAAACAAAAGTAGGGATCCAAAATAAAATATAAATTTCGAAATTACAAAAAATTGAGTTCTTTTGCATAAAACAAATTACATATCGAGAATAAAATATAAATATCCAAATTACTAAAAATTGAATTCTTTTTGTAAAACCAAAGTAGGGATCCAAAATAAAATATCAATTTCGAAATTACAAAAAATTTAGTTTCTTTTTGTGAAACAAAACTACGGAAGAAAAATAATATACCAATTTCAAATTTATTAAAAATTGAATCCTTTTTGTAAAAAAAAAGTACAGATTGAAAATAAAATATAAAAATCCAAATTACTAAAAATTGAGTTCTTTTTGTAAAACAAAAGTAGGGATCCAAAATAAAATATGAATTTCGAAAGTACAAAAAATTGAGTTCTTTTGCATAAAACAAAAGGACGTATGGAAAATAAAATATAAATTTCAAAATTATGAAAAATTGAGTTTCTTTTTTGTAAAACAAAACTACAGATGAAAAATAATATATCAATTTCGAAATTACTAAAAAGTGAATTCTTTATGTAAAACAAAAAGTACGGATCGAAAATAAAATATAAATATCCAAATTACTAAAAATTGAATTCTTTTTGTAAAACAAAAGTAGGGATCCAAAATAAAATATCAATTTCGAAATTACAAAAAATTGAGTTCTTTTGCATAAAACAAATTACATATCGAGAATAAAATATAAATATCCAAATTACTAAAAATTAAGTTCTTTTTGTAAAACAAAAGTAGGGATCCAAAATAAAATATAAATTTCGAAATTACAAAAAATTGAGTTCTTTTGCATAAAACAAATTACATATCGAGAATAAAATATAAATATCCAAATTACTAAAAATTGAATTCTTTTTGTAAAACCAAAGTAGGGATCCAAAATAAAATATCAATTTCGAAATTCCAAAAAATTGAGTTTCTTTTTGTAAAACAAAAGTACAGATTGAAAATAAAATATAAAAATCCAAATTACTAAAAGTTGAGTTCTTTTTCTAAAAGAAAAGTAGGGATCCAAAATAAAATATGAATTTCGAAAGTACAAAAAATTGAGTTATTTTGCATAAAACAAAAGGACGTATGGAAAATAAAATATAAATTTCAAAATTATGAAAAATTGAGTTTCTTTTTTGTAAAACAAAACTACAGATGAAAAATAATATATCAATTTCGAAATTACTAAAAAGTGAATTCTTTATGTAAAATAAAAAGTACGGATCGAAAATAAAATATAAATATCCAAATTACTAAAAATTGAATTCTTTTTGTAAAACAAAAGTAGGGATCCAAAATAAAATATCAATTTCGAAATTACAAAAAATTGAGTTCTTTTGCATAAAACAAATTACATATCGAGAATAAAATATAAATATCCAAATTACTAAAAATTAAGTTCTTTTTGTAAAACAAAAGTAGGGATCCAAAATAAAATATAAATTTCGAAATTACAAAAAATTGAGTTCTTTTGCATAAAACAAATTACATATCGAGAATAAAATATAAATATCCAAATTACTAAAAATTGAATTCTTTTTGTAAAACCAAAGTAGGGATCCAAAATAAAATATCAATTTCGAAATTACAAAAAATTGAGTTTCTTTTTGTGAAACAAAACTACGGAAGAAAAATAATATACCAATATCAAATTTATTAAAAATTGAATCCTTTTTGTAAAAAAAAAGTACAGATTGAAAATAAAATATAAAAATCCAAATTACTAAAAATTGAGTTCTTTTTGTAAAACAAAAGTAGGGATCCAAAATAAAATATGAATTTCGAAAGTACAAAAAATTGAGTTCTTTTGCATAAAAGAAAAGGACGTATGGAAAATAAAATATAAATTTCAAAATTATGAAAAATTGAGTTTCTTTTTTGTAAAACAAAACTACAGATGAAAAGTAATATATCAATTTCGAAATTACTAAAAAGTGAATTCTTTATGTAAAATAAAAAGTACGGATCGAAAATAAAATATAAATATCCAAATTACTAAAAATTGAATTCTTTTTGTAAAAGAAAAGTAGGGATCCAAAATAAAATATAAATTTCGAAATTACAAAAAATTGAGTTCTTTTGCATAAAACAAATTACATATCGAGAATAAAATATAAATATCCAAATTACTAAAAATTAAGTTCTTTTTGTAAAACAAAAGTAGGGATCCAAAATAAAATATAAATTTCAAAATTACAAAAAATTGAGTTCTTTTGCATAAAACAAAAGTACATATCGAGAATAAAATGTAAATATCCAAATTACAAAAAATTGAGTTCTTTTTGTAAAACAAATGTAGGGATCCAAAATAAAATATAAATTTCGAAATTACAAAAAACTGAGTTCTTTTGCATAAAACAAAAGTACATATCGAGAATAAAATATAAATATCCAAATTACAAAAAATTGAGTTATTTTTGGAAAACAAAAGTAGGGATCCAAAATAAAATATAAATTTCGAAATTACAAAAAATTGAGTTCTTTTGCATAAAACAAAAGTACATATCGAGAATAAAATATAAATATCCAAATTACTAAAAATTAAGTTCTTTTTGTAAAACAAAAGTAGGGATCCAAAATAAAATATAAATTTCGAAATTACAAAAAATTGAGTTCTCTTGCATAAAACAAATTACATATCGAGAATAAAATATAAATATCCAAATTACTAAAAATTGAATTCTTTTTGTAAAACAAAAGTAGGGATCCAAAATAAAATATCAATTTCGAAATTACAAAAAATTGAGTTCTTTTGCATAGAACAAAAGTACGTATCGAGAATCAAATATAAATTTCAAAATTATGAAAAATTGAGTTTCTTTTTTGTGAAACAAAACTATGGATGAAAAATAATATACCAATTTCAAAATTATTAAAAATTGAATCCTTTTTGTAAAACAAAAGTACAGATTGAAAATAAAATATAAAAATCCAAATTACTAAAAGTTGAGTTCTTTTTCTAAAGCAAAAGTAGGGATCCAAAATAAAATATGAATTTCGAAATTACAAAAAATTGAGTTCTTTTGCATAAAACAAAAGGACGTATGGAAAATAAAATAGAAATTTCAAAATTATGAAAAATTTAGTTTCTTTTTTGTAAAACAATACTACAGATGAAAAATAATATATCAATTTCGAAATTACTAAAAATTGAATTCTTTTTGTAAAACAAAAAGTACGGATCGAAAATAAAATATAAATATCCAAATTACTAAAAATTGAGTTCTTTTTGTAAAACAAAAGTAGGGATCCAAAATAAAATATAAATTTTAAAATTACAGAAAATTGAGTTCTTTTGCATAAAACCAAAGTACATATCGAGAATAAAATATAAATATCCAAATTACTAAAAATTGAGTTCTTTTTGTAAAACAAAAGTAGGGATCCAAAATAAAATATCAATTTCGAAATTACAAAAAATTGAGTTCTTTTGCATCAAACCAAAGTACATATCGAGAATAAAATATAAATATCCAAATTACTAAAAATTAAGTTCTTTTTGTAAAACAAAAGTAGGGATCCAAAATAAAATATAAATTTCAAAATTACAAAAAATTGAGTTCTTTTGCATAAAACAAAAGAACATATCGAGAATAAAATATAAATATCCAAATTACAAAAAATTGAGTTCTTTTTGTAAAACAAAAGTAGGGATCCATAATAAAATATCAATTTCGAAATTACAAAAAATTGAGTTCTTTTGCATAAAACCAAAGTACATATCGAGAATAAAATATAAATATCCAAATTACTAAAAATTAAGTTCTTTTTGTAAAACAAAAGTAGGGATCCAAAATAAAATATAAATTTCAAAATTACAAAAAATTGAGTTCTTTTGCATAAAACAAAAGAACATATCGAGAATAAAATATAAATATCCAAATTACAAAAAATTGAGTTCTTTTTGTAAAACAAAAGTAGGGATCCAAAATAAAATATAAATTTCGAAATTACAAAAAATTGAGTTCTTTTGCATAAAACAAAAGTACATATCGAGAATAAAATGTAAATATCCAAATTACAAAAAATTGAGTTCTTTTTGTAAAACAAAAGTAGGGATCCAAAATAAAATATAAATTTCGAAATTACAAAAAATTGAGTTCTTTTGCATAAAACAAAAGTACATATCGAGAATAAAATATAAATATCCAAATCAGAAAAAATTGAGTTCTTTTTGTAAAACAAAAGTAGGGATCCAAAATAAAATATAAATTTCGAAATTACAAAAAATTGAGTTTTTTTGCATAAAACAAAAGTACATATCGAGAATAAAATATAAATATCCAAATTACAAAAAATTGAGTTCTTTTTGTAAAACAAAAGTAGGAATCCAAAATAAAATATCAATTTCGAAATTTCAAAAAAATTAAGTTCTTTTGCATAGAATAAAAGTAGGTATCGAGAATCAAATATAAATTTCAAAATTATGAAAAATTGAGTTTCTTTTTTGTGAAACAAAACTACGGATGAAAAATAATATACCAATTTCAAAATTATTAAAAATTTAATCCTTTTTGTAAAACAAAAGTACAGATTGAAAATAAAATATAAAAATCCAAATTACTAAAGCTTGAGTTCTTTTTCTAAAAGAAAAGTAGGGATCCAAAATAAAATATGAATTTCGAAATTACAAAAAATTGAGTTCTTTTGCATAAAACAAAAGGACGTATTGAAAATAAAATATAAATTTCAAAATTATGAAAAATTATGAAAAATTGAGTTTCTTTTTTGTAAAACAAAACTACAGATGAAAAATAATATATCAATTTCGAAATTACTAAAAATTGAATTTTTTTCGTAAAACAAAAAGTACGGATCGAAAATAAAATATAAATATCCAAATTACTAAAAATTGAGTTCTTTTTGTAAAACCAAACTAGGGATCCAAAATAAAATATAAATTTCGAAATTACAAAAAATTGAGTTCTTTTGCGTAAAACAAATTACATATTGAGAATAAAATATAAATATCCAAATTACTAAAAATTAAGTTCTTTTTGTAAAACAAAAGTAGGGATCCAAAATAAAATATAAATTTCGAAATTACAAAAAATTGAGTTCTTTTGCATAAAACAAAAGTACATATCGAGAATAAAATATAAATATCCAAATTACAAAAAATTGAGTTCTTTTTGTAAAACAAAAGTAGGGATCCAAAATAAAATATCAATTTCGAAATTACAAAAAATTGAGTTCTTTTGCATAAAACAAAAGGACGTATGGAAAATATAATATAAATTTCAAAATTATGAAAAATTGAGTTTCTTTTTTGTAAAACAAAACTATAGATGAAAAATAATATATCAATTTCGAAATTACTAAAAATTGAATTCTTTTTGTAAAACAAAAAGTACGGATCGAAAATAAAATATAAATATCCAAATTACTAAAAATTGAGTTCTTTTTGTAAAACAAAAGTAGGGATCCAAAATAAAATATAAATTTCAAAATTACAACAAATTGAGTTCTTTTGCATAAAACAAATTACATATCGAGAATAAAATATAAATATCGAAATTACTAAAAATTAAGTTCTTTTTGTAAAACAAAAGTAGGGATCCAAAATAAAATATAAATTTCGAAATTACAAAAAATTGAGTTCTTTTGCATAAAACAAATTACATATCGAGAATAAAATATAAATATCCAAATTACTAAAAATTGAATTCTTTTTGTAAAACAAAAGTAGGGATCCAAAATAAAATATAAATTTCGAAATTACAAAAAATTGAGTTCTTTTGCATAAAACAAAAGTACATATCGAGAATAAAATATAAATATCCAAATTACAAAAAATTGAGTTCTTTTTCTAAAACAAAAGTAGGGATCCAAAATAAAATATAAATTTCGAAATTACAAAAAATTGAGTTCTTTTGCATAAAACAAAAGTACATATCGAGAATAAAATATAAATATCCAAATCAGAAAAAATTGAGTTCTTTTTGTAAAACAAAAGTAGGGATCCAAAATAAAATATAAATTTCGAAATTACAAAAAATTGAGTTCTTTTGCATAAAACAAATTACATATCGAGAATAAAATATAAATATCCAAATTACTAAAAATTGAATTCTTTTTGTAAAACAAAAGTAGGGATCCAAAATAAAATATAAATTTCGAAATTACAAAAAATTGAGTTCTTTTGCATAAAACAAAAGTACATATCGAGAATAAAATATAAATATCCAAATTACAAAAAATTGAGTTCTTTTTCTAAAACAAAAGTAGGGATCCAAAATAAAATATAAATTTCGAAATTACAAAAAATTGAGTTCTTTTGCATAAAACAAAAGTACATATCGAGAATAAAATATAAATATCCAAATCAGAAAAAATTGAGTTCTTTTTGTAAAACAAAAGTAGGGATCCAAAATAAAATATAAATTTCGAAATTACAAAAAATTGAGTTCTTTTGCATAAAACAAATTACATATCGAGAATAAAATATAAATATCCAAATTACTAAAAATTGAATTCTTTTTGTAAAACAAAAGTAGGGATCCAAAATAAAATATAAATTTTGAAATTACAAAAAATTGAGTTCTTTTGCATAAAACAAATTACATATCGAGAATAAAATATAAATATCCAAATTACTAAAAATTCAGTTCTTTTTCTAAAACAAAATTAGGGATCCAAAATAAAATATAAATTTCGAAATTACAACAAATTGAGTTCTTTTGCATAAAACAAATTACATATCGAGAATAAAATATAAATATCCAAATTACTAAAAATTGAGTTCTTTTTGTAAAACAAAAGTAGGGATCCAAAATAAAATTTAAATTTCGAAATTACAAAATATTGAGTTGTTTTGCATAAAACCAAAGTACATATCGAGAATAAAATATAAATATCCAAATTACTAAAAATTGAATTCTTTTTGTAAAACGAAAGTAGGGATCCAAAATAAAATATCAATTTCGAAATTACAAAAAATTGAGTTCTTTTGCATAGAACAAAAGTACGTATCGAGAATCAAATATAAATTTCAAAATTATGAAAAATTGAGTTTCTTTTTTGTGAAACAAAACTACGGTTGAAAAATAATATACCAATTTCAAGATTATTAAAATTGAATCCTTTTGTAAAACAAAAGTACAGATTGAAAATAAAATATAAAAATCCAAATTACTAAAAGTTGAGTTCTTTTGTTAAAACAAAAGTAGGGATCCAAAATAAAATATGAATTTCGAAATTACAAAAAATTGAGTTCTTTTGCATAAAACAAAAGGATGTATGGAAAATAAAATATAAATTTCAAAATTATGAAAAATTGAGTTTCTTTTTTGTAAAACAAAACTACAGATGAAAAATAATATATCAATTTGGAAATTACTAAAATTGAATTCTTTTGTAAAACAAAAAGTACTGGATCGAAAATAAAATATAAATATCCAAATTACAAAAATTGAGTTCTTTTTGTAAAACAAAAGTAGGGATCCAAAATAAAATATCAATTTCGAAATTACAAAAATTCGAGTTCTTTTGCATAAAACAAAAGTACATATCGAGAATAAAATATAAATATCCAAATTACAAAAATTGAGTTCTTTTTGTAAAACAAAAGTAGGGATAAAAAATAAAATATAAATTTCGAAATTACAAAAATTGAGTTCTTTTGTATAAAACAAAAGTACATATCGAGAATAAAATATAAATATCCAAATTACAAAAATTGAGTTCTTTTGTAAAACAAAAGTAGGGATCCAAAATAAAATATCAATTTCGAAATTACAAAAATTGAGTTCTTTTGCATAAAACAAAAGTACATATCGAGAATAAAATATAAATATCCAAATTACTAAAAATTGAGTTCTTTTTGTAAAACAAAAGTAGGGATCAAAAATAAAATATAAATTTCGAAATTACAAAAAATTGAGTTCTTTTGTATAAAACAAAAGTACATATCGAGAATAAAATATAAATATCCAAATTACAAAAATTGAGTTCTTTTGTAAAACAAAAGTAGGGATCCAAAATAAAATATCAATTTCGAAATTACAAAAATTGAGTTCTTTTGCATAAAACAAAAGTACATATCGAGAATAAAATATAAATATCCAAATTACTAAAAATTGAATTCTTTTGTAAAACAAAAGTAGGGATCCAAAATAAAATATCAATTTCGAAATTACAAAAATTGAGTTCTTTTGCATAGAACAAAAGTACGTATCGAGAATCAAATATAAATTTCAAAATTATGAAAAATTGAGTTTCTTTTTTGTGAAACAAAACTACGGATGAAAAATAATATACCAATTTCAAAATTATTAAAAATTGAATCCTTTTTGTAAAACAAAAGTACAGATTGAAAATAAAATATAAAAATCCAAATTACAAAAAGTTGACTTCTTTTTCTAAAACAAAAGTAAGGATCCAAAATAAAATATGAATTTCGAAATTACAAAAAATTGAGTTCTTTTGCATAAAACAAAAGGACGTATTGAAAATAAAATATAAATTTCAAAATTATGAAAAATTGAGTTTCTTTTTTGTAAAACAAAACTACAGATGAAAAATAATATATCAACTTCGAAATTACTAAAAATTGAATTCTTTTTGTAAAACAAAAAGTACGGATCGAAAATAAAATATAAATATCCAAATTACTAAAAATTGAGTTCTTTTTGTAAAACAAAAGTAGGGATCCAAAATAAAATATAAATTTCGAAATTACAAAAAATTGAGTTCTTTTGCATAAAACAAATTACATATCGAGAATAAAATATAAATATCGAAATTACTAAAAATTAAGTTCTTTTTGTAAAAAAAAAGTAGGGATCCAAAATAAAATATAAATTTCGAAATTACAAAAAATTGAGTTCTTTTGCATAAAACAAATTACATATCGAGAATAAAATAATAATATCCAAATTACTACAAATTGAATTCTTTTTGTAAAACAAAAGTAGGGATCCAAAATAAAATATAAATTTCGAAATTACAAAAAATTGAGTTCTTTTGCATAAAACAAATTACATATCGAGAATAAAATATAAATATCGAAATTACTAAAAATTAAGTTCTTTTTGTAAAACAAAAGTAGGGATCCAAAATAAAATATAAATTTCGAAATTACAAAAAATTGAGTTCTTTTGCATAAAACAAATTACATATCGAGAATAAAATATAAATATCCAAATTACTAAAAATTGAATTCTTTTTGTAAAACAAAAGTAGGGATCCAAAATAAAATATCAATTTCGAAATTACAAAAAATTGAGTTCTTTTGCATAGAACAAAAGTACGTATCGACAATCAAATATAAATTTCAAAATTATGAAAAATTGAGTTTCCTTTTTGTGAAACAAAACTACGGATGAAAAATAATATACCAATTTCAAAATTATTAAAAATTGAGTACTTTTTGTAAAACAAAAGTACAGATTGAAAATAAAATATAAAAATCCAAATTACTAAAAGTTGAGTTCTTTTTCTAAAACAAAAGTAGGGATCCAAAATAAAATATGAATTTCGAAATTACCAAAAATTGAGTTCTTTTGCATAAAACAAAAGGACGTATGGAAAATAAAATATAAATTTCAAAATTATGAAAAATTGAGTTTCTTTTTTGTAAAACAAAACTACAGATGAAAAATAATATATCAATTTCGAAATTACTAAAAATTGAAATCTTTTTGTAAAACAGAAAGTACGGATCGAAAATAAAATATAAATATCCAAATTACTAAAAATTGAGTTCTTTTTGTAAAACAAAAGTAGCGATCCAAGATAAAATATAAATTTTGAAATTACAAAAAATTGAGTTCTTTTGCATAAAACAAATTACATATCGAGAATAAAATATAAATATCCAAATTACTAAAAATTAAGTTCTTTTTGTAAAACAAAAGTAGGGATCCAAAATAAAATATAAATTTCGAAATTACAAAAAATTGAGTTCTTTTGCATAAAACAAATTACATATCGAGAATAAAATATAAATATCCAAATTACTAAAAATTGAATTCTTTTTGTAAAACAAAAGTAGGGATGCAAAATAAAATATCAATTTCGAAATTACAAAAAATTGAGTTCTTTTGCATAGAACAAAAGTACGTATCGAGAATCAAATATAAATTTCAAAATTATGAAAAATTGAGTTTCTTTTTTGTGAAACAAAACTACGGATGAAAAATAATATACCGATTTCAAAAATTATTAAAAATTCAATCCTTTTTGTAAAACAAAAGTACAGATTGAAAATAAAATATAAAAATCCAAATTACTAAAAGTTGAGTTCTTTTTCTAAAACAAAAGCAGGGATCCAAAATAAAATATGAATTTCGAAATTACAAAAAATTGAGTTCCTTTGCATAAAACAAAAGGACGTATGGAAAATAAAATATAAATTTCAAAATTATGAAAAATTGAGTTTCTTTTTTGTAAAACAAAACTACAGATGAAAAATAATATATCAATTTCGAAATTACTAAAATTGAATTCTTTTGTAAAACAAAAAGTACGGATCGAAAATAAAATATAAATATCCAAATTACTAAAAATTGAGTTCTTTTGTAAAAAAAGTAGGGATCCAAAATAAAATATAAATTTTGAAATTACAAAAATTGAGTTCTTTTGCATAAAACAAATTACATATCGAGAATAAAATATAAATATCCAAATTACTAAAAATTAAGTTCTTTTTGTAAAACAAAAGTAGGGATCCAAAATAAAATATAAATTTCGAAATTACAAAAAATTGAGTTCTTTTGCATAAAACAAATTACATATCGAGAATAAAATAGAAATATCCAAATTACTAAAAATTGAGTTCTTTTTGTAAAACAAAAGTAGGGATCCAAAATAAAATATAAATTTCGAAATTACAAAAAATTGAGTTCTTTTGCGTAAAACCAAAGTACATATCGAAAATAAAATATAAATATCCAAATTACTAAAAATTGAATTCTTTTTGTAAAACAAAAGTAGGGATCCAAAATAAAATATCAATTTCGAAATTACAAAAAATTGAGTTCTTTTGCATAGAACAAAAGTACGTATCGAGAATCAAATATAAATTTCAAAATTATGAAAAATTGAGTTTCTTTTTTGTGAAACAAAACTACGGATGAAAAATAATATACCAATTTCACAATTATTAAAAATTGAATCCTTTTTGTAAAACAAAAGTACAGATTGAAAATAAAATATAAAAATCCAAATTACTAAAAGTTGAGTTCTTTTTCTAAAACAAAAGTAGGGATCCAAAATAAAATATGAACTTCGAAATTACAAAAAATTGAGTTCTTTTGCATAAAACAAATTACATATCGAGAATAAAATATAAATATCCAAATTACTAAAAATTGAATTCTTTTTGTAAAACAAAAGTAGGGATCCAAAATAAAATATCAATTTCGAAATTACAAAAAATTGAGTTCTTTTGCATAGAGCAAAAGTACGTATCGAGAATCAAATATAAATTTGAAAATTATGAAAAAAAATAATATATCAATTTCGAAATTACTAAAAATTGAATTCTTCTTGTAAAACAAAAAGTACGGATCGAAAATAAAATATAAATATCCAAATTACTAAAAATTGAGTTCTTTTTGTAAAACAAAAGTAGGGATCCAAAATAAAATATATGTTTCGAAATTACAAAAAATTGAGTTCTTTTGCATAAAAAAAATTACATATCGAGAATAAAATATAAATATCCAAATTACTAACAATTAAGTTCTTTTTGTAAAACAAAAGTAGGGATCCAAAATAAAATATAAATTTCGAAATTACAAAAAATTGAGTTCTTTTGCATAAAACAACTTACATATCGAGAATAAAATATAAATATCCAATTTACTAAAAATTGAATTCATTTTGTAAAACAAAAGTAGGGATCCAAAATAAAATATCAATTTCGAAATTACAAAAAATTGAGTTCTTTTGCATAGAACAAAAGTACGTATCGAGAATCAAATATAAATTTCAAAATTATGAAAAATTGAGTTTCTTTTTTGTGAAACAAAACTACGGATGAAAAATAATATACCAATTTCCAAATTATTAAAAATTGAATCCTTTTTGTAAAACAAAAGTACAGATTGAAAATAAAATATAAAAATCCAAATTACTCAAAGTTGAGTTCTTTTTCTAAAACAAAAGTAGGGATCCAAAATAAAATATGAATTTCGAAATTACAAAAAATTGAGTTCTTTTGCATAAAACAACAGGACGTATGGAAAATAAAATATAAATTTCAAAATTATGAAAAATTGAGTTTCTTTTTTGTAAAACAAAACTACAGATGAAAAATAATATATTAATTTCGAAATTACTAAAAATTGAATTCTTTTTGTAAAACAAAAAGTACGGATCGAAAATAAAATATAAATATCCAAATTACTAAAAATTGAGTTCTTTTTGTAAAACAAAAGTAGGGATCCAAAATAAAATATAAATTCCGAAATTACAAAAAATTGAGTTCTTTTGCATAAAACCAAAGTACATATCGAGAATAAAATATAAACATCCAAATTACAAAAAATTGAGTTCTTTTTGTAAAACAAAAGTAGGGATCCAAAATAAAATATCAATTTCCAAATTACAAAAAATTGAGTTCTTTTGCACAAAACCAAAGTACATATCGAGAATAAAATATAAATATCCAAATTAGTAAAAATTGAGTTCTTTTTGTAAAACAAAAGTAGGGATCCAAAATAAAATATAAGTTTCGAAATTACAAAAAATTGAGTTCTTTTGCATAAAATTTATTACATATCGAGAATAAAATATAAATATCCAAATTACTAAAAATTAAGTTCTTTTTGTAAAACAAAAGTAGGGATCCAAAAGAAAATATAAATTTCGAAATTACAAAAAATTGAGTTCTTTTGCATAAAACCAAAGTCAATATCGAGAATAAAATATAAACATCCAAATTAGAAAAAATTGAGTTCTTTTTGTAAAACAAAAGTAGGGATCCAAAACAAAATATCAATTTCAAAATTACAAAAAAAATTGAGTTCTTTTGCATAAAACCAAAGTACATATCGAGAATAAAATGAAAATATCCAAATTACTAAAAATTGAGTTCTTTTTGTAAAACAAAAGTAGGGATCCAAAATAAAATATAAGTTTCGAAATTACAAAAAATTGAGTTCTTTTGCATAAAACAAATTACATATCGAGAATAAAATATAAATATCCAAATTACTAAAAATTGAGTTCTTTTTGTAAAACAAAAGTAGGGATCCAAAATAAAATATAAATTTCGAAATTACAAAAAATTGAGTTCCTTTGCATAAAACCAAAGTACATATCGAGAATAAAATATAAATATCCAAATCACAAAAATTGAGTTCTTTTTGTAAAACAAAAGTAGGGATCCAAAATAAAATATCAATTTCGAAATTACAAAAATTGAGTTCTTTTGCATAAAACCAAAGTACATATCGAGAATAAAATATAAATATCCAAATTACTAAAAATTGAGTTCTTTTTGTATAAAACAAGAGTAGGGATCCAAAATAAAATATCAATTTCGAAATTACAAAAAATTGAGTTCTTTTGCATAAAACCAAAGTACCATATCGAGAATAAAATATAAATATCCAAGTTACTAAAAATTGAATTCTTTTTGTAAAACAAAAGTAGGGATCCAAAATAAAATATCAATTTCGAAATTACAAAAAATTGAGTTCTTTTGCATAGAACAAAAGTACGTATCGAGAATCAAATATAAATTTCAAAATTATGAAAAATTGAGTTTCTTTTTTGTGAAACAAAACTACGGATGAAAAATAATATACCAATTTCAAAATTATTAAAAATTGAATCCTTTTTGTAAAACAAAAGTACAGATTGAAAATAAAATATAAAAATCCAAATTACTAAAAGTTGAGTTCTTTTTCTAAAACAAAAGTAGGGATCCAAAATAAAATATGAATTTCGAAATTACAAAAAATTGAGTTCTTCTGCATAAAACAAAAGGACGTATGGAAAATAAAATATAAATTTCAAAGTTATGAAAAATTGAGTTTCTTTTTTGTAACACAAAACTACAGATGAAAAATAATATATCAATTTCGAAATTACTAAAAATTGAATTCTTTTTCTAAAACAAAAAGTACGGATCGAAAATAAAATATAAATATCCAAATTACTAAAAATTGAGTTCTTTTTGTAAAACAAAAGTAGGGATCCAAAATAAAATATAAATTTCGAAATTACAAAAAATTGAGTTCTTTTGCATAAAACCAAAGTACATATCGAGAATAAAATATAAACATCCAAATTACAAAAAATTGAGTTCTTTTTGTAAAACAAATGTAGTAACCTAAATAAAATATCAATTTCGAAATTACAAAAAATTGAGTTCTTTTGCATAAAACCAAAGTACATATCGAGAATAAAATATAAATATCCAAATTACTAAAAATTGAGTTCTCTTTGTAAAACAAAAGTAGGGATCCAAAATAAAATATCAATTTCGAAATTACAAAAATTGAGTTCTTTTGCATAAAACCAAAGTACATATCGAGAATAAAATATAAATATCCAAATTACTAAAAATTGAGTTCTTTTGTATAAAACAAGAGTAGGGATCCAAAATAAAATATCAATTTCGAAATTACAAAAATTGAGTTCCTTTGCATAAAACCAAAGTACATATCGAGAATAAAATATAAATATCCAAGTTACTAAAAATTGAATTCTTTTTGTAAAACAAAAGTAGGGATCCAAAATAAAATATCAATTTCGAAATTACAAAAAATTGAGTTCTTTTGCATAGAACAAAAGTACGTATCGAGAATCAAATATAAATTTCAAAATTATGAAAAATTGAGTTTCTTTTTTGTGAAACAAAACTACGGATGAAAAATAATATACCAATTTCAAAATTATTAAAAATTGAATCCTTTTTGTAAAACCAAAGTACATATTGAAAATAAAATATAAAAATCCAAATTACTAAAAGTTGAGTTCTTTTTCTAAAACAAAAGTAGGGATCCAAAATAAAATATGAATTTCGAAATTACAAAAAATTGAGTTCTTTTGCATAAAACAAAAGGACAAATGGAAAATAAAATATAAATTTCAAAATTATGAAAAATTGAGTTTCTTTTTTGTAAAACAAAACTACAGATGAAAAATAATATATTAATTTCGAAATTACTAAAAATTGAATTATTTTTGTAAAACAAAAAGTACGGATCGAAAATAAAATATAAATATCCAAATTACTAAAAATTGAGTTCTTTTTGTAAAACAAAAGTAGGGATCCAAAATAAAATATAAATTCCGAAATTACAAAAAATTGAGTTTTTTGCATAAAACCAAAGTACATATCGAGAATAAAATATAAACATCCAAATTACAAAAAATTGAGTTCTTTTTGTAAAACAAAAGTAGGGATCCAAAATAAAATATCAATTTCCAAATTACAAAAAATTGAGTTCTTTTGCACAAAACCAAAGTACATATCGAGAATAAAATATAAATATCCAAATTAGTAAAAATTGAGTTCTTTTTGTAAAACAAAAGTAGGGATCCAAAATAAAATATAAGTTTCGAAATTACAAAAAATTGAGTTCTTTTGCATAAAATTTATTACATATCGAGAATAAAATATAAATATCCAAATTACTAAAAATTAAGTTCTTTTTGTAAAACAAAAGTAGGGATCCAAAACAAAATATCAATTTCGAAATTACAAAAAATTGAGTTCTTTTGCATAAAACCAAAGTACATATCGAGAATAAAATGAAAATATCCAAATTACTAAAAATTGAGTTCTTTTTGTAAAACAAAAGTAGGGATCCAAAATAAAATATAAGTTTCGAAATTACAAAAAATTGAGTTCTTTTGCATAAAACAAATTACATATCGAGAATAAAATATAAATATCCAAATTACTAAAAATTAATTTCTTTTGTTAAAACAAAAGTAGGGATCCAAAATAAAATATAAATTTCGAAATTATAAAAAATTGAGTTCTTTTGCGTAAAACAAATTACATATCGAGAATAAAATATAAATATCCAAATTACTAAAAATTGAATTCTTTTTGTAAAACAAAAGTAGGGATCCAAAATAAAATATCAATTTTGGAAATTACAAAAAATTGAGTTCTTTTGCATAGAACAAAAGTACGTATCGAGAATCAAATATAAATTTCAAAATTATGAAAAATTGGGTTTCTTTTTTGTGAAACAAAACTATGGATGAAAAATAATATACCAATTTCAAAATTATTAAAAATTGAATCCTTTTTGTAAAACAAAAGTACAGATTAAAAATAAAATACAAAAATCCAAATTACTAAAAGTTGAGTTCTTTTTCTAAAACAAAAGTAGGGATCCAAAATAAAATATGAATTTCGAAATTACAAAAAATTGAGTTCTTCTGCATAAAACAAAAGGACGTATAGAAAATAAAATATAAATTTCAAAATTATGAAAAATTGAGTTTCTTTTTTGTAAAACAAAACTACAGATGAAAAATAATATATCAGTTTCGAAATTACTAAAAATTGAATTCTTTTTGTAAAACAAAAAGTACGGATCGAAAATAAAATATAAGTATCCAAATTACTAAAAATTGAGTTCTTTTTGTAAAACAAAAGTAGGGATCCAAAATAAAATATAAATTTTGAAATTACAAAAAATTGAGTTCTTTTGCATAAAACAAATTACATATCGAGAATAAAATATAAATATTTAAATTACTAAAAATTAAGTTCTTTTTGTAAAACAAAAGTAGGGATCCAAAATAAAATATCAATTTAGAAATTACAAAAAATTGAGTTCTTCTGCATAAAACAAAAGGACGTATGGAAAATAAAATATAAATTTCAAAATTATGAAAAATTGAGTTTCTTTTTTGTAAAACAAAACTACAGATGAAAAATAATATATCAATTTCGAAATTACTAAAAATTGAATTCTTTTGTAAAAGAAAAGTACGGATCGAAAATAAAATATAAATATCCAAATTACTAAAAATTGAGTTCTTTTGTAAAACAAAAGTAGGGATCCAAAATAAAATATAAATTTCGAAATTACAAAAAATTGAGTTCTTTTGCATAAAACAAATTACATATCGAGAATAAAATATAAATATCCAAATTACTAAACATTAAGTTTTTTTTGTAAAACAAAAGTAGGGATCCAAAATAAAATATAAATTTCGAAATTACAAAAAATTGAGTTCTTTTGCATAAAACAAATTACATATCGAGAATAAAATATAAATATCCAAATTACTAAAAATTGAATTCTTTTTGTAAAACAAAAGTAGGGATCCAAAATAAAATATCAATTTCGAAATTACAAAAAATTGAGTTCTTTTGCATAGAACAAAAGTACGTATCGAGAATCAAATATAAATTTCAAAATTATGAAAAATTGAGTTTCTTTTTTGTGAAACAAAACTACGGATGAAAAATAATATACCAATTGCAAAATTATTAAAAATTGAATCCTTTTTGTAAAACAAAAGTACAGATTGAAAATAAAATATAAAAATCCAAATTACTAAAAGTTGAGTTCTTTTGTTAAAACAAAAGTAGGGATCCAAAATAAAATATGAATTTCGAAATTACAAAAAATTGAGTTCTTTTGCATAAAACAAAAGGATGTATGGAAAATAAAATATAAATTTCAAAATTATGAAAAATTGAGTTTCTTTTTTGTAAAACAAAACTACAGATGAAAAATAATATATCAATTTCGAAATTACTAAAAATTGAATTCTTTTTGTTAAACAAAAAGTACGGATCGAAAATAAAATATAAATATCCAAATTACTAAAAATTGAGTTCTTTTTGTAAAACAAAAGTAGGGATCCAAAATAAAATATAAATTTCGAAATTACAAAAAATTGAGTTCTTTTGCAGAAAACAAATTACATATCGAGAATAAAATATAAATATCCAAATTACTAAAAATTGAATTCTTTTTGTTAAACAAAAGTAGGGATCCAAAATAAAATAGCAATTTCGAAATTACAAAAAATTGAGTTCTTTTGCATAAAACCAAAGTACATATCGAGAATAAAATATAAATATCCAAATTACTAAAAATTGAGTTCTTTTTGTAAAACAAAAGTAGGGATCCAAAACAAAATATAAATTTCGAAATTACAAAAAATTGAGTTCTTTTGCATAAAACCAAAGTACATATCGAGAATAAAATATAAATATCCAAATTACTAAAAATTGAGTTCTTTTTGTGAAACAAAAGTAGTGATCCAAAATAAAATATCAATTTCGAAATTACAAAAAATTGAGTTCTTTTGCATAAAACCAAAGTACATATCGAGAATAAAATATAAATATCCAAATTACTAAAATTGAATTCTTTTGTAAAACAAAAGTAGGGATCCAAAATAAAATATCAATTTCGAAATTACAAAAATTGAGTTCTTTTGCATAGAACAAAAGTACGTATCGAGAATCAAATATAAATTTCAAAATTATGAAAAATTGAGTTTCTTTTTTGTGAAACAAAACTACGGATGAAAAATAATATACCAATTGCAAAATTATTAAAAATTGAATCCTTTTTGTAAAACAAAAGTACAGATTGAAAATAAAATATAAAAATCCAAATTACTAAAAGTTGAGTTCTTTTGTTAAAACAAAAGTAGGGATCCAAAATAAAATATGAATTTCGAAATTACAAAAAATTGAGTTCTTTTGCATAAAACAAAAGGATGTATGGAAAATAAAATATAAATTTCAAAATTATGAAAAATTGAGTTTCTTTTTTGTAAAACAAAACTACAGATGAAAAATAATATATCAATTTGGAAATTACTAAAAATTGAATTCTTTTTGTAAAACAAAAAGTACGGATCGAAAATAAAATATAAATATCCAAATTACTAAAAATTGAGTTCTTTTTGTAAAACAAAAGTAGGGATCCAAAATAAAATATAAATTTTGAAATTACAAAAAATTGAGTTCTTTTGCATAAAACAAATTACATATCGAAAATAAAATATAAATATCCAAATTACTAAAAATTCAGTTCTTTTTCTAAAACAAAATTAGGGATCCAAAATAAAATATAAATTTCAAAATTACAACAAATTGAGTTCTTTTGCATAAAACAAATTACATATCGAGAATAAAATATAAATATCCAAATTACTAAAAATTGAGTTCTTTTTGTAAAACAAAAGTAGGGATCCAAAATAAAATATAAATTTCGAAATTACAAAATATTGAGTTGTTTTGCATAAAACCAAAGTACATATCGAGAATAAAATATAAATATCCAAATTACTAAAAATTGAATTCTTTTTGTAAAACAAAAGTAGGGATCCAAAATAAAATATCAATTTCGAAATTACAAAAAATTGAGTTCTTTTGCATAGAACAAAAGTACGTATCGAGAATCAAATATAAATTTCAAAATTATGAAAAATTGAGTTTCTTTTTTGTGAAACAAAACTACGGATGAAAAATAATATACCAATTTCAAGATTATTAAAAATTGAATCCTTTTTGTAAAACAAAAGTACAGATTGAAAATAAAATATAAAAATCCAAATTACTAAAAGTTGAGTTCTTTTGTTAAAACAAAAGTAGGGATCCAAAATAAAATATGAATTTCGAAATTACAAAAAATTGAGTTCTTTTGCATAAAACAAAAGGATGTATGGAAAATAAAATATAAATTTCAAAATTATGAAAAATTGAGTTTCTTTTTGTAAAACAAAACTACAGATGAAAAATAATATATCAATTTGGAAATTACTAAAATTGAATTCTTTTGTAAAACAAAAAGTACTGGATCGAAAATAAAATATAAATATCCAAATTACAAAAATTGAGTTCTTTTGTAAAACAAAAGTAGGGATCCAAAATAAAATATAAATTTCGAAATTACAAAAAATTCAGTTCTTTTGCATAAAACAAAAGTACATATCGAGAATAAAATATAAATATCCAAATTACAAAAAATTGAGTTCTTTTTGTAAAACAAAAGTAGGGATAAAAAATAAAATATAAATTTCGAAATTACAAAAAATTGAGTTCTTTTGTATAAAACAAAAGTACATATCGAGAATAAAATATAAATATCCAAATTACTAAAAATTGAGTTCTTTTTGTAAAACAAAAGTAGGGATCCAAAATAAAATATCAATTTCGAAATTACAAAAATTGAGTTCTTTTGCATAAAACAAAAGTACATATCGAGAATAAAATATAAATATCCAAATTACTAAAATTGAGTTCTTTTGTAAAACAAAAGTAGGGATCAAAAATAAAATATAAATTTCGAAATTACAAAAAATTGAGTTCTTTTGTATAAAACAAAAGTACATATCGAGAATAAAATATAAATATCCAAATTACAAAAAATTGAGTTCTTTTTGTAAAACAAAAGTAGGGATCCAAAATAAAATATCAATTTCGAAATTACAAAAAATTGAGTTCTTTTGCATAAAACAAAAGTACATATCGAGAATAAAATATAAATATCCAAATTACTAAAAATTGAATTCTTTTGTAAAACAAAAGTAGGGATCCAAAATAAAATATCAATTTCGAAATTACAAAAATTGAGTTCTTTTGCATAGAACAAAAGTACGTATCGAGAATCAAATATAAATTTCAAAATTATGAAAAATTGAGTTTCTTTTTTGTGAAACAAAACTACGGATGAAAAATAATATACCAATTTCAAAATTATTAAAAATTGAATCCTTTTTGTAAAACAAAAGTACAGATTGAAAATAAAATATAAAAATCCAAATTACAAAAAGTTGACTTCTTTTTCTAAAACAAAAGTAAGGATCCAAAATAAAATATGAATTTCAAAATTACAAAAAATTGAGTTCTTTTGCATAAAACAAAAGGACCTATGGAAAATAAAATATAAATTTCAAAATTATGAAAAATTGAGTTTCTTTTTTGTAAAACAAAACTACAGATGAAAAATAATATATCAATTTCGAAATTACTAAAAATTGAATTCTTTTTGTAAAACAAAAGTACGGATAGAAAATAAAATATAAATATCCAAATTACTAAAAATTGAGTTCTTTTTGTAAAACCAAAGTAGGGATCCAAAATAAAATATAAATTTCGAAATAACAAAAAATTGAGTTCTTTTGCATAAAACAAATTACATATCGAGAATAAAATATAAATATCCAAATTACTAAAAATTAAGTTCTTTTTGTAAAACAAAAGTAGGGATCCAAAATAAAATATAAATTTCGAAATTACAAAAAAATTGAGTTCTTTTGCATAAAACCAAAGTACATATCGAGAATAAAATATAAATATCCAAATTACTAAAAATTGAATTCTTTTTGTAAAACAAAAGTAGGGATCCAAAATAAAATATCAATTTCGAAATTACAAAAAATTGAGTTCTTTTGCATAGAACAAAAGTACGTATCGAGAATCAAATATAAATTTCAAAATTATGAAAAATTGAGTTTCTTTTTTGTGAAACAAAACTACGGATGAAAAATAATATACCAATTTCAAAATTATTAAAAATTGAATCCTTTTTGTAAAACAAAAGTACAGATTGAAAATAAAATATAAAAATCGAAATTACTAAAAGTTGAGTTCTTTTTCTAAAACAAAAGTAGGGATCCAAAATAAAATATGAAATTCGA
The DNA here is from genome assembly GCA_030347555.1 of Lablab purpureus. Taxonomy (NCBI): domain Eukaryota; kingdom Viridiplantae; phylum Streptophyta; class Magnoliopsida; order Fabales; family Fabaceae; genus Lablab; species Lablab purpureus. Next base: position 13,694,948 of record CM059260.1, read on the forward strand.
AATTACAAAAAATTGAGTTCTTTTGCATAAAACAAAAGGACATATGAAAAATAAAATATAAATTTCAAAATTATAAAAAATTGAGTTTCTTTTTTGTAAAACAAAACTACAGTTTAAAAATAATATATCAATTTCGAAATTACTAAAAATTGAATTCTTTTTGTAAAACAAAAAGTACGGATCGAAAATAAAATATAAATATCCAAATTACTAAAAATTGAGTTCTTTTTGTAAAACAAAAGTAGGGATCCAAAATAAAATATAAATTTCGAAATTACAAAAAATTGAGTTCTTTTGCAGAAAACAAATTACATATCGAGAATAAAATATAAGTATCCAAATTACTAAAAATTGAATTCTTTTTGTTAAACAAAAGTAGGGATCCAAAATAAAATAGCAATTTCGAAATTACAAAAAATTGAGTTCTTTTGCATAGAACAAAAGTACGTATCGAGAATCAAATATAAATTTCAAAATTGTGAAAAATTGAGTTTCTTTTTTGTGAAACAAAACTACGGATGAAAAATAATATACCAATTTTAAAATTATTAAAAATTGTATCCTTTTTGTAAAACAAAAGTACAGATTGAAAATAAAATATAAAAATCCAAATTACAAAAAGTTGAGTTCTTTTTCTAAAACAAAAGTAGGGATCCAAAATAAAATATGAATTTCGAAATTACAAAAAATTGAGTTCTTTTGCATAAAACAAAAGGACGTATGGAAAATAAAATATAAATTTCAAAATTATGAAAAATTGAGTTTCTTTTTTGTAAAACAAAACTACAGATGAAAAATAATATATCAATTTCGAAATTACTAAAAATTGAATTCTTTTTGTAAAAGAAAAAGTACGGATCGAAAATAAAATATAAATATCCAAATTACTAAAAATTGAGTTCTTTTTGTAAAACAAAAGTAGGGATCCAAAATAAAATATAAATTTCGAAATTACAAAAAATTGAGTTCTTTTGCATAAAACAAATTACATATCGAGAATAAAATATAAATATCCAAATTACTAAAAATTGAATTCCTTTTGTAAAACAAAAGTAGGGATCCAAAATAAAATATCAATTTCGAAATTACAAAAAATTGAGTTCATTTGCATAGAACAAAAGTACGTATCGAGAATCAAATATAAATTTCAAAATTATGAAAAATTGAGTTTCTTTTTTGTGAAAGAAGACTACGGATGAAAAATAATATACGAATTTCAAAATTATTAAAAATTGAATCCTTTTTGTAAAAGAAAAGTACAGATTGAAAATAAAATATAAAAATCCAAATTACTAAAAGTTGAGTTCTTTTTCTAAAACAAAAGTAGGGATCCAAAATAAAATATGAATTTCGAAATTACAAAAAACTCAGTTATTTTGCATAAAACAAAAGGACGTATGGAAAATAAAAGATAAATTTCAAAATTATGGAAAATTGAGTTTCGTTTTTGTAAAACAAAACTACAGATGAAAAAAAATATATCAATTTCGAAATTACTAAAAATTGAATTCTTTTTGTAAAACAAAAAGTACGGATCGAAAATATAATATAAATATCCAAATTACTAAAAATTGAGTTCTTTTGCATAAAACAAATTACATATCGAGAATAAAATATAAATATCCAAATTACTAAAAATTAAGTTCTTTTTGTAAAACAAAAGTAGGGATCCAAAATAAAATATAAATTTCAAAATAACAAAAAATTGAGTTCTTTTGCATAAAACCAAACTACATATCGAGAATAAAATATAAACAACCAAATTACAAAAAATTAAGTTCTTTTTGTAAAACAAAAGTAGGGATCCAAAATAAAATATCAATTTCGAAATTACAAAAAATTGAGTTCTTTTGCATAAAACCAAAGTACATATCGAGAATAAAATATAAACATCCAAATTACAAAAAATTGAGTTCTTTTTGTAAAACAAAAGTAGGGATCCAAAATAAAATATCAATTTCGAAATTACAAAAATTGAGTTCTTTTGCATAAAACCAAAGTACATATCGAGAATAAAATATAAATATCCAAATTACTAAAAATTGAGTTCTTTTGTAAAACAAAAGTAGGGATCCAAAATAAAATATCAATTTCGAAATTACAAAAAATTGAGTTCTTTTGCATAAAACCAAAGTACATATCGAAAATAAAATATAAATATCCAAGTTACTAAAAATTGAATTCTTTTTGTAAAACAAAAGTAGGAATCCAAAATAAAATATCAATTTCGAAATTACAAAAAATTGAGTTCTTTTGCATAAAACCAAAGTGCATATCGAGAATAAAATATAAATATCCAAATTACAAAAAATTGAGTTCTTTTTGTAAAACAAAAGTAGGGATCCAAAATAAAATATCAATTTCGAAATTACAAAAAATTGAGTTCTTTTGCATAGAACAAAAGTACGTATCGAGAATCAAATATAAATTTCAAAATTACGAAAAATTGAGTTTCTTTTTTGTGAAACAAAACTACGGATGAAAAATAATATACCAATTTCAAAATTATTAAAAATTGAATCCTTTTTGTAAAACAAAAGTACAGATAGAAAATAAAATATAAAAATCCAAAATACTAAAGGTTGAGTTCTTTTTCTAAAACAAAAGTAGGGATCCAAAATAAAATATGCATTTCGAAATTACAAAAAATTGAGTTCTTTTGCATAAAACAAAAGGACGTATGGAAAATAAAATATAAATTTCAAAATTATGAAAAATTGAGTTTCTTTTTTGTAAAACAAAACTACAGATGAAAAATAATATATCAATTTCGAAATTACTAAAAATTGAATTCTTTTTGTAAAACAAAAAGTACGAATCGAAAATATAATATAAATATCCAAATTACTAAAAATTGAGTTCTTTTTGTAAAACAAAAGTAGGGATCCAAAATAAAATATAAATTTCGAAATTCCAAAAAATTGAGTTCTTTTGCATAAAACAAATTACATATCGAGAATAAAATATAAATATCCAAATTACTAAAAATTAAGTTCTTTTTGTAAAACAAAAGTAGGGATCGAAAATAAAATATAAATTTCGAAATAACAAAAAATTGAGTTCTTTTGCATAAAACCAAAGTACATATCGAGAATAAAATATAAACAACCAAATTACAAAAAATTGAGTTCTTTTTGTAAAACAAAAGTAGGCATCCAAAATAAAATATAAATTTCGAAATTACAAAAAATTGAGTTCCTTTGCATAAAACCAAAGTACATATCGAGAATAAAATATAAATATCCAAATTACAAAAATTGAGTTCTTTTTGTAAAACAAAAGTAGGGATCCAAAATAAAATATCAATTTCGAAATTACAAAAAATTGAGTTCTTTTGCATAAAACCAAAGTACATATCGAGAATAAAATATAAATATCCAAATTACTAAAAATTGAGTTCTTTTTGTAAAACAAAAGTAGGCATCCAAAATGAAATATAAATTTCGAAATTACAAAAAATTGAGTTCCTTTGCATAAAACCAAAGTACATATCGAGAATAAAATAAAAATATCCAAATTACAAAAAATTGAGTTCTTTTTGTAAAACAAAAGTAGGGATCCAAAATAAAATACCAATTTCGAAATTACAAAAAATTGAGTTCTTTTGCATAAAACCAAAGTACATATCGAGAATAAAATATAAATATCCAAGTTACTAAAAATTCAATTCTTTTTGTAAAATAAAAGTAGGGATCCAAAATAAAATATCAATTTCGAAATTACAAAAAATTGAGTTCTTTTGCATAAAACAAATTACATATTGAGAATAAAATATAAATATCCAAATTACTAAAAATTAAGTTCTTTTTGTAAAACAAAAGTAGGCATCCAAAATAAAATATAAATTTCGAAATTACAAAAAATTGAGTTCCTTTGCATAAAACCAAAGTACATATCGAGAATAAAATATAAATATCCAAATTACAAAAAATTGAGTTCTTTTTGTAAAACAAAAGTAGGGATCCAAAATAAAATATCAATTTCGAAATTACAAAAAATTGAGTTCTTTTGCATAAAACCAAAGTACATATCCAGAATAAAATATATATATCCAAGTCACTAAAAATTGAATTCTTTTTGTAAGACAAAAGTAGGGATCCAAAATAAAATATCAATTTCGAAATTACAAAAAATTGAGTTCTTTTGCATAAAACCAAAGTACATATCGAGAATAAAATATAAATATCCAAGTTACTAAAAATTGAGTTCCTTTGCATAAAACCAAAGTACATATCGAGAATAAAATATAAATATCCAAATTACAAAAAATTGAGTTCTTTTTGTAAAACAAAAGTAGGGATCCAAAATAAAATATCAATTTCGAAATTACAAAAAATTGAGTTCTTTTGCATAAAACCAAAGTACATATCCAGAATAAAATATATATATCCAAGTTACTAAAAATTGAATTCTTTTTGTAAGACAAAAGTAGGGATCCAAAATAAAATATCAATTTCGAAATTACAAAAAATTGAGTTCTTTTGCATAAAACCAAAGTACATATCGAGAATAAAATATAAATATCCAAATTACTAAAAATTGAGTTCTTTTTGTAAAACAAAAGTAGGGATCCAAAATAAAATATCAATTTCGAAATTACAAAAATTGAGTTCTTTTGCATAAAACCAAAGTACATATCGAGAATAAAATATAAACAACCAAATTACAAAAAATTGAGTTCTTTTTGTAAAACAAAAGTAGGCATCCAAAATAAAATATAAATTTCGAAATTACAAAAAATTGAGTTCCTTTGCATAAAACCAAAGTACATATCGAGAATAAAATATAAATATCCAAATCACAAAAAATTGAGTTCTTTTTGTAAAACAAAAGTAGGGATCCAAAATAAAATATCAATTTCGAAATTACAAAAAATTGAGTTCATTTGCATAAAACCAAAGTACATATCGAGAATAAAATATAAATATCCAAATCACAAAAAATTGAGTTCTTTTTGTAAAACAAAAGTAGGGATCCAAAATAAAATATCAATTTCGAAATTACAAAAAATTGAGTTCATTTGCATAAAACCAAAGTACATATCGAGAATAAAATATAAATATCAAAATTACTAAAAATTGAGTTCTTTTTGTATAAAACAAGAGTAGGGATCCAAAATAAAATATCAATTTCGAAATTACAAAAAATTGAGTTCTTTTGCATAAAACCAAAGTACATATCGAGAATAAAATATAAATATCCAAGTTACTAAAAATTGAATTCTTTTTGTAAAACAAAAGTAGGGATCGAAAAAAAAATATCAATTTCGAAATTACAAAAAATTGAGTTAATTTGCATAGAACAAAAGTACGTATCGAGAATCAAATATAAATTTCAAAATTATGAAAAATTGACTTTCTTTTTTGTGAAACAAAACTACGGATGAAAAATAATATACCAATTTCAAAATTATTAAAAATTGAATCCTTTTTGTAAAACAAAAGTACAGATTGAAAATAAAATATAAAAATCCAAATTAGTAAAAGTTGAGTTCTTTTTCTAAAACAAAAGACGGGATCCAAAATAAAATATGAATTTCGAAATTACAAAAAATTGAGTTCTTTTGCATAAAACAAAAGGACGTATGGAAAATAAAATGTAAATTTCAAAATTATGAAAAATTGAGTTTCTTTTATGTAAAACAAAACTACAGATGAAAAATAATATATCAATTTCGAAATTCCTAAAAATTGAATTCTTTTTGTAAAACAAAAAGTACGGATCGAAAATAAAATATAAATATCCAAATTACAAAAAATTGAGTTCTTTTTGTAAAAGAAAAGCAGGGATCCAAAATAAAATATAAATTTCGAAATTACAAAAAATTGAGTTCTTTTGCATAAAAAAATTTACATATCGAGAATAAAATATAAATATCCAAATTACTAAAAATTAAGTTCTTTTGTAAAACAAAAGTAGGGATCCAAAATAAAATATCAATTTCGAAATTACAAAAATTGAGTTCCTTTGCATAAAACCAAAGTACATATCGAGAATAAAATATAAATATCCAAATTACAAAAATTGAGTTCTTTTTGTAAAACAAAAGTAGGGATCCAAAATAAAATATCAATTTCGAAATTACAAAAATTGAGTTCTTTTGCATAGAACAAAAGTACGTATCGAGAATCAAATATAAATTTCAAAATTATGAAAAATTGAGTTTCGTTTTTGTGAAACAAAACTACAAATGAAAAATAATATACCAATTTCAAAATTATTAAAAATTGAATCCTTTTTGTAAAACAAAAGTAGAGATTGAAAATAAAATATAAAAATCCAAATTACTAAAAGTTGAGTTCTTTTTCTAAAACAAAAGACGGGATCCAAAATAAAATATGAATTTCGAAATTACAAAAAATTGAGTTCTTTTGCATAAAACAAAAGGACGTATGGAAAATAAAATATAAATTTCAAAATTATGAAAAATTGAGTTTCTTTTTTGTAAAACAAAACTACAGATGAAAAATAATATATCAATTTCGAAATTACTAAAAATTGAATTCTTTTTGTAAAACAAAAAGTACGGATCGAAAATAAAATATAAATATCCAAATTACTAAAAATTGAGTTCTTTTTGTAAAAGAAAAGTAGGGATCCAAAACAAAATATAAATTTCGAAATTACAAAAAATTGAGTTCTTTTGCATAAAACAAATTACATATCGAGAATAAAATATAAATATCCAAATTACTAAAAATTAAGTTCTTTTTGTAAAACAAAACTAGGGATCCAAAATAAAATATCAATTTCGAAATTACAAAAAATTGAGTTCCTTTGCACAAAACCAAAGTACATATCGAGAATAAAATATAAATATCCAAATTACAAAAAATTGAGTTCTTTTTGTAAAACAAAAGTAGGGATCCAAAATAAAATATCAATTTGGAAATTACAAAAAATTGAGTTCTTTTGCATAAAACCAAAGTACATATCGAGAATAAAATATAAATATCCAAGTTACTAAAAATTGAATTCTTTTTGTAAAACAAAAGTAGGGATCCAAAATAAAATATCAATTTCGAAATTACAAAAAATTAAGTTCTTTTGCATAGAACAAAAGTACGTATCGAGAATCAAATACAAATTTCAAAATTATGAAAAATTGAGTTTCTTTTTTGTGAAACAAAACTACGGATGAAAAATAATTTACCAATTTCAAAATCATTAAAAATTGAATCCTTTTTGTAAAACAAAAGTAGAGATTGAAAATAAAATATAAAAATCCAAATTACTAAAAGTTGAGTTCTTTTTCTAAAACAAAAGACGAGATCCAAAATAAAATATGAATTTCGAAATGACAAAAAATTGAGTTCTTTTGCATAAAACAAAAGGACGTATGGAAAATAAAATCTAAATTTCAAAATTATGAAAAATTGAGTTTCTTATTTGTAAAACAAAACTACAGATGAAAAATAATATATCAATTTCGAAATTACTAAAAATTGAATTCTTTTTGTAAAACAAAAAGTACGGATCGAAAATAAAATATAAATATCCAAATTACTAAAAATTGAGTTCTTTTTGTAAAACAAAAGTAGGGATCCAAAATAAAACATAAATTTCGAAATTACAAAAAATTGAGTTCTTTTGCATAAAACAAATTACATATCGAGAAGAAAATATAAATATCCAAATTACTAAAAATTAAGTTCTTTTTGTAAAACAAAAGTAGGGATCGAAAATAATATATCAATTTCGAAATTACAAAAAATTGAGTTCCTTTGCATAAAACCAAAGTACATATCGAGAATAAAATATAAATATCCAAATTACAAAAAATTGAGTTCTTTTTGTAAAACAAAAGTAGGGATCCAAAACAAAATATAAATTTCGAAATTACAAAAAATTGAGTTCCTTTGCATAAAACCAAAGTACATATCGAGAATAAAATATAAATATCCAAATCACAAAAATTGAGTTCTTTTTGTAAAACAAAAGTAGGGATCCAAAATAAAATATCAATTTCGAAATTACAAAAAATTGAGTTCTTTTGCATAAAACCAAAGTACATATCGAGAATAAAATATAAATATTCAAATTACTAAAAATTGAGTTCTTTTTGTATAAAACAAGAGTAGGGATCCAAAATAAAATATCAATTTCGAAATTATAAAAAATTGAGTTCTTTTGCGTAAAACCAAAGTACATATCGAGAATAAAATATAAATATCCAAGTTACTAAAAATTGAATTCTTTTTGTAAAACAAAAGTAGGGATCGAAAATAAAATATCAATTTCGAAATTACAAAAAATTGAGTTCTTTTGCATAGAACAAAAGTACGTATCGAGAATCCAATATAAATTTCAAAATAATGAAATATTGACTTTCTTTTTTGTGAAACAAAACTACGGATGAAAAATAATATACCAATTTCAAAATTATTAAAAATTGAATCCTTTTTGTAAAACAAAAGTACAGATTGAAAATAAAATATAAAAATTCAAATTACTAAAAGTTGAGTTCTTTTTCTAAAACAAAAGACGGGATCCAAAATAAAATATGAATTTCGAAATTACAAAAAATTGAGTTCTTTTGCATAAAACAAAAGGACGTATGGAAAATAAAATGTAAATTTCAAAATTATGAAAAATTGAGTTTCTTTTATGTAAAACAAAACTACAGATGAAAATAATATATCAATTTCGAAATTCCTAAAATTGAATTCTTTTTGTAAAACAAAAAGTACTGGATCGAAAATAAAATATAAATATCCAAATTACAAAAAATTGAGTTCTTTTTGTAAAAGAAAAGCAGGGATCCAAAATAAAATATAAATTTCGAAATTACAAAAAATTGAGTTCTTTTGCATAAAAAAAAATTACATATCGGGAATAAAATATAAATATCCAAATTACTAAAAATTAAGTTCTTTTTGTAAAACAAAAGTAGGGATCCAAAATAAAATATCAATTTCGAAATTACAAAAATTGAGTTCCTTTGCATAAAACCAAAGTACATATCGAGAATAAAATATAAATATCCAAATTACAAAAATTGAGTTCTTTTTGTAAAACAAAAGTAGGGATCCAAAATAAAATATCAATTTGGAAATTACAAAAATTGAGTTCTTTGCATAAAACCAAAGTACATATCGAGAATAAAATATAAATATCCAAGTTACTAAAATTGAATTCTTTTTGTAAAACAAAAGTAGGGATCCAAAATAAAATATCAATTTCGAAATTACAAAAAATTGAGTTCTTTTGCATAGAACAAAAGTACGTATCGAGAATCAAATACAAATTTCAAAATAAAGAAAAATTGAGTTTCTTTTTTGTGAAACAAAACTACGGATGAAAAATAATTTACCAATTTGAAAATTATTAAAAATTGAATCCTTTTTGTAAAACAAAAGTAGAGATTGAAAATAAAATATAAAAATCCAAATTACTAAAAGTTGAGTTCTTTTTCTAAAACAAAAGACGGGATCCAAAATAAAATATGAATTTCGAAATGACAAAAAATTGAGTTCTTTTGCATAAAACAAAAGGACGTATGGAAAATAAAATGTAAATTTCAAAATTATGAAAAATTGAGTTTCTTTTTTGTAAAACAAAACTACAGATGAAAAATAATATATCAATTTCGAAATTACTAAAAATTGAATTCTTTTTGTAAAACAAAAAGTACGGATCGAAAATAAAATATAAATATCCAAATTACTAAAAATTGAGTTCTTTTTGTAAAACAAAAGTAGGGATCCAAAATAAAATATCAATTTCGAAATTACAAAAAATTGAGTTCTTTTGCATAAAACAAATTACATATCGAGAATAAAATATAAATATCCAAATTACTAAAAATTAAGTTCTTTTTGTAAAACAAAACTAGGGATCCAAAAAAAATATCAATTTCGAAATTACAAAAATTGAGTTCCTTTGCATAAAACCAAAGTACATATCGAGAATAAAATATAAATATCCAAATTACAAAAATTGAGTTCTTTTTGTAAAACAAAAGTAGGGATCCAAAATAAAATATCAATTTCGAAATTACAAAAATTGAGTTCTTTTGCATAAAACCAAAGTACATATCGAGAATAAAATATAAATATCCAAGTTACTAAAATTGAATTCTTTTTGTAAAACAAAAGTAGGGATCCAAAATAAAATATCAATTTCGAAATTACAAAAAATTGAGTTCTTTTGCATAGAACAAAAGTACGTATCGAGAATCAAATATAAATTTCAAAAATATGAAAAATTTGGTTTCTTTTTTGTGAAACAAAACTACGGATGAAAAATAATATACCAATTTCAAAATTATTAAAAATTGAATCTTTTTTGTAAAACAAAAGTACAGATTGAAAATAAACTATAAAAATCCAAATTACTAAAAGTTGAGTTCTTTTTCTAAAATAAAAGTAGGGATCCAAAAATAAAATATGAATTTCGAAATTACAAAAAATTGAGTTCTTTTGCATAAAACAAAAGGACGTATGGAAAATAAAATGTAAATTTCAAAATTATGAAAAATTGAGTTTCTTTTTTGTAAAACAAAACTACAGATGAAAAATAATATATGAATTTCGAAATTACTAAAAATTGAATTCTTTTTGTAAAACAAAAAGTACGGATCGAAAATAAAATATAAATATCCAAATTACTAAAAATTGAGTTCTTTTTGTAAAAGAAAAGTAGGGATCCAAAATAAAATATAAATTTCGAAATTACAAAAAATTGAGTTCTTTTGCATAAAACAAATTACATATCGAGAATAAAATATAAATATCCAAATTACTAAAAATTAAGTTCTTTTTGTAAAAGAAAACTAGGGATCCAAAATAAAATATCAATTTCGAAATTACAAAAAATTGAGTTCCTTTGCACAAAACCAAAGTACATATCGAGAATAAAATATAAATATCCAAATTACAAAAAATTGAGTTCATTTTGTAAAACAAAAGTAGGGATCCAAAATAAAATATCAATTTCGAAATTACAAAAAATTGAGTTCTTTTGCATAAAACCAAAGTACATATCGAGAATAAAATATAAATATCCAAGTTACTAAAAATTGAATTCTTTTTGTAAAACAAAAGTAGGGATCCAAAATAAAATATCAATTTCGAAATTACAAAAATTGAGTTCTTTTGCATAGAACAAAAGTACATGATCGAGAATCAAATATAAATTTCAAAATTATGAAAAATTGAGTTTCTTTTTTGTGAAACAAAACTACGAATGAAAAATAATTTACCAATTTGAAAATTATTAAAAATTGAATCCTTTTTGTAAAACAAAAGTAGAGATTGAAAATAAAATATAAAAATCCAAATTACTAAAAGTTGAGTTCTTTTTCTAAAACAAAAGACGGGATCCAAAATAAAATATGAATTTCGAAATGACAAAAATTGAGTTCTTTTGCATAAAACAAAAGGACGTATGGAAAATAAAATGTAAATTTCAAAATTATGAAAAATTGAGTTTCTTTTTGTAAAACAAAACTACAGATGAAAAATAATATATCAATTTCGAAATTACTAAAATTGAATTCTTTTTGTAAAACAAAAAGTACTGGATCGAAAATAAAATATAAATATCCAAATTACTAAAAATTGAGTTCTTTTTGTAAAACAAAAGTAGGGATCCAAAATAAAATATAAATTTCGAAATTACAAAAAATTGAGTTCTTTTGCATAAAACAAATTACATATCGAGAATAAAATATAAATATCCAAATTACTAAAAATTAAGTTCTTTTTGTAAAACAAAACTAGAGATCCAAAATAAAATATCAATTTCGAAATTACAAAAAATTGAGTTCCTTTGCATAAAACCAAAGTACATATCGAGAATAAAATATAAATATCCAAATTACAAAAATTGAGTTCTTTTTGTAAAACAAAAGTAGGGATCCAAAATAAAATATCAATTTGGAAATTACAAAAAATTGAGTTCTTTTGCATAAAACCAAAGTACATATCGAGAATAAAATATAAATATCCAAGTTACTAAAAATTGAATTCTTTTTGTAAAACAAAAGTAGGGATCCAAAACAAAATATGAATTTCGAAATTACAAAAAATTGACTTCTTTTGCATAAAACCAAAGTACATATCGAGAATAAAATATAAATATCCAAATTACAAAAAATTGAGTTCTTTTTGTAAAACAAAAGTAGGGATCCAAAATAAAATATCAATTTCGAAATTACAAAAAATTGAGTTCTTTTGCATAAATCCAAAGTACATATCGAGAATAAAATATAAATATCCAAGTTACTAAAAATTGAATTCTTTTTGTAAAACAAAAGTAGGGATCCAAAATAAAATATCAATTTCGAAATTACAAAAAATTGTGTTCTTTTGCATAGAACAAAAGTACGTATCGAGAATCAAATATAAATTTCAAAATTATGAAAAATTGACTTTCGTTTTTGTGAAACAAAACTACGGATGAAAAATAATATACCAATTTCAAAGTTATTAAAAATTGAATTGTTTTTGTAAAAGAAAAGTACAGATGGAAAATAAAATATAAAAATCCAAATTACTAAAAGTTGTGTTCTTTTTCTAAAACAAAAGTAGGGATCCAAAATAAAATATGAATTTCGAAATTACAAAAAATTGAGTTCTTTTGCATAAAACAAAAGGACGTATGGAAAATAAAATATAAATTTCAAAACTATGAAAAATTGAGTTTCTTTTTTGTAAAACAAAACTAAAGATGAAAAATAATATATCAATTTCGAAATTACTAAAAATTGAATTCTTTTTGTAAAACAAAAAGTACGGATCGAAAATAAAATACAAATATCCAAATTACTAAAAATTGAGTTCTTTTTGTTAAACAAAAGTAGGGATCCAAAATAAAATATCAATTTCGAAATTACAAAAAATTGAGTTCTTCTGCATAAAACCCATGTACGTACCGAGAATAAAATATAAATTTCAAAATTATGAAAAATTGAGTTTCTGTTTTGTGAAACAAAACTACGGATGAAAAACAATATACCAATTTCAACATTATTAAAAATTGAGTTCTTTTGTAAAACAAAAGTATAGATTGAAAAAAAAATATAAAAATCCAAATTACTAAAAGTTGAGTTCTTTTTCTAAAACAAAAGTAGGAATCCAAAATAAAATATGAATTTCGAAATTACAAAAAATTGAGTTCTTTTGCATAAAAAAAATTACATATCGAGAATAAAATATAAATATCCAAATTATTAAAAATTAAGTTCATTTTGTAAAACAAAAGTAGGGATCCAAAATAAAATATAAATTTCGAAATTACAAAAAATTGAGTTCCTTTGCATAAAACAAATTACATATCGAGAATAAAATATAAATATCCAAATTACTAAAAATTAAGTTCTTTTTGTAAAACAAAAGTAGGGATCCAAAATCAAATATAAATTTCGAAATTACAAAAAATTTAGTTCCTTTGCATCAAACCAAAGTACATATCGAGAATAAAATATAAATATCCAAATTACTAAAAATTGAGTTCTTTTTGTAAAACAAAAGTAGGGATCAAAAATAAAATATAAATTTCGAAATTACTAAAAATTGAATTCTTTTTGTAAAACAAAAAGTACGGATCGAAAATAAAATATAAATATCCAAATTACTAAAAATTGAGTTCTTTCTGTAAAACAAAAGTAGGGATCCAAAATAAAATATCAATTTCGAAATTACAAAAAATTTAGTTCCTTTGCATCAAACCAAAGTACATATCGAGAATAAAATATAAATATCCAAATTACAAAAAATTGAGTTCTTTTTGTAAAACAAAAGTAGGGATCAAAAATAAAATATCAATTTCGAAATTACAAAAAATTGAGTTCTTTTGCATAGAACAAAAGTACGTATCGAGAATCAAATATAAATTTCAAAATTATGAAAAATTGACTTTCTTTTTTGTGAAAAAAAACTACGGATGAAAAATAATATGCCAATTTCAAAATTATTAAAAATTGAATCCTTTTTGTAAAACAAAAGTACAGATTGAAAATAAAATATAAAAATCCAAATTACTAAAAGTTGAGTTCTTTTTCTAAAAAAAAACTAGGGATCCAACATAAAATATGAATTTCGAAATTACAAAAAATTGAGTTCTTTTGCATAAAACAAATTACATATCGAGAATAAAATATAAATATCCAATTTACTAAAAATTAAGTTCTTTTTGTAAAACAAAAGTAAGGATCCAAAATAAAATATAAATTTCGAAATTACAAAAATTGAGTTCCTTTGCATAAAACCAAAGTACATATCGAGAATAAAATATAAATATCCAAATTACAAAAATTGAGTTCTTTTGTAAAACAAAAGTAGGGATCCAAAATAAAATATCAATTTCGAAATTACAAAAATTGAGTTCTTTTGCATAAAACCAAAGTACATATCGAGAATAAAATATAAATATCCAAATTACTAAAAATTGAGTTCTTTTGTAAAAACAAGAGTAGGGATCCAAAATAAAATATCAATTTCGAAGTTACAAAAAATTGAGTTCTTTTCATAAAACCAAAGTACATATCGAGAATAAAATATAAATATCCAAGTTACTAAAATTGAATTCTTTTTGTAAAACAAAAGTAGGGATCCAAAATAAAATATCAATTTCGAAATTACAAAAATTGAGTTCTTTTGCATAGAACAAAAGTACGTGATCGAGAATCAAATATAAATTTCAAAATTATGAAAAATTGAGTTTCTTTTTGTGAAACAAAACTACTGGATGAAAAATAATATACCAATTTCAAAATTATTAAAATTGAATCCTTTTTGTAGAACAAAAGTACAGATTGAAAATAAAATATAAAAATCCAAATTACTAAAAGTTGAGTTCTTTTTCTAAAACAAAAGTAGGGATCCAAAATAAAATATGCATTTCGAAATTACTAAAATTGAGTTCTTTTGCATAAAACAAAAAGGACGTATGGAAAATAAAATATAAATTTCAAAATTATGAAAAATTGAGTTGCTTTTTTGTAAAACAAAACTACACATGAAAAATAATATATCAATTTCGAAATTACTAAAATTGACTTCTTTTGTAAAACAAAAAGTACTGGATCGAAAATAAAATATAAATATCCAAATTACTAAAATTGAGTTCTTTTGTAAAACAAAAGTAGGGATCCAAAATAAAATATCAATTTCGAAATTACAAAAAATTGAGTTCTTTTGCATAAAACCAAAGTACATATCGAGAATAAAATATAAACAACCAAATTACAAAAAATTGAGTTCTTTTTGTAAAACAAAAGTAGGCATCCAAAATAAAATATAAATTTCGAAATTACAAAAAATTGAGTTCCTTTGCATAAAACCAAAGTACATATCGAGAATAAAATATAAATATCCAAATTACAAAAAATTGAGTTCTTTTTGTAAAACAAAAGTAGGGATCCAAAATAAAATATAAATTTCGAAATTACAAAAAATTGAGTTCCTTTGCATAAAACCAAAGTACATATCGAGAATAAAATATAAATATCCAAATCACAAAAATTGAGTTCTTTTTGTAAAACAAAAGTAGGGATCCAAAATAAAATATCAATTTCGAAATTACAAAAATTGAGTTCTTTTGCATAAAACAAAAGTACATATCGAGAATAAAATATAAATATCCAAATTACTAAAAATTGAGTTCTTTTTGTATAAAACAAGAGTAGGGATCCAAAATAAAATATCAATTTCGAAATTATAAAAATTGAGTTCTTTTGCATAAAACCAAAGTACATATCGAGAATAAAATATAAATATCCAAGTTACTAAAATTGAATGCTTTTTGTAAAACAAAAGTAGGGATCGAAAATAAAATATCAATTTCGAAATTACAAAAAATTGAGTTCTTTTGCATAGAACAAAAGTACGTATCGAGAATCAAATATAAATTTCAAAATTATGAAATATTGACTTTCTTTTTTGTGAAACAAAACTACGGATGAAAAATAATATACCAATTTCAAAATTATTAAAAATTGAATCCTTTTTGTAAAAAAAAAGTACAGATTGAAAATAAAATATAAAAATTCAAATTACTAAAAGTTGAGTTCTTTTTCTAAAACAAAAGACGGGATCCAAAATAAAATATGAATTTCGAAATTACAAAAAATTGAGTTCTTTTGCATAAAACAAAAGGACGTATGGAAAATAAAATGTAAATTTCAAAATTATGAAAAATTGAGTTTCTTTTATGTAAAACAAAACTACAGATGAAAAATAATATATCAATTTCGAAATTCCTAAAATTGAATTCTTTTGTAAAACAAAAGTACTGGATCGAAAATAAAATATAAATATCCAAATTACAAAAATTGAGTTCTTTTGTAAAAGAAAAGTAGGGATCCAAAATAAAATATAAATTTCGAAATTACAAAAATTGAGTTCTTTTGCATAAAAAAATTACATATCGAGAATAAAATATAAATATCCAAATTACTAAAAATTAAGTTCTTTTGTAAAACAAAAGTAGGGATCCAAAATAAAATATCAATTTCGAAATTACAAAAATTGAGTTCCTTTGCATAAAACCAAAGTACATATCGAGAATAAAATATAAATATCCAAATTACAAAAAATTGAGTTCTTTTTGTAAAACAAAAGTAGGGATCCAAAATAAAATATCAATTTGGAAATTACAAAAAATTGAGTTCTTTTGCATAAAACCAAAGTACATATCGAGAATAAAATATAAATATCCAAGTTACTAAAAATTGAATTCTTTTTGTAAAACAAAAGTAGGGATCCAAAATAAAATATCAATTTCGAAATTACAAAAAATTGAGTTCTTTTGCATAGAACAAAAGTACGTATCGAGAATCAAATACAAATTTCAAAATAAAGAAAAATTGAGTTTCTTTTTTGTGAAACAAAACTACGGATGAAAAATAATTTACCAATTTGAAAATTATTAAAAATTGAATCCTTTTTGTAAAACAAAAGTAGAGATTGAAAATAAAATATAAAAATCCAAATTACTAAAAGTTGAGTTCTTTTCTAAAACAAAAGACGGGATCCAAAATAAAATATGAATTTCGAAATGACAAAAAATTGAGTTCTTTTGCATAAAACAAAAGGACGTATGGAAAATAAAATGTAAATTTCAAAATTATGAAAAATTGAGTTTCTTTTTTGTAAAACAAAACTACAGATGAAAAATAATATATCAATTTCGAAATTCCTAAAAATTGAATTCTTTTTGTAAAACAAAAAGTACGGATCGAAAATAAAATATAAATATCCAAATTACTAAAAATTGAGTTCTTTTTGTAAAACAAAAGTAGGGATCCAAAATAAATATAAATTTCGAAATTACAAAAAATTGAGTTCTTTTGCATAAAACAAATTACATATCGAGAATAAAATATAAATATCCAAATTACTAAAAATTAAGTTCTTTTTGTAAAACAAAACTAGGGATCCAAAATAAAATATCAATTTCGAAATTACAAAAAATTGAGTTCTTTTGCATAAAACCAAAGTACATATCGAGAATAAAATATAAATACCCAAATTACTAAAAATTGAGTTCTTTTTGTAAAACAGGAGTAGGGATCCAAAATAAAATATCAATTTCGAAGTTACAAAAAATTGAGTTCTTTTCATAAAACCAAAGTACATATCGAGAATAAAATATAAATATCCAAGTTACTAAAAATTGAATTCTTTTTGTAAAACAAAAGTAGGGATCCAAAATAAAATATCAATTTCGAAATTACAAAAAATTGAGTTCTTTTGCATAGAACAAAAGTACGTATCGAGAATCAAATATAAATTTCAAAATTATGAAAAATTGAGTTTCTTTTTTGTGAAACAAAACTACGGATGAAAAATAATATACACATTTCAAAATTATTAAAAATTGAATCCTTTTTGTAGAACAAAAGTACAGATTGAAAATAAAATATAAAAATCCAAATTACTAAAAGTTGAGTTCTTTTTCTAAAACAAAAGTAGGGATCCAAAATAAAATATGCATTTCGAAATTACAAAAAATTGAGTTCTTTTGCATAAAACAAAAGGACGTATGGAAAATAAAATATAAATTTCAAAATTATGAAAAATTGAGCTTCTTTTTTGTAAAACAAAAATACACACGAAAAATAATATATCAATTTCGAAATTACTAAAAATTGACTTCTTTTTGTAAAACAAAAAGTACGGATCGAAAATAAAATATAAATATCCAAATTACTAAAAATTGAGTTCTTTTTGTAAAACAAAAGTAGGGATCCAAAATAAAATATCAATTTCGAAATTACAAAAAATTGAGTTGTTTTGCATAAAACCAAAGTACATATCGAGAATAAAATATAAATATCCAAATTACAAAAAATTGAGTTCTTTATGTAAAACAAAAGTAGGGGTCCAAAATAAAATATAAATTTCGAAATTACAAAAAATTGAGTTCTTTTGCATAAAACCAAAGTACATATCGAGAATAAAATATAAGTATCCAAATTACTAAAAATTGAGTTCTTTTTGTAAAACAGGAGTACGGATCCAAAATAAAATATCAATTTCGAAGTTACAAAAATTGAGTTCTTTTGCATAAAACCAAAGTACATATCGAGAATAAAATATAAATATCCACGTTACTAAAAATTGAATTCTTTTTGTAAAACAAAAGTAGGGATCCAAAATAAAATATCAATTTCGAAATTACAAAAAATTGAGTTCTTCCGCATAGAACAAAAGTATGTATCGAGAATCAAATATAAATTTCAAAATTATGAAAAATTGAGTTTCTTTTTGTGAAACAAAATTACGGATGAAAAATAATATACCAATTTCAAAATTATTAAAAAGTGATTCCTTTTTGTAGAACAAAAGTACAGATTGAAAATAAAATATAAAAATCCAAATTACTAAAAGTTGAGTTCTTTTTCTAAAACAAAAGTAGGGATCCAAAATAAAATATGAATTTCGAAATTACAAAAAATTGAGTTCTTTTGCATAAAACAAAAGGACGTATGGAAAATAAAATATAAATTTCAAAATTATGAAAAATTGAGTTTCTTTTTGTCAAACAAAACTACACATGAAAAATAATATATCAATTTGAAATTACTAAAATTGAATTCTTTTGTAAAACAAAAAGTACGGATCGAAAATAAAATATAAATATCCAAATTACTAAAAATTGAGTTCTTTTTGTTAAACAAACGTAGGGATCCAAAATAAAATATAAATTTCGAAATTACAAAAAATTGAGTTCTTTTGCATAAAACAAATTACACATCGAGAATAAAATATAAATATCATAATTACTGAAAATTAAGTTCTTTTTGTAAAACAAAAGTAGGGATCCAAAGTAAAATATAAATTTCGAAATTACAAAAAATTGAGATCCTTTGCATAAAACCAAAGTACATATCGAGAATAAAATATAAATATCCAAATTACAAAAAATTGAATTCTTTTTGTAAAATAAAAGTAGGGATCCAAAATAAAATATCAATTTTGAAATTACAAAAAATTGAGTTCTTTTCCATAAAACCAAAGTACATATCGAGAATAAAATATAAATATCCAAATTACTAAAAATTGAGTTCTTTTTGTAAAACAGGAGTAGGGATCCAAAATAAAATATCAATTTCGAAGTTACAAAAAATTGAGTTCTTTTGCATAAAACCAAAGTACATATCGAGAATAAAATATAAATATCCAAGTTACTAAAAATTGAATTCTTTTTGTAAAACAAAAGTCGGGATCCAAAATAAAATATCAATTTCGAAATTAGAAAAATTGAGTTCTTTTGCATAGAACAAAAGTACGTATCGAGAATCAAATATAAATTTCAAAATTATGAAAAATTGAGTTTCTTTTTGTGAAACAAAACTACGGATGAAAAATAATATACCAATTTCAAAATTATTAAAAATTGAATCATTTTTGTAGAACAAAAGTACAGATTGAAAATAAAATATAAAAATCCAAATTACTAAAAGTTGAGTTCTTTTTCTAAAACAAAAGTAGGGATCCAAAATAAAATATGAATTTCGAAATTACAAAAAATTGAGTTCTTTTGCATAAAACAAAAGGACGTATGGAAAATAAAATATAAATTTCAAAATTATGAAAAATTGAGTTTCTTTTTGTAAAACAAAACTACACATGAAAAATAATGTATCAATTTCGAAATTACTAAAAATTGAATTCTTTTGTAAAACAAAAAGTACGGATCGGAAATAAAATATAAATATCCAAATTACTAAAAATTGAGTTCTTTTGTTAAACAAAAGTAGGGATCCAAAATAAAATATAAATTTCGAAATTACAAAAATTGAGTTCTTTTCCATAAAACAAATTACATATCGAGAATAAAATATAAATATCCAAATTACTAAAAATTAAGTTCTTTTTGTAAAACAAAAGTAGGGATCCAAAATCAAATATAAATTTCGAAATTACAAAAATTGAGTTCCTTTGCATAAAACCAAAGTACATATCGAGAATAAAATATAAATATCCAAATTACAAAAAATTGAGTTCTTTTGGTAAAACAAAAGTAGGGATCCAAAATAATATATCAATTTCGAAATTACAAAAAATTGAGTTCTTTTGCCTAAAAGAAATTACATATCGAGAATAAAATATAAATATCCAAATTACTAAAAATTAAGTTCTTTTTGTAAAACAAAAGTAGGGATCCAAAATAAAATATAAATTTCGAAATTACAAAAATTGAGTTCCTTTGCATAAAACCAAAGTACATATCGAGAATAAAATATAAATATCCAAATTACAAAAATTGAGTTCTTTTTGTAAAACAAAAGTAGGGATCCAAAATAAAATATCAATTTCGAAATTAAAAAAATTGAGTTCTTTTGCATAAAACCAAAGCACATATCGAGAATAAAATATAAATATCCAAATTACTAAAAATTGAGTTCTTTTTGTAAAACAGAGTAGGGATCCAAAATAAAATATCAATTTTGAAGTTACAAAAATTGAGTTCTTTTGCATAAAACCAAAGTACATATCGAGAATAAAATATAAATATCCAAGTTACTAAAAATTGAATTCTTTTGTAAAACAAAAGTAGGGATCCAAAATAAAATATCAATTTCGAAATTACAAAAAATTGAGTTCTTTTGCATAGAACAAAAGTACGTATCGAGAATCAAATATAAATTTCAAAATTATGAAAAATTGAGTTTCTTTTTGTGAAACAAAACTACGGATGAAAAATAATATACCAATTTCAAAATTATTAAAAATTGAATCATTTTTGTAAAACAAAAGTACAGATTGAAATTAAAATATAAAAATCCAAATTACTAAAAGTTGAGTTCTTTTTCTAAAACAAAAGTAGGGATCCAAAATGAAATATCAATTTCGAAATTACAAAAATTGAGTTCTTTTGCATAAAACAAAAGGACGTATGGACAATAAAATATAAATTTCAAAATTATGAAAATTTGAGTTTCTATTTTGTAAAACAAAACTACACATGAAAAATAATATATCAATTTCGAAATTACTACAAATTGAATTCCTTTTGTAAAACAAAAGTACGGATCGAAAATAAAATATAAATATCCAAATTACTAAAAATTGAGTTCTTTTTGTTAAACAAAAGTAGGGATCCAAAATAAAATATAAATTTCGAAATTACAAAAATTGAGTTCTTTTGCATAAAACAAATTACATATCGAGAATAAAATATAAATATCCAAATTACTAAAAATTAAGTTCTTTTTGTAAAACAAAAGTAGGGATCCAAAATCAAATATAAATTTCGAAATTACAAAAAATTTAGTTCCTTTGCATAAAACCAAAGTACATATCGAGAATAAAATATAAATATCCAAATTACAAAAAATTGAGTTCTTTTTGTAAAACAAAAGTAGGGATCCAAAATAATATATCAATTTCGAAATTACAAAAAATTGAGTTCTTTTGCCTAAAAGAAATTACATATCGAGAATAAAATATAAATATCCAAATTACTAAAAATTAAGTTCTTTTTGTAAAACAAAAGTAGGGATCCAAAATAAAATATAAATTTCGAAATTACAAAAAATTGAGTTCCTTTGCATAAAACCAAAGTACATATCGAGAATAAAATATAAATATCCAAATTACAAAAAATTGAGTTCTTTTTGTAAAACAAAACTAGGGATCCAAAATAAAATATCAATTTCGAAATTACAAAAAATTGAGTTCTTTTGCATAAAATCAAAGTACATATCGAGAATATAAATATCCCAATTACTAAAAATTGAGTTCTTTTTGTAAAACAGAGTAGGGATCCAAAATAAAATATCAATTTCGAAGTTACAAAAAATTGAGTTCTTTTGCATAAAACCAAAGTACATATCGAGAATAAAATATAAATAT
This sequence comes from Lablab purpureus, assembly GCA_030347555.1. Classification (NCBI taxonomy): domain Eukaryota; kingdom Viridiplantae; phylum Streptophyta; class Magnoliopsida; order Fabales; family Fabaceae; genus Lablab; species Lablab purpureus. Next base: position 13,717,255 of record CM059260.1, read on the forward strand.
CCAAGTTACTAAAAATTGAATTCTTTTTGTAAAACAAATGTAGGGATCCAAAATAAAATATCAATCTCGAAATTACAAAAAATTGAGTTCTTTTGCATAGAACAAAAGTACGTATCGAGAATCAAATATAAATTTCAAAATTATGAAAAATTGAGTTTCTTTTTTTGAAACAAAACTACGGATGAAAAATAATATACCAATTTCAAAATTATTAAAAATTGAATCCTTTTGTAAAACAAAAGTACAGATTGAAAATAAAATATAAAAATCAAAATTACTAAAAATTGAATTCTTTTTGTAAAACAAAAGTAGGGATCCAAAATAAAATATCAATCTCGAAATTACAAAAAATTGAGTTCTTTTGCATAGAACAAAAGTACGTATCGAGAATCAAATATAAATTTCAAAATTATGAAAAATTGAGTTTCTTTTTTGTGAAACAAAACTACGGATGAAAAATAATATACCAATTTCAAAATTATTAAAAATTGAATCCTTTTTGTAAAACAAAAGTACAGATTGAAAATAAAATATAAAAATCAAAATTACTAAAAGTTGAGTTCTTTTTCTAAAACAAAAGTAGGGATCCAAAATAAAATATGAATTTCGAAATTACAAAAAATTGAGTTCTTTTGCATAAAACAAAAGGACGTATTGAAAATATAATATAAATTTCAAAATTATGAAAAATTGAGTTTCTTTTTTGTAAAACAAAACTACAGAGGAAAAATAATATATCAATTTCGAAATTACTAAAAATTGAATTCTTTTTATAAAACAAAAGGTACAGATCGAAAATAAAATATAAATATCCAAATTACTAAAAATTGAGTTGTTTTTGTAAAACAAAAGGAGGGATCCAAAACAAAATATAAATTTCGAAATTACAAAAAATTGAGTTGTTTTGCATAAAACAAATTACATATCGAGAATAAAATATAAATATCCAAATTACTAAAAGTTAAGTTCTTTTTGTAAAACAAAAGTAGCGATCCAAAATAAAATATAAATTTCGAAATTACAAAAAATGAGTTCCTTTGCATAAAACCAAAGTACATATCGAGAATAAAATATAAATATCCAAATCACAAAAATTGAGTTCTTTTATTAAAACAAAAGTAGGGATCCAAAATAAAATATCAATTTCGAAATTACAAAAATTGAGTTCTTTTGCATAAAACCAAAGTACATATCGAGAATAAAATACAAATATCCAAATTACTAAACATTGAGTTCTTTTTGTATAAAACAAGTGTAGGGATCCAAAATAAAATATCAATTTCGAAATTACAAAAAATTGAGTTCTTTTGCATAAAACCAAAGTACATATCGAGAATAAAATATAAATATCCAAGTTACTAAAAATTGAATTCTTTTTGTAAAACAAAAGTAGGGATCCAAAATAAAATATCAATTTCGAAATTACAAAAATTGAGTTCTTTTGCATAGAACAAAAGTACGTATCGAGAATCAAATATAAATTTCAAAATTATGAAAAATTGAGTTTCTTTTTGTGAAACAAAACTACGGATGAAAAATAATATATCAATTTCGAAATTACTAAAAATTGAATTCTTTTTGTAAAACAAAAGGTACGGATCAAAAATAAAATATAAATATCCAAATTTCTAAAAATTGAGTTGTTTTTGTAAAACAAAAGTAGGGATCCAAAACAAAATATAAATTTCGAAATTACAAAAAATTGAGTTCTTTTGCATAAAACAAATTACATATTGAGAATAAAATATAAATATCCAAATTACTAAAAATTAAGTTCTTTTTGTAAAACAAAAGTAGGGATCCAAAATAAAATATAAATTTCGAAATTACAAAAAATTGAGTTCTTTTTGTAAAACAAAAGTAGGGATCCAAAATAAAATATCAATTTTGAAATTACAAAAAATTGAGTTCTTTTGCATAAAACCAAAGTACATACTGAGAATAAAATATAAATATCCAAATTACCAAAAATTGAGTTCTTTTTGTATAAAACAAGAGTAGGGATCCAAAATAAAATATCAATTTCGAAATTACAAAAAATTGAGTTCTTTTGCATAAAACCAAAGTACATATCGAGAATAAAATATAAATATCCAAGTTACTAAAACTTGAATTGTTTTTGTAAAACAAAAGTAGGGATCCAAAATAAAATATGAATTTCGAAATTACAAAAAATTGAGTTCTTTTGCATAAAACAAAAGGACGTATGGAAAATAAAATATAAATTTCAAAATTATGAAAAATTGAGTTTCTTTTTTGTAAAAAAAAACTACACATGAAAAATAATATATCAATTTCGAAATTACTAAAAATTGAATTCTTTTTATAAAACAAAAGGTACGGATCGAAAATAAAATATAAATATCCAAATTACTAAAAATTGAGTTGTTTTTGTAAAACAAAAGTAGGGATCCAAAACAAAATATAAATTTCGAAATTACAAAAAATTGAGTTCTTTTGCATAAAACAAATTACATATCGAGAATAAAATATAAATATCCAAATTACTAAAAATTAAGTTCTTTTTGTAAAACAAAAGTAGCGATCCAAAATAAAATATAAATTTCGAAATTACAAATAATTGAGTTCCTTTGCATAAAACCAAAGTACATATCGAGAATAAAATATAAATATCCAAATTACTAAAAATTGAGTTCTTTTTGTAAAACAAAAGTAGGGATCCAAAACAAAATATAAATTTCGAAATTACAAAAAATTGAGTTCTTTTGCATAAAACAAATTACATATCGAGAATAAAATATAAATATCCAAATTACTAAAAATTAAGTTCTTTTTGTAAAACAAAAGTAGCGATCCAAAATAAAATATAAATTTCGAAATTACAAATAATTGAGTTCCTTTGCATAAAACCAAAGTACATATCGAGAATAAAATATAAATATCCAAATCACAAAAAATTGAGTTCCTTTTGTAAAACAAAAGTAGGGATCCAAAACAAAATATAAATTTCGAAATTACAAAAAAATGAGTTCTTTTGCATAAAACAAATTACATATCAAGAAGAAAATATAAATATCCAAATTACTAAAAATTGAGTTCTTTTTGTAAAACAAAAGTAGGGATCCAAAATAAAATATAAATTTCGAAATTACAAAAAATTGAGTTCTTTTGCATAAAACAAATTACATATCGAGAATAAAATATAAATATCCAAATTACTAAAAATTAAGTTCTTTTTGTAAAACAAAACTAGGGATCCAAAATAAAATATCAATTTCGAAATTACAAAAAATTGAGTTCTTTTGCATAAAACCAAAGTACATATCGAGAATAAAATATAAATACCCAAATTACTAAAAATTGAGTTCTTTTTGTAAAACAGGAGTAGGGATCCAAAATAAAATATCAATTTCGAAGTTACAAAAAATTGAGTTCTTTTCATAAAACCAAAGTACATATCGAGAATAAAATATAAATATCCAAGTTACTAAAAATTGAATTCTTTTTGTAAAACAAAAGTAGGGATCCAAAATAAAATATCAATTTCGAAATTACAAAAAATTGAGTTCTTTTGCATAGAACAAAAGTACGTATCGAGAATCAAATATAAATTTCAAAATTATGAAAAATTGAGTTTCTTTTTTGTGAAACAAAACTACGGATGAAAAATAATATACCAATTTCAAAATTATTAAAAATTGAATCCTTTTTGTAAAACAAAAGTACAGATTGAAAATAAAATATAAAAATCCAAATTACTAAAAGTTGAGTTCTTTTTCTAAAACAAAAGTAGGGATCCAAAATAAAATATGCATTTCGAAATTACAAAAAATTGAGTTCTTTTGCATAAAACAAAAGGACGTATGGAAAATAAAATATAAATTTCAAAATTATGAAAAATTGAGCTTCTTTTTTGTAAAACAAAAATACACATGAAAAATAATATATCAATTTCGAAATTACTAAAAATTGACTTCTTTTTGTAAAACAAAAAGTACGGATCGAAAATAAAATATAAATATCCAAATTACTAAAAATTGAGTTCTTTTTGTAAAACAAAAGTAGGGATCCAAAATAAAATATCAATTTCGAAATTACAAAAAATTGAGTTGTTTTGCATAAAACCAAAGTACATATCGAGAATAAAATATAAATATCCAAATTACAAAAAATTGAGTTCTTTTTGTAAAACAAAAGTAGGGATCCAAAATAAAATATCAATTTCGAAATTACAAAAAATTGAGTTCTTTTGCATAAAACCAAAGTACATATCGAGAATAAAATATAAGTATCCAAATTACTAAAAATTGAGTTCTTTTTGTAAAACAGGAGTAGGGATCCAAAATAAAATATCAATTTCGAAGTTACAAAAAATTGAGTTCTTTTGCATAAAACCAAAGTACATATCGAGAATAAAATATAAATATCCACGTTACTAAAAATTGAATTCTTTTTGTAAAACAAAAGTAGGGATCCAAAATAAAATATCAATTTCGAAATTACAAAAAATTGAGTTCTTCTGCATAGAACAAAAGTATGTATCGAGAATCAAATATAAATTTCAAAATTATGAAAAATTGAGTTTCTTTTTTGTGAAACAAAACTACGGATGAAAAATAATATACCAATTTCAAAATTATTAAAAAGTGATTCCTTTTTGTAGAACAAAAGTACAGATTGAAAATAAAATATAAAAATCCAAATTACTAAAAGTTGAGTTCTTTTTCTAAAACAAAAGTAGGGATCCAAAATAAAATATGAATTTCGAAATTACAAAAATTGAGTTCTTTTGCATAAAACAAAAGGGCGTATGGAAAATAAAATATAAATTTCAAAATTATGAAAAATTGAGTTTCTTTTTTGTCAAACAAAACTACACATGAAAAATAATATATCAATTTCGAAATTACTAAAAATTGAATTCTTTTTGTAAAACAAAAAGTACGGATCGAAAATAAAATATAAATATCCAAATTACTAAAAATTGAGTTCTTTTTGTTAAACAAACGTAGGGATCCAAAATAAAATATAAATTTCGAAATTACAAAAAATTGAGTTCTTTTGCATAAAACAAATTACACATCGAGAATAAAATATAAATATCATAATTACTGAAAATTAAGTTCTTTTTGTAAAACAAAAGTAGGGATCCAAAGTAAAATATAAATTTCAAAATTACAAAAAATTGAGATCCTTTGCATAAAACCAAAGTACATATCGAGAATAAAATATAAATATCCAAATTACAAAAAATTGAATTCTTTTTGTAAAATAAAAGTAGGGATCCAAAATAAAATATCAATTTCGAAATTACAAAAAATTGAGTTCTTTTCCATAAAACCAAAGTACATATCGAGAATAAAATATAAATATCCAAATTACTAAAAATTGAGTTCTTTTGTATAAAACAGGAGTAGGGATCCAAAATAAAATATCAATTTCGAAGTTACAAAAATTGAGTTCTTTTGCATAAAACCAAAGTACATATCGAGAATAAAATATAAATATCCAAGTTACTAAAAATTGAATTCTTTTGTAAAACAAAAGTCGGGATCCAAAATAAAATATCAATTTCGAAATTAGAAAAAATTGAGTTCTTTTGCATAGAACAAAAGTACGTATCGAGAATCAAATATAAATTTCAAAATTATGAAAAATTGAGTTTCTTTTTTGTGAAACAAAACTACGGATGAAAAATAATATACCAATTTCAAAATTATTAAAAATTGAATCATTTTTGTAGAACAAAAGTACAGATTGAAAATAAAATATAAAAATCCAAATTACTAAAAGTTGAGTTCTTTTTCTAAAACAAAAGTAGGAATCCAAAATAAAATATGAATTTCGAAATTACAAAAAATTGAGTTCTTTTGCATAAAACAAAAGGACGTATGGAAAATAAAATATAAATTTCAAAATTATGAAAAATTGAGTTTCTTTTTTGTAAAACAAAACTACACATGAAAAATAATGTATCAATTTCGAAATTACTAAAAATTGAATTCTTTTTGTAAAACAAAAAGTACGGATCGGAAATAAAATATAAATATCGAAATTACTAAAAATTGAGTTCTTTTTGTTAAACAAAAGTAGGGATCCAAAATAAAATATAAATTTCGAAATTACAAAAAATTGAGTTCTTTTCCATAAAACAAATTACATATCGAGAATAAAATATAAATATCCAAATTACTAAAAATTAAGTTCTTTTTGTAAAACAAAAGTAGGGATCCAAAATAAAATATAAATTTCGAAATTACAAAAAATTGAGTTCCTTTGCATAAAACCAAAGTACATATCGAGAATAAAATATAAATATCCAAATTACAAAAAATTGAGTTCTTTTTGTAAAACAAAAGTAGGGATCCAAAATAATATATCAATTTCGAAATTACAAAAAATTGAGTTCTTTTGCCTAAAAGAAATTACATATCGAGAATAAAATATAAATATCCAAATTACTAAAAATTAAGTTCTTTTTGTAAAACAAAAGTAGGGATCCAAAATAAAATATAAATTTCGAAATTACAAAAATTGAGTTCCTTTGCATAAAACCAAAGTACATATCGAGAATAAAATATAAATATCCAAATTACAAAAATTGAGTTCTTTTTGTAAAACAAAAGTAGGGATCCAAAATAAAATATCAATTTCGAAATTAAAAAAAATTGTGTTCTTTTGCATAAAACCTAGGAAGATATCGAGAATAAAATATAAATATCCAAATTACTAAAAATTGAGTTCTTTTTGTAAAACAGGAGTAGGGATCCAAAATAAAATATCAATTTTGAAGTTACAAAAAATTGAGTTCTTTTGCATAAAACCAAAGTACATATCGAGAATAAAATATAAATATCCAAGTTACTAAAAATTGAATTCTTTTTGTAAAACAAAAGTAGGGATCCAAAATAAAATATCAATTTCGAAATTACAAAAAATTGAGTTCTTTTGCATAGAACAAAAGTACGTATCGAGAATCAAATATAAATTTCAAAATTATGAAAAATTGAGTTTCTTTTTTGTGAAACAAAACTACGGATGAAAAATAATATACCAATTTCAAAATTATTAAAAATTGAATCATTTTTGTAGAACAAAAGTACAGATTGAAAATAAAATATAAAAATCCAAATTACTAAAAGTTGAGTTCTTTTTCTAAAACAAAAGTAGGGATCCAAAATAAAATATGAATTTCGAAATTACAAAAATTGAGTTCTTTTGCATAAAACAAAAGGACGTATGGAAAATAAAATATAAATTTCAAAATTATGAAAAATTGAGTTTCTTTTTGTAAAACAAAACTACACATGAAAAATAATGTATCAATTTCGAAATTACTAAAAATTGAATTCTTTTTGTAAAACAAAAAGTACGGATCGGAAATAAAATATAAATATCCAAATTACTAAAAATTGAGTTCTTTTTGTTAAACAAAAGTAGGGATCCAAAATAAAATATAAATTTCGAAATTACAAAAAATTGAGTTCCTTTGCATAAAACCAAAGTACATATCGAGAATAAAATATAAATATCCAAATTACTAAAAATTGAGTTCTTTTTGTTAAACAAAAGTAGGGATCCAAAATAAAATATAAATTTCGAAATTACAAAAAATTGAGTTCTTTTCCATAAAACAAATTACATATCGAGAATAAAATATAAATATCCAAATTACAAAAAATTGAGTTCTTTTTGTAAAACAAAAGTAGGGATCCAAAATAATATATCAATTTCGAAATTACAAAAAATTGAGTTCTTTTGCCTAAAAGAAATTACATATCGAGAATAAAATATAAATATCCAAATTACTAAAAATTAAGTTCTTTTTGTAAAACAAAAGTAGGGATCCAAAATAAAATATAAATTTCGAAATTACAAAAAATTGAGTTCCTTTGCATAAAACCAAAGTACATATCGAGAATAAAATATAAATATCCAAATTACAAAAAATTGAGTTCTTTTTGTAAAACAAAAGTAGGGATCCAAAATAAAATATCAATTTCGAAATTAAAAAAAATTGAGTTCTTTTGCATAAAACCAAAGCACATATCGAGAATAAAATATAAATATCCAAATTACTAAAAATTGAGTTCTTTTTGTAAAACAGGAGTAGGGATCCAAAATAAAATATCAATTTTGAAGTTACAAAAATTGAGTTCTTTTGCATAAAACCAAAGTACATATCGAGAATAAAATATAAATATCCAAGTTACTAAAAATTGAATTCTTTTGTAAAACAAAAGTAGGGATCCAAAATAAAATATCAATTTCGAAATTACAAAAATTGAGTTCTTTTGCATAGAACAAAAGTACGTATCGAGAATCAAATATAAATTTCAAAATTATGAAAAATTGAGTTTCTTTTTTGTGAAACAAAACTACGGATGAAAAATAATATACCAATTTCAAAATTATTAAAAATTGAATCATTTTTGTAAAACAAAAGTACAGATTGAAATTAAAATATAAAAATCCAAATTACTAAAAGTTGAGTTCTTTTTCTAAAACAAAAGTAGGGATCCAAAATGAAATATGAATTTCGAAATTAAAAAAATTGAGTTCTTTTGCATAAAACAAAAGGACGTATGGACAATAAAATATAAATTTCAAAATTATGAAAATTTGAGTTTCTATTTTGTAAAACAAAACTACACATGAAAAATAATATATCAATTTCGAAATTACTACAAATTGAATTCCTTTTGTAAAACAAAAAGTACGGATCGAAAATAAAATATAAATATCCAAATTACTAAAAATTGAGTTCTTTTTGTTAAACAAAAGTAGGGATCCAAAATAAAATATAAATTTCGAAATTACAAAAAATTGAGTTCTTTTGCATAAAACAAATTACATATCGAGAATAAAATATAAATATCCAAATTACTAAAAATTAAGTTCTTTTTGTAAAACAAAAGTAGGGATCCAAAATCAAATATAAATTTCGAAATTACAAAAAATTTAGTTCCTTTGCATAAAACCAAAGTACATATCGAGAATAAAATATAAATATCCAAATTACTAAAAATTGAGTTCTTTTTGTAAAACAAAAGTAGGGATCCAAAATAATATATCAATTTCGAAATTACAAAAATTGAGTTCTTTTGCCTAAAAGAAATTACATATCGAGAATAAAATATAAATATCCAAATTACTAAAAATTAAGTTCTTTTTGTAAAACAAAAGTAGGGATGCAAAATAAAATATAAATTTCGAAATTACAAAAAATTGAGTTCCTTTGCATAAAACCAAAGTACATATCGAGAATAAAATATAAATATCCAAATTACAAAAAATTGAGTTCTTTTTGTAAAACAAAAGTAGGGATCCAAAATAAAATATCAATTTCGAAATTACAAAAAATTGAGTTCTTTTGCATAAAATCAAAGTACATATCGAGAATATAAATATCCCAATTACTAAAAATTGAGTTCTTTTTGTAAAACAGAGTAGGGATCCAAAATAAAATATCAATTTCGAAGTTACAAAAATTGAGTTCTTTTGCATAAAACCAAAGTACATATCGAGAATAAAATATAAATATCCAAGTTACTAAAAATTGAATTCTTTTTGTAAAACAAATGTAGGGATCCAAAATAAAATATCAATCTCGAAATTACAAAAAATTGAGTTCTTTTGCATAGAACAAAAGTACGTATCGAGAATCAAATATAAATTTCAAAATTATGAAAAATTGAGTTTCTTTTTTGTGAAACAAAACTACGGATGAAAAATAATATACCAATTTCAAAATTATTAAAAATTGAATCCTTTTTGTAAAACAAAAGTACAGATTGAAAATAAAATATAAAAATCAAAATTACTAAAAATTGAATTCTTTTTGTAAAACAAAAGTAGGGATCCAAAATAAAATATCAATCTCGAAATTACAAAAAATTGAGTTCTTTTGCATAGAACAAAAGTACGTATCGAGAATCAAATATAAATTTCAAAATTATGAAAAATTGAGTTTCTTTTTTTTGAAACAAAACTACGCATGAAAAATAATATACCAATTTCAAAATTATTAAAAATTGAATCCTTTTTGTAAAACAAAAGTACAGATTGAAAATAAAATATAAAAATCCAAATTACTAAAAGTTGAGTTCTTTTTCTAAAACAAAAGTAGGGATCCAAAATAAAATATGAATTTTGAAATTACAAAAAATTGAGTTCTTTTGCATAAAACAAAAGGACGTATGGAAAATATAATATAAATTTCAAAATTATGAAAAATTGAGTTTCTTTTTTGTAAAACAAAACTACAGAGGAAAAATAATATATCAATTTCGAAATTACTAAAAATTGAATTCTTTTTATAAAACAAAAGGTACAGATCGAAAATAAAATATAAATATCCAAATTACTAAAAATTGAGTTGTTTTTGTAAAACAAAAGTAGGGATCCAAAACAAAATATAAATTTCGAAATTACAAAAAATTGAGTTGTTTTGCATAAAACAAATTACATATCGAGAATAAAATATAAATATCCAAATTACTAAAAGTTAAGTTCTTTTTGTAAAACAAAAGTAGCGATCCAAAATAAAATATAAATTTCGAAATTACAAAAAATGAGTTCCTTTGCATAAAACCAAAGTACATATCGAGAATAAAATATAAATATCCAAATCACAAAAATTGAGTTCTTTTATTAAAACAAAAGTAGGGATCCAAAATAAAATATCAATTTCGAAATTACAAAAATTGAGTTCTTTTGCATAAAACCAAAGTACATATCGAGAATAAAATACAAATATCCAAATTACTAAACATTGAGTTCTTTTTGTATAAAACAAGTGTAGGGATCCAAAATAAAATATCAATTTCGAAATTACAAAAAATTGAGTTCTTTTGCATAAAACCAAAGTACATATCGAGAATAAAATATAAATATCCAAGTTACTAAAAATTGAATTCTTTTTGTAAAACAAAAGTAGGGATCCAAAATAAAATATCAATTTCGAAATTACAAAAAATTGAGTTCTTTTGCATAGAACAAAAGTACGTATCGAGAATCAAATATAAATTTCAAAATTATGAAAAATTGAGTTTCTTTTTTGTGAAACAAAACTACGGATGAAAAATAATATATCAATTTCGAAATTACTAAAAATTGAATTCTTTTTGTAAAACAAAAGGTACGGATCAAAAATAAAATATAAATATCCAAATTACTAAAAATTGAGTTGTTTTTGTAAAACAAAAGTAGGGATCCAAAACAAAATATAAATTTCGAAATTACAAAAAATTGAGTTCTTTTGCATAAAACAAATTACATATTGAGAATAAAATATAAATATCCAAATTACTAAAAATTAAGTTCTTTTTGTAAAACAAAAGTAGGGATCCAAAATAAAATATAAATTTCGAAAGTACAAAAAATTGAGTTCTTTTTGTAAAACAAAAGTAGGGATCCAAAATAAAATATCAATTTCGAAATTACAAAAAATTGAGTTCTTTTGCATAAAACCAAAGTACATACTGAGAATAAAATATAAATATCCAAATTACCAAAAATTGAGTTCTTTTTGTATAAAACAAGAGTAGGGATCCAAAATAAAATATCAATTTCGAAATTACAAAAATTGAGTTCTTTTGCATAAAACCAAAGTACATATCGAGAATAAAATATAAATATCCAAGTTACTAAAACTTGAATTGTTTTTGTAAAACAAAAGTAGGGATCCAAAATAAAATATGAATTTCGAAATTACAAAAATTGAGTTCTTTTGCATAAAACAAAAGGACGTATGGAAAATAAAATATAAATTTCAAAATTATGAAAAATTGAGTTTCTTTTTTGTAAAAAAAAACTACACATGAAAAATAATATATCAATTTCGAAATTACTAAAATTTGAATTCTTTTTATAAAACAAAAGGTACTGGATCGAAAATAAAATATAAATATCCAAATTACTAAAAATTGAGTTGTTTTTGTAAAACAAAAGTAGGGATCCAAAACAAAATATAAATTTCGAAATTACAAAAATTGAGTTCTTTTGCATAAAACAAATTACATATCGAGAATAAAATATAAATATCCAAATTACTAAAAATTAAGTTCTTTTTGTAAAACAAAAGTAGCGATCCAAAATAAAATATAAATTTCGAAATTACAAATAATTGAGTTCCTTTGCATAAAACCAAAGTACATATCGAGAATAAAATATAAATATCCAAATTACTAAAAATTGAGTTCTTTTTGTAAAACAAAAGTAGGGATCCAAAATAAAATATAAATTTCGAAATTACAAAAAATTGAGTTCTTTTGCATAAAACAAATTACATATCGAGAATAAAATATAAATATCCAAATTACTAAAAATTAAGTTCTTTTTGTAAAACAAAAGTAGCGATCCAAAATAAAATATAAATTTCGAAATTACAAATAATTGAGTTCCTTTGCATAAAACCAAAGTACATATCGAGAATAAAATATAAATATCCAAATCACAAAAATTGAGTTCCTTTTGTAAAACAAAAGTAGGGATCCAAAACAAAATATAAATTTCGAAATTACAAAAAAATGAGTTCTTTTGCATAAAACAAATTACATATCAAGAAGAAAATATAAATATCCAACTTACTAAAAATTGAATTCTTTTTGTAAAACAAAAGTAGGGATCCAAAATAAAATATAAATTTCGAAATTACAAAATATTGAGTTCTTTTGCATAAAACAAATTACATATCGAGAATAAAACATAAATATTTAAATTACTAAAAATTAAGTTCTTTTTGTAAAACAAAAGTAGGGATCCAAAATAAAATATAAATTTCGAAATTACAAAAAATTGAGTTCCTTTGCATAAAACCAAAGTACATATCGAGAATAAAATATAAATATCCAAATTACTAAAAGTTGAGTTCTTTTTCTAAAACAAAAGTAGGGATCCAAAATAAAATGTAAATTTCGAAATTACAAAAAATTGAGTTCTTTTGCATAAAACAAATTACATATCGAGAATAAAATATAAATATCCAAATTTCTAAAAATTAAGTTCTTTTGTAAAACTAAAGTAGGGATCCAAAATAAAATATAAGTTTCGAAATTAGAAAAATTGAGTTCCTTTGCATAAAACCAAAGTACATATCGAGAATAAAATATAAATATCCAAATCACAAAAATTGAGTTCTTTTGTAAAACAAAAGTAGGGATCCAAAATAAAATATCAATTTCGAAATTACAAAAATTGAGTTCTTTTGCATAGAACAAAAGTACGTATCGAGAATCAAATATAAATTTCAAAATTATGAAAAATTGAGTTTCCTTTTGTGAAACAAAACTACGGATGAAAAATAATATACCAATTTCAAAATTATTAAAAATTGAATCCTTTTTGTAAAACAAAAGTACAGATTGAAAATAAAATATAAAAATCCAAATTACTAAAAGTTGAGTTCTTTTTCTAAAACAAAAGTAGGGATCCAAAATAAAATATGAATTTCGAAATTACAAAAATTGAGTTCTTTTGCATAAAACAAAAGGACGTATGGAAAATAAAATATAAATTTCAAAATTATGAAAAATTGAGTTTCTTTTTGTAAAAAAAACTACACATGAAAAATAATATATCAATTTCGAAATTACTAAAAATTGAATTCTTTTTATAAAACAAAAGGTACGGATCGAAAATAAAATATAAATATCCAAATTACTAAAAATTGAGTTCTTTTTGTAAAACAAAAGTAGGGATCCAAAACAAAATATAAATTTCAAAATTACAAAAAATTGAGTTCTTTTGCATAAAACAAATTACATATCGAGAATAAAATATAAATATCCAAATTACTAAAAATTGAGTTCTTTTTGTAAAACAAAAGTAGCGATCCAAAATAAAATATAAATTTCGAAATTACAAATAATTGAGTTCCTTTGCATAAAACCAAAGTACATATCGAGAATAAAATATAAATATCCAAATTACTAAAAATTGAGTTCTTTTTGTATAAAACAAAAGTAGGGATCGAAAATAAAATATCAATTTCGAAATTACAAAAAATTGAGTTCTTTTGCACAAAACAAATTACATATCGAGAATAAAATATAAATATCCAAATTACTAAAAATTAAGTTCTTTTTGTAAAACAAAAGTAGCGATCCAAAATAAAATATAAATTTCGAAATTACAAATAATTGAGTTCCTTTGCATAAAACCAAAGTACATATCGAGAATAAAATATAAATATCCAAATCACAAAAATTGAGTTCCTTTTGTAAAACAAAAGTAGGGATCCAAAACAAAATATAAATTTCGAAATTACAAAAATTGAGTTCTTTTGCATAAAACAAATTACATATCAAGAAGAAAATATAAATATCCAACTTACTAAAAATTGAATTCTTTTTGTAAAACAAAAGTAGGGATCCAAAATAAAATATAAATTTCGAAATTACAAAATATTGAGTTCTTTTGCGTAAAACAAATTACATATCGAGAAGAAAATATAAATATTTAAATTACTAAAAATTAAGTTCTTTTTGTAAAACAAAAGTAGGGATCCAAAATAAAATATCAATTTCGAAATTACAAAAATTGAGTTCCTTTGCATAAAACCAAAGTACATATCGAGAATAAAATATAAATATCTAAGTTACTAAAAATTGAGTTCTTTTTGTAAAACAAAAGTAGGGATCCAAAATAAAATGTAAATTTCGAAATTACAAAAAATTGAGTTCTTTTGCATAAAACAAATTACATATCGAGAATAAAATATAAATATCCAAATTTCTAAAAATTAAGTTCTTTTGTAAAACTAAAGTAGGGATCCAAAATAAAATATAAATTTCGAAATTAGAAAAATTGAGTTCCTTTGCATAAAACCAAAGTACATATCGAGAATAAAATATAAATATCCAAATCACAAAAAATTGAGTTCTTTTTGTAAAACAAAAGTAGGGATCCAAAATAAAATATTAATTTCGAAATTACAAAAATTGAGTTCTTTTGCATAGAACAAAAGTACGTATCGAGAATCAAATATAAATTTCAAAATTATGAAAAATTGAGTTTCCTTTTGTGAAACAAAACTACGGATGAAAAATAATATACCAATTTCAAAATTATTAAAAATTGAATCCTTTTTGTAAAACAAAAGTACAGATTGAAAATAAAATATAAAAATCCAAATTACTAAAAGTTGAGTTCTTTTTCTAAAACAAAAGTAGGGATCCAAAATAAAATATGAATTTCGAAATTACAAAAAATTGAGTTCTTTTGCATAAAACAAAAGGACGTATGGAAAATAAAATATAAATTTCAAAATTATGAAAAATTGAGTTTCTTTTTTGTAAAAAAAAAACTACACATGAAAAATAATATATCAATTTCGAAATTACTAAAAATTGAATTCTTTTTATAAAACAAAAGGTACGGATCGAAAATAAAATATAAATATCCAAATTACTAAAAATTGAGTTGTTTTTGTAAAACAAAAGTAGGGATCCAAAACAAAATATAAATTTCAAAATTACAAAAAATTGAGTTCTTTTGCATAAAACAAATTACATATCGAGAATCAAATATAAATATCCAAATTACTAAAAATTAAGTTCTTTTGGTAAAACAAAAGTAGCGATCCAAAATAAAATATAAATTTCGAAATTACAAATAATTGAGTTCCTTTGCATAAAACCAAAGTACATATCGAGAATAAAATATAAATATCCAAATTACTAAAAATTGAGTTCTTTTTGTATAAAACAAGAGTAGGCATCGAAAATAAAATATCAATTTCGAAATTACAAAAAATTGAGTTCTTTTGCATAAAACAAATTACATATCGAGAATAAAATATAAATATCCAAATTACTAAAAATTAAGTTCTTTTTGTAAAACAAAAGTAGCGATCCAAAATAAAATATAAATTTCGAAATTACAAATAATTGAGTTCCTTTGCATAAAACCAAAGTACATATCGAGAATAAAATATAAATATCCAAATCACAAAAAATTGAGTTCCTTTTGTAAAACAAAAGTAGGGATCCAAAACAAAATATAAATTTCGAAATTACAAAAAATTGAGTTCTTTTGCATAAAACAAATTACATATCAAGAAGAAAATATAAATATCCAACTTACTAAAAATTGAATTCTTTTTGTAAAACAAAAGTAGGGATCCAAAATAAAATATAAATTTCGAAATTATAAAATATTGAGTTCTTTTGCATAAAACAAATTACATATCGAGAAGAAAATATAAATATTTAAATTACTAAAAATTAAGTTCTTTTTGTAAAACAAAAGTAGGGATCCAAAATAAAATTTCAATTTCGAAATTACAAAAAATTGAGTTCTTTTGCATAAAACCAAAGTACATATCGAGAATAAAATATAAATATCCAAGTTACTAAAAATTGAGTTCTTTTGTAAAACAAAAGTAGGGATCCAAAATAAAATGTAAATTTCGAAATTACAAAAAATTGAGTTCTTTTGCATAAAACAAATTACATATCGAGAATAAAATATAAATATCCAAATTTCTAAAAAATTAAGTTCTTTTTGTAAAACTAAAGTAGGGATCCAAAATAAAATATAAATTTCGAAATTAGAAAAAATTGAGTTCCTTTGCATAAAACCAAAGTACATATCGAGAATAAAATATAAATATCCAAATCACAAAAAATTGAGTTCTTTTTGTAAAACAAAAGTAGGGATCCAAAATAAAATATCAATTTCGAAATTACAAAAAATTGAGTTCTTTTGAATAGAACAAAAGTACGTATCGAGAATCAAATATAAATTTCAAAATTATGAAAAATTGAGTTTCCTTTTTGTGAAACAAAACTACGGATGAAAAATAATATACCAATTTCAAAATTATTAAAAATTGAATCCTTTTTGTAAAACAAAAGTACAGATTGAAAATAAAATATAAAAATCCAAATTACTAAAAGTTGAGTTCTTTTTCTAAAACAAAAGTAGGGATCCAAAATAAAATATAAATTTCGAAATTACAAAAAATTGAGTTCTTTTGCGTAAAAGAAATTACATATCGAGAATAAAATATAAATATCCAAATTACTAAAAGTTAAGTTCTTTTTGTAAAACAAAAGTAGGGATCCAAAATAAAATATAAATTTCAAAATTACAAAAAATTGAGTTCCTTTGCATAAAACCAAAGTACATATCGAGAATAAAATATAAATATCCAAATGACAAAAAATTGAGTTCTTTTTGTAAAACAAAAGTAGGGATCCAAAATAAAATATCAATTTCGAAATTACAAAAAATTGAGTTCTTTTGCATAAAACCAAAGTACATATCAAGAATAAAATATAAATATCCAAATTACTAAAAATTGAGTTCTTTTTGTAAAACAAGGGTAAGGATCCAAAATAAAATATCAATTTCGAAATTACAAAAAATTGAGTTCTTTTGCATAAAACCAAAGTACATATCGAGAATAAAATATAAATATCCAACTGACTAAAAATTGAATTCTTTTTGTAAAACAAAAGTAGGGATCCAAAATAAAATATCAATTTCGAAATTACAAAAAATTGAGTTCCTTTGCATAAAACCAAAGTACATATCGAGAATAAAATATAAATATCCAAGTTACTAAAAATTGAGTTCTTTTTGTAAAACAAAAGTAGGGATCCAAAATAAAATATAAATTTCGAAATTACAAAAAATTGAGTTCCTTTGCATAAAACCAAAGTACATATCGAGAATAAAATATAAATATCCAAATCACAGAAAATAGAGTTCTTTTTGTAAAACAAAAGTAGGGATTCAAAATAAAATATCAATTTGGAAATTACAAAAAATTCAGTTCTTTTGCGTAGAACAAAAGTACGTATCGAGAATCAAATATAAATTTCAAAATTATGAAAAATTGAATCCCTTTTGTAAAACAAAAGTACAGATTGAAAATAAAATATAAAAATCCAAATTACTAAAAGTTGAGTTCTTTTTCTAAAACAAAAGTAGGGATCCAAAAGAAAATATGAATTTCGAAATTACAAAAAATTGAGTTCTTTTGCATAAAACAAAACGACGTATGGAAAATAAAATATAAATTTCAAAACTATGAAAAATTGAGTTTCTTTTTTGTAAAACAAAACTACAGATGAAAAATAATATATCAATTTCGAAATTACTAAAAATTGAATTCTTTTTGTAAAACAAAAAGTACGGATCGAAAATAAAATATAAATATCCAAATTACTATAAATTGAGTTCTTTTTGTAAAACAAAAGTAGGGATCCAAAATAAAATATAAATTTCGAAATTACAAAAAATTGAGTTCTTTTGCGTAAAAGAAATTACATATCGAGAATAAAATATAAATATCCAAATTACTAAAAGTTAAGTTCTTTTTGTAAAACAAAAGTAGGGATCCAAAATAAAATATAAATTTCAAAATTACAAAAAATTGAGTTCCTTTGCATAAAACCAAAGTACATATCGAGAATAAAATATAAATATCCAAATGACAAAAAATTGAGTTCTTTTTGTAAAACAAAAGTAGGGATCCAAAATAAAATATCAATTTCGAAATTACAAAAAATTGAGTTCTTTTGCATAAAACCAAAGTACATATCGAGAATAAAATATAAATATCCAAATTACTAAAAATTGAGTTCTTTTTGTAAAACAAGGGTAGGGATCCAAAATAAAATATCAATTTCGAAATTACAAAAAATTGAGTTCTTTTGCATAAAACCAAAGTACATATCGAGAATAAAATATAAATATCCAACTGACTAAAAATTGAATTCTTTTTGTAAAACAAAAGTAGGGATCCAAAATAAAATATCAATTTCGAAATTACAGAAATTTGAGTTCTTTTGCATAGAACAAAAGTACGTATCGAGAATCAAATATAAATTTCAAAATTATGAAAAATTGAGTTTCTTTTTTGTGAAACAAAACTACGGATGAAAAATAATATACCAATTTCAAAATTATTAAAAATTGAATCCTTTTTGTAAAACAAAAGTACAGATTGAAAATAAAATATAAAAATCCAAATTACTAAAAGTTGAGTTCTTTTTCTAAAACAAAAGTAGGGATCCAAAATAAAATATGAATTTCGAAATTACAAAAAATTGAGTTCTTTTGCATAAAACAAAAGGACGTATGGAAAATAAAATATAAATTTCAAAATTATGAAAAATTGAGTTTCTTTTTTGTAAAACAAAACTACAGATGAAAAATAATATATCAATTTCGAAATTACTAAAAATTGAATTCTTTTTGTAAAACAAAAAGTACGGATCGAAAATAAAATATAAGTATCCAAATTACTAAAAATTGAGTTCTTTTTGTAAAACAAAAGTAGGGATCCAAAATAAAATATAAATTTTGAAATTACAAGAAATTGAGTTCTTTTGCATAAAACAAATTACATATCGAGAATAAAATATAAATATTTAAATTACTAAAAATTAAGTTCTTTTTGTAAAACAAAAGTAGGGATCCAAAATAAAATATCAATTTAGAAATTACAAAAAATTGAGTTCCTTTACATAAAACCAAAGTACATATCGAGAATAAAATTAAAATATCCAAGTTACTAAAAATTGAGTTCTTTTTGTAAAACAAAAGTAGGGATCCAAAATAAAATATCAATTTCGAAATTACAAAGAATTGAGTTCTTTTGCATAAAACCAAAGTACATATCGAGAATAAAATATAAATATCCAAGTTATCAAAAATTGAATTCTTTTTGTAAAACAAAAGTAGGGATCCAAAATAAAATATCAATTTCGAAATTACAGAAATTTGAGTTCTTTTGCATAGAACAAAAGTACGTATCGAGAATCAAATATAAATTTCAAAATTATGAAAAATTGAGTTTCTTTTTTGTGAAACAAAACTACGGATGAAAAATAATATACCAATTTCAAAATTATTAAAAATTGAATCCTTTTTGTAAAACAAAAGTACAGATTGAAAATAAAATATAAAAATCCAAATTACTAAAAGTTGAGTTCTTTTTCTAAAACAAAAGTAGGGATCCAAAATAAAATATGAATTTCGAAATTACAAAAAATTGAGTTCTTTTGCATAAAACAAAAGGACGTATGGAAAATAAAATATAAATTTCAAAATTATGAAAAATTGAGTTTCTTTTTTGTAAAACAAAACTGCAGATGAAAAATAATATATCAATTTCGAAATTACTAAAAATTGAATTCTTTTTGTAAAATGATGGATGCCTAGGAGGCATTATAAGTGTTGTAGGATCTATCAAACATGTGTATAGGGATATGGAATCAAAATAGCATGTATAATTGCAAGGAAGAACATGAAATCAGATTTTTCCCCAAATGTTAGGGTTCAAATTCGGACCACACTTAGAAATTGCAAAACAATTCAATTCAACCGATTAAATTCAAGATAGAACCCATAGGAAGCCATAGAAGATGAAACCAATGAAATTAATCGATTCAATTGACTTAGAAATGTCAAAAACGCAACCAGCCCCTTTGTTGTGGGTTTCAATCGGTAGAATTCAAGGAAAACAAGTTTTGAGATGTTTCAACCGATTAGAATCAAGATACATGTCATAGGAAGCCATAGGAAGTGAAAACAAGCATTTTAATCGGTGGAAAATGGATTAAAATGAAGATATATGGTGCAGCTGTGAAGAACAAGTAAGAACAATCAAAGAGAAAACATGGAGAAGACAAGAGAATGAAGAACACGCCACTTTCATAAAGAAAGATAAGTGCAAAGGACAATCACCACTTGAATTATGGAAAACTCAAGATAATATTCTAGAAATGAGGCTTACCTCTTGAACTTCAAAGAGAATTAGCTCTTGCTCTCAATTAATCTTCAAAGTTATGTTACAAATGAGACTCACACCCTTATATAGAGAGGGGAGCACAAAATTACATGCACATGGGTGGAATTCTAAAAGGTTAGGCCATGTTTGGAAGATGCTCCAAAGCTTCCCAAACAAGGCCCTTGTTTTTGATACTATCCATGTGTCCAAACAAGTAGCCTCTTATTTCTATTTCAAAGAAAGACACTAAACTAAACTCTATTTTTATATACAAGGAAATTACAAGAGCTATTAATATTTCTAATCTCTTCTTCAAGCTTCTTGTACATTCTCCTTGTTTTTCTTCCTTCCTTTTCATCAAAATTCTTTTTAAGCTCTTCTTTCATATTTTCCTTTTCTTATTTTCTTGTGGTGACTCCTCCTTGCATGGGTTGAGATTTTTCATGAACTGAGATCACATCATAAAACAAAAAGTACGGATCGAAAATAAAATATAAATATCCAAATTACTAAAAATTGAGTTCTTTTTGTAAAACAAAAGTAGGGATCCAAAACAAAATATAAATTTCGAAATTACAAAAAATCGAGTTCTTTTGCATAAGACAAATTACATATCGAGAATAAAATATAAATATCCAAATTACTAAAAATTAAGTTCTTTTTGTAAAACAAAAGTAGGGATCCAAAATAAAATATAAATTTCGAAATTACAAAAAATTGAGTTCCTTTGCATAAAACCAAAGTACATATCGAGAATAAAATATAAATATCCAAATCACAAAAAATTGAGTTCTTTTTGTAAAACAAAAGTAGGGATCCAAAATAAAATATCAATTTCGAAATTACAAAAAATTGAGTTCTTTTGCATAGAACAAAAGTACGTATCGAGAATCAAATATAAATTTCAAAATTATGAAAAATTGAGTTTCCTTTTTGTGAAACAAAACTACGGATGAAAAATAATATACCAATTTCAAAATTATTAAAAATTGAATCCTTTTTGTAAAACAAAAGTACAGATTGAAAATAAAATATAAAAATCCAAATTACTAAAAGTTGAGTTCTTTTTCTAAAACAAAAGTAGGGATCCAAAATAAAATATGAATTTCGAAATTACAAAAATTGAGTTCTTTTGCATAAAACAAAAGGACGTATGGAAAATAAAATATAAATTTCAAAATTATGAAAAATTGAGTTTCTTTTTGTAAAAAAACTACACATGAAAAATAATATATCAATTTCGAAATTACTAAAAATTGAATTCTTTTATAAAACAAAAGGTACTGGATCGAAAATAAAATATAAATATCCAAATTACTAAAAATTGAGTTGTTTTTGTAAAACAAAAGTAGGGATCCAAAACAAAATATAAATTTCGAAATTACAAAAATTGAGTTCTTTTGCATAAAACAAATTACATATCGAGAATAAAATATAAATATCCAAATTACTAAAAATTAAGTTCTTTTTGTAAAACAAAAGTAGCGATCCAAAATAAAATATAAATTTCGAAATTACAAATAATTGAGTTCCTTTGCATAAAACCAAAGTACATATCGAGAATAAAATATAAATATCCAAATTACTAAAAATTGAGTTCTTTTTGTATAAAACAAGAGTAGGGATCGAAAATAAAATATCAATTTCGAAATTACAAAAATTGAGTTCTTTTGCATAAAACAAATTACATATCGAGAATAAAATATAAATATCCAAATTACTAAAAATTAAGTTCTTCTTGTAAAACAAAAGTAGCGATCCAAAATAAAATATAAATTTCGAAATTACAAATAATTGAGTTCCTTTGCATAAAACCAAAGTACATATCGAGAATAAAATATAAATATCCAAATCACAAAAATTGAGTTCCTTTTGTAAAACAAAAGTAGGGATCCAAAACAAAATATAAATTTCGAAATTACAAAAATTGAGTTCTTTTGCATAAAACAAATTACATATCAAGAAGAAAATATAAATATCCAACTTACTAAAAATTGAATTCTTTTTGTAAAACAAAAGTAGGGATCCAAAATAAAATATAAATTTCGAAATTACAAAATATTGAGTTCTTTTGCATAAAACAAATTACATATCGAGAAGAAAATATAAATATTTAAATTACTAAAAATTAAGTTCTTTTGTAAAACAAAAGTAGGGATCCAAAATAAAATATCAATTTCGAAATTACAAAAATTGAGTTCCTTTGCATAAAACCAAAGTACATATCGAGAATAAAATATAAATATCTAAGTTACTAAAAATTGAGTTCTTTTGTAAAACAAAAGTAGGGATCCAAAATAAAATGTAAATTTCGAAATTACAAAAAATTGAGTTCTTTTGCATAAAACAAATTACATATCGAGAATAAAATATAAATATCCAAATTTCTAAAAATTAAGTTCTTTTTGTAAAACTAAAGTAGGGATCCAAAATAAAATATAAATTTCGAAATTAGAAAAAATTGAGTTCCTTTGCATAAAACCAAAGTACATATCGAGAATAAAATATAAATATCCAAATCACAAAAAATTGAGTTCTTTTTGTAAAACAAAAGTAGGGATCCAAAATAAAATATCAATTTCGAAATTACAAAAAATTGAGTTCTTTTGCATAGAACAAAAGTACGTATCGAGAATCAAATATAAATTTCAAAATTATGAAAAATTGAGTTTCTTTTTTGTGAAACAAAACTACGGATGAAAAATAATATACCAATTTCAAAATTATTAAAAATTGAATCCTTTTTGTAAAACAAAAGTACAGATTGAAAATAAGATATAAAAATCCAAATTACTAAAAGTTGAGTTCTTTTTCTAAAACAAAAGTAGGGATCCAAAATAAAATATGAATTTCGAAATTACAAAAAATTGAGTTCTTTTGCATAAAACAAAAGGACGTATGGAAAATAAAATATAAATTTCAAAATTATGAAAAATTGAGTTTCTTTTTTGTAAAAAAAAACTACACATGAAAAATAATATATCAATTTCGAAATTACTAAAAATTGAATTCTTTTTATAAAACAAAAGGTACGGATCGAAAATAAAATATAAATATCCAAATTACTAAAAATTGAGTTGTTTTTGTAAAACAAAAGTAGGGATCCAAAACAAAATATAAATTTCAAAATTACAAAAAATTGAGTTCTTTTGCATAAAACAAATTACATATCGAGAATAAAATATAAATATCCAAATTACTAAAAATTAAGTTCTTTTTGTAAAACAAAAGTAGCGATCCAAAATAAAATATAAATTTCGAAATTACAAATAATTGAGTTCCTTTGCATAAAACCAAAGTACATATCGAGAATAAAATATAAATATCCAACTCACAAAAAATTGAGTTCCTTTTGTAAAACAAAAGTAGGGATCCAAAACAAAATATAAATTTCGAAATTACAAAAAATTGAGTTCTTTTGCATAAAACAAATTACATATCAAGAAGAAAATATAAATATCCAACTTACTAAAATTTGAATTCTTTTTGTAAAACAAAATAGGGATCCAAAATAAAATATAAATTTCGAAATTATAAAATATTGAGTTCTTTTGCATAAAACAAATTACATATCGAGAAGAAAATATAAATATTTAAATTACTAAAAATTAAGTTCTTTTTGTAAAACAAAAGTAGGGATCCAAAATAAAATATCAATTTCGAAATTACAAAAAATTGAGTTCCTTTGCATAAAACCAAAGTACATATCGAGAATAAAATATAAATATCTAAGTTACTAAAAATTGAGTTCTTTTTGTAAAACAAAAGTAGGGATCCAAAATAAAATGTAAATTTCGAAATTACAAAAAAGTGAGTTCTTTTGCATAAAACAAATTACATATCGAGAATAAAATATAAATATCCAAATTTCTGAAAATTAAGTTCTTTTTGTAAAACTAAAGTAGGGATCCAAAATAAAATATAAATTTCGAAATTAGAAAAAATTGAGTTCCTTTGCATAAAACCAAAGTACATATCGAGAATAAAATATAAATATCCAAATCACAAAAAATTGAGTTCTTTTTGTAAAACAAAAGTAGGGATCCAAAATAAAATATCAATTTCGAAATTACAAAAAATTGAGTTCTTTTGAATAGAACAAAAGTACGTATCGAGAATCAAATATAAATTTCAAAATTATGAAAAATTGAGTTTCCTTTTTGTGAAACAAAACTACGGATGAAAAATAATATACCAATTTCAAAATTATTAAAAATTGAATCCTTTTTGTAAAACAAAAGTACAGATTGAAAATAAAATATAAAAATCCAAATTACTAAAAGTTGAGTTCTTTTTCTAAAACAAAAGTAGGGATCCAAAATAAAATATGAATTTCGAAATTACAAAAAATTGAGTTCTTTTGCATAAAACAACAGGACGTATGGAAAATAAAATATAAATTTCAAAATTATGAAAAATTGAGTTTCTTTTTTGTAAAACAAAACTACAAATGAAAAATAATATATCAATTTCGAATTTACTAAATATTGAATTCTTTTTGTAAAACAAAAAGTACGGATCGAAAATAAAATATAAATATCCAAATTACAAAAAATTGAGTTCTTTTTTTAAAAGAAAAGTAGGGATACAAAATAAAATATAAATTTCGAAATTACAAAAAATTGAGTTCTTTTGCATAAAACAAATTACATATCGAGAATAAAACATAAATATTTAAATTACTAAAAATTAAGTTCTTTTTGTAAAACAAAAGTAGGGATCCAAAATAAAATATCAATTTCGAAATTACAAAAAATTGAGTTCCTTTGCATAAAACCAAAGTACATATCGAGAATAAAATATAAATATCGAAGTTACTAAAAATTGAGTTCTTTTTGTAAAACAAAAGTAGGGATCCAAAATAAAATATAAATTTCGAAATTACAAAAAATTGAGTTCCTTTGCATAAAACCAAAGTACATATCGAGAATAAAATATAAATATCCAAATCACAGAAAATAGAGTTCTTTTTGTAAAACAAAAGTAGGGATTCAAAATAAAATATCAATTTGGAAATTACAAAAAATTCAGTTCTTTTGCGTAGAACAAAAGTACGTATCGAGAATCAAATATAAATTTCAAAATTATGAAAAATTGAGTTTCTTTTTTGTGAAACAAAACTACGGATGAAAATAATATACCAATTTCAAAATTATTAAAAATTGAATCCCTTTTGTAAAACAAAAGTACAGATTGAAAATAAAATATAAAAATCCAAATTACTAAAAGTTGAGTTCTTTTTCTAAAACAAAAGTAGGGATCCAAAAGAAAATATGAATTTCGAAATTACCAAAAATTGAGTTCTTTTGCATAAAACAAAAGGACGTATGGAAAATAAAATATAAATTTCACAATTATGAAAAATTGAGTTTCTTTTTTGTAAAACAAAACTACAAATGAAAAATAATATATCAATTTCGAATTTACTAAATATTGAATTCTTTTTGTAGAACAAAAAGTACGGATCGAAAATAAAATATAAATATCCAAATTACAAAAAATTGAGTTCTTTTTTTAAAACAAAAGTAGGGATCCAAAATAAAATATAAATTTCGAAATTACAAAAAATTGAGTTCTTTTGCATAAAACAAATTACATATCGAGAATAAAACATAAATATTTAAATTACTAAAAATTAAGTTCTTTTTGTAAAACAAAAGTAGGGATCCAAAATAAAATATCAATTTCGAAATTACAAAAAATTGAGTTCCTTTGCATAAAACCAAAGTACATATCGAGAATAAAATATAAATATCGAAGTTACTAAAAATTGAGTTCTTTTTGTAAAACAAAAGTAGGGATCCAAAATAAAATATAAATTTCGAAATTACAAAAAATTGAGTTCCTTTGCATAAAACCAAAGTACATATCGAGAATAAAATATAAATATCCAAATGACAAAAATTGAGTTCTTTTTGTAAAACAAAAGTAGGGATCCAAAATAAAATATCAATTTCGAAATTACAAAAATTGAGTTCTTTTGCATAAAACCAAAGTACATATCGAGAATAAAATATAAATATCCAAATTACTAAAAATTGAGTTCTTTTGTAAAACAAGGGTAGGGATCCAAAATAAAATATCAATTTCGAAATTACAAAAAATTGAGTTCTTTTGCATAAAACCAAAGTACATATCGAGAATAAAATATAAATATCCAACTGACTAAAAATTGAATTCTTTTTGTAAAACAAAAGTAGGGATCCAAAATAAAATATCAATTTCGAAATTACAAAAAATTGAGTTCTTTTGCATAGAACAAAAGTACGTATCGAGAATCAAATAGAAATTTCAAAATTATGAAAAATTGAGTTTCTTTTTTGTGAAACAAAACTACGGATGAAAAATAATATACCAACTTCAAAATTATTAAAAATTGAATCCTTTTTGTAAAACAAAAGTACAGATTGAAAATAAAATATAAAAATCCAAATTACTAAAAGTTGAGTTCTTTTTCTAAAACAAAAGTAGGGATCCAAAATAAAATATGAACTTCGAAATTACAAAAAATTGAGTTCTTTTGCAGAAAACAAAAGGACGTATGGAAAATAAAATATAAATTTCAAAATTATGAAAAATTGAGTTTCTTTTTTGTAAAACAAAACTACAGATGAAAAATAATATATCAATTTCGAAATTACTAAAAATTGAATTGTTTTTGTAAAACAAAAAGTACGGATCGAAAATAAAATATAAATATCCAAATTACTATAAATTGAGTTCTTTTTGTAAAACAAAAGTAGGGATCCAAAATAAAATATAAATTTCGAAATTACAAAAAATTGAGTTCTTTTGCGTAAAAGAAATTACATATCGAGAATAAAATATAAATATCCAAATTACTAAAAGTTAAGTTCTTTTTGTAAAACAAAAGTAGGGATCCAAAATAAAATATAAATTTCAAAATTACAAAAATTGAGTTCCTTTGCATAAAACCAAAGTACATATCGAGAATAAAATATAAATATCCAAATGACAAAAATTGAGTTCTTTTGTAAAACAAAAGTAGGGATCCAAAATAAAATATCAATTTCGAAATTACAAAAATTGAGTTCTTTTGCATAAAACCAAAGTACATATCGAGAATAAAATATAAATATCCAAATTACTAAAAATTGAGTTCTTTTTGTAAAACAAGGGTAGGGATCCAAAATAAAATATCAATTTCGAAATTACAAAAATTGAGTTCTTTTGCATAAAACCAAAGTACATATCGAGAATAAAATATAAATATCCAACTGACTAAAAATTGAATTCTTTTGTAAAACAAAAGTAGGGATCCAAAATAAAATATCAATTTCGAAATTACAAAAAATTGAGTTCTTTTGCATAGAACAAAAGTACGTATCGAGAATCAAATAGAAATTTCAAAATTATGAAAAATTGAGTTTCTTTTTTGTGAAACAAAACTACGGATGAAAAATAATATACCAACTTCAAAATTATTAAAAATTGAATCCTTTTTGTAAAACAAAAGTACAGATTGAAAATAAAATATAAAAATCCAAATTACTAAAAGTTGAGTTCTTTTTCTAAAACAAAAGTAGGGATCCAAAATAAAATATGAACTTCGAAATTACAAAAAATTGAGTTCTTTTGCAGAAAACAAAAGGACGTATGGAAAATAAAATATAAATTTCAAAATTATGAAAAATTGAGTTTCTTTTTTGTAAAACAAAACTACAGATGAAAAATAATATATCAATTTCGAAATTACTAAAAATTGAATTCTTTTTGTAAAACAAGAAGTACGGATCGAAAATAAAATATAAGTATCCAAATTACTAAAAATTGAGTTCTTTTTGTAAAACAAAAGTAGGGATCCAAAATAAAATATAAATTTTGAAATTACAAAAAATTGAGTTCTTTTGCATAAAACAAATTACATATCGAGAATAAAATATAAATATTTAAATTACTAAAAATTAAGTTCTTTTTGTAAAACAAAAGTAGGGATCCAAAATAAAATATCAATTTAGAAATTACAAAAAATTGAGTTCCTTTGCATAAAACCAAAGTACATATCGAGAATAAAATTAAAATATCCAAGTTACTAAAAATTGAGTTCTTTTTGTAAAACAAAAGTAGGGATCCAAAATAAAATATCAATTTCGAAATTACAGAAAATTGAGTTCTTTTGCATAGAACAAAAGTACGTATCGAGAATCAAATACAAATTTCAAAATTATGAAAAATTGAGTTTCTTTTTTGTGAAACAAAACTACGGATGAAAAATAATATACCAATTTCAAAATTATTAAAAATTGAATCCATTTTGTAAAACAAAAGTACAGATTGAAAATAAAATATAAAAATCCAAATTACTAAAAGTTGAGTTCTTTTTCTAAAACAAAAGTAGGGATCCAAAATAAAATATGAATTTCGAAATTACAAAAAATTGAGTTCTTTTGCATAAAACAAAAGGACGTATGGAAAATAAAATATAAATTTCAAAATTATGAAAAATTGAGTTTCTTTTTTGTAAAACAAAACTACAGATGAAAAATAATATATCAATTTCGAAATTACTAAAAATTGAATTCTTTTTGTAAAACAAAAAGTACGGATCGAAAATAAAATATAAGTATCCAAATTTCTAAAAATTGAGTTCTTTTTGTAAAACAAAAGTAGGGATCCAAAATAAAATATAAATTTTGAAATTACAAAAAATTGAGTTCTTTTGCATAGAACAAATTACATATCGAGAATAAAATATAAATATTTAAATTACTAAAAATTAAGTTGTTTTTGTAAAACTAAAGTAGGGATCCAAAATAAAATATCAATTTAGAAATTACAAAAAATTGAGTTCCTTTGCATAAAACCAAAGTACATATCGAGATTAAAATTAAAATATCCAAGTTACTAAAAATTGAGTTCTTTTTGTAAAACAAAAGTAGGGATCCAAAATAAAATATCAATTTCGAAATTACAAAAAATTGAGTTCTTTTGCATAGAACAAAAGTACGTATCGAGAATCAAATATAAATTTCAAAATTATGAAAAATTGAGTTTCTTTTTTGTGAAACAAAACTACGGATGAAAAATAATATACCAATTTCAAAATTATTAAAAATTGAATCCTTTTTGTAAAACAAAAGTACAGATTGAAAATAAAATATAAAAATCCAAATTACTAAAAGTTGAGTTCTTTTTCTAAAACAAAAGTAGGGATCCAAAATAAAATATGAATTTCGAAATTACAAAAAATTGAGTTCTTTTGCATAAAACAAAAGGACGTATGGAAAATAAAATATAAATTTCAAAATTACGAAAAATTGAGTTTCTTTTTTGTAAAACAAAACTACAGATGAAAAATAATATATCAATTTCGAAATTACTAAAAATTGAATTCTTTTTGTAAAACAAAAAGTACGGATCGAAAATAAAATATAAGTATCCAAATTACTAAAAATTGAGTTCTATTTGTAAAACAAAAGTAGGGATCCAAAATAAAATATAAATTTTGAAATTACAAGAAATTGAGTTCTTTTGCATAAAAGAAATTACATATCGAGAATAAAATATAAATATTTAAATTACTAAAAATTAAGTTCTTTTTGTAAAACAAAGTAGTAGGGATCGAAAATAAAATATCAATTTAGAAATTAAAAAAAATTGAGTTCCTTTACATAAAACCAAAGTACATATCGAGAATAAAATTAAAATATCCAAGTTACTAAAAATTGAGTTCTTTTTGTAAAACAAAAGTAGGGATCCAAAATAAAATATCAATTTCGAAATTACAAAGAATTGAGTTCTTTTGCATAAAACCAAAGTACATATCGAGAATAAAATATAAATATCCAAGTTATCAAAAATTGAATTCTTTTTGTAAAACAAAAGTAGGGATCCAAAATAAAATATCAATTTCGAAATTACAGAAATTTGAGTTCTTTTGCATAGAACAAAAGTACGTATCGAGAATCAAATATAAATTTCAAAATTATGAAAAATTGAGTTTCTTTTTTGTGAAACAAAACTACGGATGAAAAATAATATACCAATTTCAAAATTATTAAAAATTGAATCCTTTTTGTAAAACAAAAGTACAGATTGAAAATAAAATATAAAAATCCAAATTACTAAAAGTTGAGTTCTTTTTCTAAAACAAAAGTAGGGATCCAAAATAAAATATGAATTTCGAAATTACAAAAAATTGAGTTCTTTTGCATAAAACAAAAGGACGTATGGAAAATAAAATATAAATTTCAAAATTATGAAAAATTGAGTTTCTTTTTTGTAAAACAAAACTACAGATGAAAAATAATATATCAATTTCGAAATTACTAAAAATTGAATTCTTTTTGTAAAACAAAAAGTACGGATCGAAAATAAAATATAAATATCCAAATTACTAAAAATTGAGTTCTTTTTGTAAAACAAAAGTAGGGATCCAAAACAAAATATAAATTTCGAAATTACAAAAAATTGAGTTCTTTTGCATAAGACAAATTACATATCGAGAATCAAATATAAATATCCAAATTACTAAAAATTAAGTTCTTTTTGTAAAACAAAAGTAGGGATCCAAAATAAAATATAAATTTCGAAATTACAAAAAATTGAGTTCCTTTGCATAAAACCAAAGTACATATCGAGAATAAAATATAAATATCCAAATCACAAAAAATTGAGTTCTTTTTGTAAAACAAAAGTAGGGATCCAAAATAAAATACTAATTTCGAAATTACAAAAAATTGAGTTCTTTTGCATAAAACCAAAGTACATATCGAGAATAAAATATAAATATCCAAATTACTAAAAATTGAGTTCTTTTGTATAAAACAAGAGTAGGGATCCAAAATAAAATATCAATTTCGAAATTACAAAAATTGAGTTCTTTGCATAAAACCAAAGTACATATCGAGAATAAAATATAAATATCCAAATTTCTAAAAATTGAGTTCTTTTTGTATAAAACAAGAGTAGGGATCCAAAATAAAATATCAGTTTCGAAATTACAAAAAATTGAGTTCTTTTGCATAAAACCAAAGTACATATCGAGAATAAAATATAAATATCCAAGTTACTAAAAATTGAATTCTTTTTGTAAAACAAAAGTAGGGATCCAAAATAAAATATCAATTTCGAAATTACAAAAAATTGAGTTCTTTTGCATAGAACAAAAGTACGTATCGAGAATCAAATATAAATTTCAAAATTATGAAAAATTGACTTTCTTTTTTGTGAAACAAAACTACGGATGAAAAATAATATACCAATTTCAAAATTATTAAAAATTGAATCCTTTTTGTAAAACAAAAGTACAGATTGAAAATAAAATATAAAAATCCAAATTACTAAAAGTTGAGTTCTTTTTCTAAAACAAAAGTAGGGATCCAAAATAAAATATGAATTTCGAAATTACAAAAAATTGAGTTCTTTTGCATAAAACAAAAGGACGTATGGAAAATAAAATATAAATTTCACAATTATGAAAAATTGAGTTTCTTTTTGTAAAACAAAACTACAGATGAAAAATAATATATCAATTTCGAAATTACTAAAAATTGAATTCTTTTTGTAAAACAAAAAGTACGGATCGAAAATAAAATATAAATATCCAAATTACTAAAAATTGAGTTCTTTTTGTAAAACAAAAGTAGGGATCCAAAACAAAATATAAATTTCGAAATTACAAAAAATTGAGTTCTTTTGCATAAAACAAATTACATATCGAGAATAAAATATAAATATCCATATTACTAAAAATTGAGTTCTTTTTGTAAAACAAAAGTAGGGATCCAAAATAAAATATATATTTCGAAATTACAAAAAATTGAGTTCCTTTGCATAAAACCAAAGTACATATCGAGAATAAAATATAAATATCCAAATCACAAAAAATTGAGTTCTTTTTGTAAAACAAAAGTAGGGATCCAAAATAAAATATCAAGTTCGAAATTACAAAAAATTGAGTTCTTTTGCATAAAACCAAAGTACATATCGAGAATAAAATATAAATATCCAAACTACTAAAAATTGAGTTCTTTTTGTAAAACAAAAGTAGGGATCCAAAATAAAATATGAATTTCGAAATTACAAAAAATTGAGTTCTTTTGCATAAAACCAAAGTACATATCGAGAATAAAATATAAATATCCAAGTTACTAAAAATTGAAGTCTTTTTGTAAAACAAAAGTGGGGATCCAAAATAAAATATCAATTTCGAAATTACAAAAAATTGAGTTCTTTTGCATAGAACAAAAGTACGTATCGAGAATCAAATATAAATTTCAAAATTATGAAAAATCGAGTTTCTTTTTTGTGAAACAAAACTACGGATGAAAAATAATATACCAATTTCAAAATTATCAAAAATTGAATCCTTTTTGTAAAACAAAAGTACAGATTGAAAATAAAATATAAAAATCCAAATTACTAAAAGTTGAGTTCTTTTTCTAAAACAAAAGTAGGGATCCAAAATAAAATATGAATTTCGAAATTACAAAAAATTGAGTTCTTTTGCATAAAACAAAAGGACGTATGGAAAATAAAATATAAATTTCACAATTATGAAAAATTGAGTTTCTTTTTTGTAAAACAAAACTACAGATGAAAAATAATATATCAATTTCGAAATTACTAAAAATTGAATTCTTTTGTAAAACAAAAAGTACTGGATCGAAAATAAAATATAAATATCCAAATTACTAAAAATTGAGTTCTTTTTGTAAAACAAAAGTAGGGATCCAAAACAAAATATAAATTTCGAAATTACAAAAAATTGAGTTCTTTTGCATAAAACAAATTACATATCGAGAATAAAATATAAATATCCATATTACTAAAAATTGAGTTCTTTTTGTAAAACAAAAGTAGGGATCCAAAATAAAATATAAATTTCGAAATTACAAAAATTGAGTTCCTTTGCATAAAACCAAAGTACATATCGAGAATAAAATATAAATATCCAAATCACAAAAATTGAGTTCTTTTGTAAAACAAAAGTAGGGATCCAAAATAAAATATCAAGTTCGAAATTACAAAAAATTGAGTTCTTTTGCATAAAACCAAAGTACATATCGAGAATAAAATATAAATATCCAAACTACTAAAAATTGAGTTCTTTTTGTATAAAACAAGAGTAGGGATCCAAAATAAAATATGAATTTCGAAATTACAAAAAATTGAGTTCTTTTGCATAAAACCAAAGTACATATCGAGAATAAAATATAAATATCCAAGTTACTAAAAATTGAATTCTTTTTGTAAAACAAAAGTGGGGATCCAAAATAAAATATCAATTTCGAAATTACAAAAAATTGAGTTCTTTTGCATAGAACAAAAGTACGTATCGAGAATCAAATATAAAGTTCAAAATTATGAAAAATCGAGTTTCTTTTTTGTGAAACAAAACTACGGATGAAAAATAATATACCAATTTCAAAATTATCAAAAATTGAATCCTTTTTGTAAAACAAAAGTACAGATTGAAAATAAAATATAAAAATCCAAATTACTAAAAGTTGAGTTCTTTTTCTAAAACAAAAGTAGGGATCCAAAATAAAATATGAATTTCGAAATTACAAAAAATTGAGTTCTTTTGCATAAAACAAAAGGCCGTATGGAAAATAAAATATAAATTTCACAATTATGAAAAATTGAGTTTCTTTTTTGTAAAACAAAACTACAGATGAAAAATAATATATCAATTTCGAAATTACTAAAAATTGAATTCTTTTTGTAAAACAAAAAGTACGGATCGAAGATAAAATATAAATATCCAAATTACTAAAAATTGAGTTCTTTTTGTAAAACAAAAGTAGGGATCCAAAACAAAATATAAATTTCGAAATTACAAAAAATTGAGTTCTTTTGCATAAAACAAATTACATATCGAGAAGAAAATATAAATATCCAAATTACTAAAAATTGAGTTCCTTTTGTAAAACAAAAGTAGGTATCCAAAATAAAATATAAATTTCGAAATTACAAAAAATTGAGTTCTTTTGCATAAAACCAAAGTACATATCGAGAATAAAATATAAATATCCAAATCACAAAAAATTGAGTTCTTTTTGTAAAACAAAAGTAGGGATCCAAAATAAAATATCAATTCGAAATTACAAAAAATTGAGTTCTTTTGCATAAAACCAAAGTACATATCGAGAATAAAATATAAATATCCAAATTACTAAAAATTGAGTTCTTTTGTATAAAACAAGAGTAGGGATCCAAAATAAAATATCAATTTCGAAATTACAAAAAATTGAGTTCTTTTGCATAAAACCAAAGTAGATATCGAGAATAAAATATAAATATCCAATTTACTAAAAATTGAGTTCTTTTTGTATAAAACAAGAGTACGGATCCAAAATAAAATATCAATTTCGAAATTACAAAAAATTGAGTTCTTTTGCATAAAACCAAAGTACATATCGAGAATAAAATATAAATATCCAAGTTACTAAAAATTGAATTCTTTTTGTAAAACAAAAGTAGGGATCCAAAAGAAAATATCAATTTCGAAATTACAAAAAATTGAGTTCTTTTGCATAGAAAAAAAGTACGTATCGAGAATCAAATATAAATTTCAAAATTATGAAAAATCAAGTTTCTTTTTTGTGAAACAAAACTACGGATGAAAAATAATATACCAATTTCAAAATTATTAAAAAGTGAATACAGATTGAAAATAAAATATAAAAATCCAAATTACTAAAAGTTGAGTTCTTTTTCTAAAACAAAAGTAGGGATCCAAAATAAAATATGAATTTCGAAATTACAAAAAATTGAGTTCTTTTGCATAAAACAAAAGGACGTATGGAAAATAAAATATAAATTTCAAAATTATGAAAAATTGAGTTTCTTTTTTGTAAAACAAAACTACAGATGAAAAATAATATATCAATGTCGAAATTACTAAAAATTGAATTCTTTTTGTAAAACAAAAAGTACGGATCGAAAATAAAATATAAATATCCAAATTACTAAAAATTGAGTTCTTTTTGTAAAACAGAAGTAGGGATCCAAAACAAAATATAAATTTCGAAATTACAAAAAATTGAGTTCTTTTGCATAAAACAAATTACATATCGAGAATAAAATATAAATATCCAAATTACTAAAAATTAAGTTCTTTTTGTAAAACAAAAGTAGGGATCCAAAATAAAATATAAATTTCGAAATTACAAAAAATTGAGTTCCTTTGCATAAAACCAAAGTACATATCGAAAATAAAATATAAATATCCAAATCACAAAAAATTGAGTTCTTTTTGTAAAACAAAAGTAGGGATCCAAAATAAAATATCAATTTCGAAATTACAAAAAATTGAGTTCTTTTGCATAGAACAAAAGTACGTATCGAGAATCAAATATAAATTTCAAAATTATGAAAAATCGAGTTTCTTTTTTGAGAAACAAAACTACGGATGAAAAATAATATACCAATTTCAAAATTATCAAAAATTGAATCCTTTTTGTAAAACAAAAGTACATATTGAAAATAAAATATAAAAATCCAAATTACTAAAAGTTGAGTTCTTTTTCTAAAACAAAAGTAGGGATACAAAATAAAATATGAATTTCGAAATTACAAAAAATTGAGTTCTTTTGCATAAAACAAAAGGACGTATGGAAAATAAAATATAAATTTCACAATTATGAAAAATTGAGTTTCTTTTTTGTAAAACAAAACTACAGATGAAAAATAATATATCAATTTCGAGATTACTAAAAATTGAATTCTTTTTGTAAAACAAAAAGTACGGATCGAAAATAAAATATAAATATCAAAATTACTAAAAATTGAGTTCTTTTTGTAAAACAAAAGTAGGGATCCAAAACAAAATATAAATTTCGAAATTACAAAAAATTGAGTTCTTTTGCATAAGACAAATTACATATCGAGAAGAAAATATAAATATCCAAATTACTAAAAATTGAGTTCTTTTTGTAAAACAAAAGTAGGGATCCAAAATAAAATATAAATTTCGAAATTACAAAAATTGAGTTCTTTTGCATAAAACCAAAGTACATATCGAGAATAAAATATAAATATCCAAATCACAAAAATTGAGTTCTTTTGTAAAGCAAAAGTAGGGATCCAAAATAAAATATCAATTCGAAATTACAAAAAATTGAGTTCTTTTGCATAAAACCAAAGTACATATCGAGAATAAAATATAAATATCCAAATTACTAAAAATTGAGTTCTTTTGTATAAAACAAGAGTAGGGATCCAAAATAAAATATCAATTTCGAAATTACAAAAAATTGAGTTCTTTTGCATACAACCAAAGTAGATATCGAGAATAAAATATAAATATCCAATTTACTAAAAATTGAGTTCTTTTTGTATAAAACAAGAGTAGGGATCCAAAATAAAATATCAATTTCGAAATTACAAAAAATTGAGTTCTTTTGCATAAAACCAAAGTACATATCGAGAATAAAATATAAATATCCAAGTTACTAAAAATTGAATTCTTTTTGTAAAACAAAACTAGGGATCCAAAATAAAATATCAATTTCGAAATTACAAAAAATTGAGTTCTTTTGCATACAAAAGAACGTATCGAGAATCAAATATAAATTTCAAAATTATGAAAAATCAAGTTTCTTTTTTGTGAAACAAAACTACGGATGAAAAATAATATACCAATTTCAAAATTATTTAAAAGTGAATACAGATTGAAAATAAAATATAAAAATCCAAATTACTAAAAGTTGAGTTCTTTTTCTAAAACAAAAGTAGGGATCCAAAATAAAATATGAATTTCGAAATTACAAAAAATTGAGTTCTTTTGCATAAAACAAAAGGACGTATGGAAAATAAAATATAAATTTCAAAATTATGAAAAATTGAGTTTCTTTTTTGTAAAACAAAACTACAGATGAAAAATAATATATCAATGTCGAAATTACTAAAAATTGAATTCTTTTTGTAAAACAAAAAGTACGGATCGAAAATAAAATATAAATATCCAAATTAGTAAAAATTGAGTTCTTTTTGTAAAACAGAAGTAGGGATCCAAAACAAAATATAAATTTCGAAATTACAAAAAATTGAGTTCTTTTGCATAAAACAAATTACATATCGAGAATAAAATATAAATATCCAAATTACTAAAAATTAAGTTCTTTTTGTAAAACAAAAGTAGGGATCCAAAATAAAATATAAATTTCGAAATTACAAAAAATTGAGTTCCTTTGCATAAAACCAAAGTACATATCGAGAATAAAATATAAATATCCAAATCACAAAAAATTGAGTTCTTTTTGTAAAACAAAAGTAGGGATCCAAAATAAAATATCAATTTCGAAATTACAAAAAATTGAGTTCTTTTGCATAAAACAAAAGGACGTATTGAAAATAAAATACAAATTTCAAAATTATGAAAAATTGAGTTTCTTTTTTGTAAAACAAAACTGCAGATTAAAAATAATATATCAATTTCGAAATTACTAAAAATTGAATTCTTTTTGTAAAACAAAATGTACGGATCGAAAATAAAATATAAATATCCAAATTACTAAAAATTGAGTTCTTTTTGTAAAACAAAAGTAGGGATCCAAAACAAAATATAAATTTCGAAATTACAAAAAATTGAGTTCTTTTGCATAAAACAAATTACATATCGAGAATAAAATATAAATATCCAAATTACTAAAAATTAAGTTCTTTTTGTAAAACAAAAGTAGGGATCCAAAATAAAATATAAATTTCGAAATTACAAAAAATTGAGTTCCTTTGCATAAAACCAAAGTACATATCGAGAATAAAATATAAATATCGAAATCACAAAAAATTGAGTTTTTTTGTAAAACAAAAGTAGGGATCCAAAATAAAATACTAATTTTGAAATTACAAAAAATTGAGTTCTTTTAGATAAAACCAAAGTACATATCGAGAATAAAATATAAATATCTAAATTACTAAAAATTGAGTTCTTTTTTTATAACACAAGAGTAGGGATCCAAAATAAAATATCAATTTCGAAATTAAAAAAAATTGAGTTCCTTTGCATAAAACCAAAGTACATATCGAGAATAAAATATAAATATCCAAATCACAAAAAATTGAGTTCTTTTTGAAAAACAAAAGTAGGGATCCAAAATAAAATATCAATTTCGAAATTACAAAAAATTGAGTTCTTTTGCATAAAACCAAAGTACATATCGAGAATAAAATATAAATATCCAAATTACTAAAAATTGAGTTCTTTTTGTATAAAACAAGAGTAGGGATCCAAAATAAAATATCAATTTCGAAATTACAAAAAATTGAGTTCTTTTGCATAAAACCAAAGTACATATCGAGAATAAAATATAAATATCCAAATTACTAAAAATTGAGTTCTTTTTGTATAAAACAAGAGTAGGGATCCAAAATAAAATATCAATTTCGAAATTACAAAAAATTGAGTTCTTTTGCATAGAACAAAAGTACGTATCGAGAATCAAATATAAATTTCAAAATTATGAAAAATCGAGTTTCTTTTTGTGAAAC
Organism: Lablab purpureus; assembly: GCA_030347555.1. NCBI lineage: Eukaryota > Viridiplantae > Streptophyta > Magnoliopsida > Fabales > Fabaceae > Lablab > Lablab purpureus. The sequence goes on from CM059260.1 coordinate 13,756,421, forward strand.
AAAACTACGGATGAAAAATAATATACAAATTTCAAAATTATTAAAAATTGAATCCTTTTGTAAAACAAAAGTACAGATTGAAAATAAAATATAAAAATCCAAATTACTAAAAGTTGAGTTCTTTTTCTAAAACAAAAGTAGGGATCCAAAATAAAATATGAATTTCGAAATTACAAAAAATTGAGTTCTTTTGCATAAAACAAAAGGACGTATGGAAAATAAAATACAAATTTCAAAATTATGAAAAATTGAGTTTCTTTTTTGTAAAACAAAACTACAGATGAAAAATAATATATCAATTTCAAAATTACTAAAAATTGAATTCTTTTTGTAAGACAAAAAGTACGGATCGAAAATAAAATATAAATATCCAAATTACTAAAAATTGAGTTCTTTTTGTAAAACAAAAGTAGGGATCCAAAACAAAATATAAATTTCGAAATTACAAAAATTGAGTTCTTTTGCATAAAACAAATTACATATCGAGAATAAAATATAAATATCCAAATTACTAAAAATTAAGTTCTTTTGTAAAACAAAAGTAGGGATCCAAAATAAAATATAAATTTCGAAATTACAAAAATTGAGTTCCTTTGCATAAAACCAAAGTACATATCGAGAATAAAATATAAATATCCAAATCACAAAAAATTGAGTTCTTTTTGTAAAACAAAAGTAGGGATCCAAAATAAAATATCAATTTCGAAATGACAAAAAATTCAGTTCTTTTGCATAAAACCAAAGTACATATCGAGAATAAAATATAAATATCCAAATTACTAAAAATTGAGTTCTTTTTGTATAAAACAAGAGTAGGGATCCAAAATAAAATATCAATTTCGAAATTACAAAAAATTGAGTTCTTTTGCATAAAACCAAAGTACATATCGAGAATAAAATATAAATATCCAAGTTACTAAAAATTGAATTCTTTTGTAAAACAAAAGTAGGGATCCAAAAGAAAATATCAATTTCGAAATTACAAAAAATTGAGTTCTTTTGCATAGAAAAAAGTACGTATCGAGAATCAAATATAAATTTCAAAATTATGAAAAATTGAGTTTCTTTTTTGTGAAACAAAACTACGGATGAAAAATAATATACCAATTTCAAAATTATTAAAAATTGAATCCTTTTTGTAAAACAAAAGTACAGATTGAAAATAAAATATAAAAATCCAAATTACTAAAAGTTGAGTTCTTTTTCTAAAACAAAAGTAGGGATCCAAAATAAAATATGAATTTCGAAATTACAAAAAATTGAGTTCTTTTGCATAAAACAAAAGGACGTATGGAAAATAAAATATAAATTTCAAAATTATGAAAAATTGAGTTTCTTTTTTGTAAAACAAAACTACAGATGAAAAATAATATATCAATTTCGAAATTACTAAAAATTGAATTCTTTTTGTAAAACAAAAAGTACGGATCGAAAATAAAATATAAATATCCAAATTACTAAAAATTGAGTTCTTTTTGTAAAACAAAAGTAGGGATCCAAAACAAAATATAAATTTCGAAATTACAAAAAATTGAGTTCTTTTGCATAAAACAAATTACATATCGAGAATAAAATATAAATATCCAAATTACTAAAAATTAAGTTCTTTTTGTAAAACAAAAGTAGGGATCCAAAATAAAATATAAATTTCGAAATTACAAAAAATTGAGTTCCTTTGCATAAAACCAAAGTACATATCGAGAATAAAATATAAATATCCAAATCACAAAAAATTGAGTTCTTTTTGAAAAACAAAAGTAGGGATCCAAAATAAAATATCAATTTCGAAATTACAAAAAATTGAGTTCTTTTGCATAAAACAAAAAGGAAGTATGGAAAATAAAATATAAATTTCAAAATTATGAAAAATTGAGTTTCTTTTTTGTAAAACAAAACAACAGATGAAAAATAATATATCAATTTCGAAATTACTAAAAATTGAATTCTTTTTGTAAAACCAAAAGTACGGATCGAAAATAAAATATAAATATCCAAATTACTAAAAATTGAGTTCTTTTTGTAAAACAAAAGTAGGGATCCAAAACAAAATATAAATTTCGAAATTACAAAAAATTGAGTTCTTTTGCATAAAACAAATTACATATCGAGAGAATAAAATATAAATATCCAAATTACTAAAAATTAAGTTCTGTTTCTAAAACAAAAGTAGGGATCCAAAATAAAATATAAATTTCGAAATTACAAAAAATTGAGTTCCTTTGCATAAAACCAAAGTACATATCGAGAATAAAATATAAATATCCAAATCACAAAAAATTGAGTTCTTTTTGTAAAACAAAAGTAGGGATCCAAAATAAAATATCAATTTCGAAATGACAAAAAATTCAGTTCTTTTGCATAAAACCAAAGTACATATCGAGAATAAAATATAAATATCCAAATTACTAAAAATTGAGTTCTTTTTGTATAAAACAAGAGTAGGGATCCAAAATAAAATATCAATTTCGAAATTACAAAAAATTGAGTTCTTTTGCATAAAACCAAAGTACATATCGAGAATAAAATATAAATATCCAAGTTACTAAAAATTGAATTCTTTTTGTAAAACAAAAGTAGGGATCCAAAAGAAAATATCAATTTTGAAATTACAAAAAATTGAGTTCTTTTGCATAGAAAAAAGTACGTATCGAGAATCAAATATAAATTTCAAAATTATGAAAAATTGAGTTTCTTTTTTGTGAAACAAAACTATGGATGAAAAATAATATACCAATTTCAAAATTATTAAAAATTGAATCCTTTTTGTAAAACAAAAGTACAGATTGAAAATAAAATATAAAAATCCAAATTACTAAAAGTTGAGTTCTTTTTCTAAAACAAAAGTAGGGATCCAAAATAAAATATGAATTTCGAAATTACAAAAATTGAGTTCTTTTGCATAAAACAAAAGGACGTATGGAAAATAAAATATAAATTTCAAAATTATGAAAAATTGAGTTTCTTTTTTGTAAAACAAAACTACAGATGAAAAATAATATATCAATTTCGAAATTACTAAAAATTGAATTCTTTTTGTAAAACAAAAAGTACTGGATCGAAAATAAAATATAAATATCCAAATTACTAAAAATTGAGTTCTTTTTGTAAAACAAAAGTAGGGATCCAAAACAAAATATAAATTTCGAAATTACAAAAAATTGAGTTCTTTTGCATAAAACAAATTACATATCGAGAATAAAATATAAATATCCAAATTACTAAAAATTAAGTTCTTTTTGTAAAACAAAAGTAGGGATCCAAAATAAAATATAAATTTCGAAATTACAAAAATTGAGTTCCTTTGCATAAAACCAAAGTACATATCGAGAATAAAATATAAATATCCAAATCACAAAAATTGAGTTCTTTTGTAAAACAAAAGTAGGGATCCAAAATAAAATATCAATTTCGAAATTACAAAAAATTGAGTTCTTTTGCATAAAACCAAAGTACATATCGAGAATAAAATATAAATATCCAAATTACTAAAAATTGAGTTCTTTTTGTATCAAACAAGAGTAGGGATCCAAAATAAAATATCAATTTCGAAATTACAAAAAATTGAGTTCTTTTGCATAAAACCAAAGTACATATCGAGAATAAAATATAAATATCCAAATTACTAAAAATTGAGTTCTTTTGTATAAAACAAGAGTAGGGATCCAAAATAAAATATCAATTTCGAAATTACAAAAAATTGAGTTCTTTTGCATAGAACAAAAGTACGTATCGAGAATCAAATATAAATTTCAAAATTATGAAAAATCGAGTTTCTTTTTTGTGAAACAAAACTACGGATGAAAAATAATATACAAATTTCAAAATTATTAAAAATTGAATCCTTTTTGTAAAACAAAAGTACAGATTGAAAATAAAATATAAAAATCCAAATTACTAAAAGTTGAGTTCTTTTTCTAAAACAAAAGTAGGGATCCAAAATAAAATATGAATTTCGAAATTACAAAAAATTGAGTTCTTTTGCATAAAACAAAAGGACGTATGGAAAATAAAATACAAATTTCAAAATTATGAAAAATTGAGTTTCTTTTTTGTAAAACAAAACTACAGATGAAAACTAATATATCAATTTCAAAATTACTAAAAATTGAATTCTTTTTGTAAAACAAAAAGTACGGATCGAAAATAAAATATAAATATCCAAATTACTAAAAATTGAGTTCTTTTTGTAAAACAAAAGTAGGGATCCAAAACAAAATATAAATTTCGAAATTACAAAAAATTGAGTTCTTTTGCATAAAACAAATTACATATCGAGAATAAAATATAAATATCCAAATTACTAAAAATTAAGTTCTTTTTGTAAAACAAAAGTAGGGATCCAAAATAAAATATAAATTTCGAAATTACAAAAAATTGAGTTCCTTTGCATAAAACCAAAGTACATATCGAGAATAAAATATAAATATCCAAGTTACTAAAAATTGAATTATTTTTGTAAAACAAAAGTAGGGATCCAAAAGAAAATATCAATTTCGAAATTACAAAAAATTGAGTTCTTTTGCATAGAAAAAAGTACGTATCGAGAATCAAATATAAATTTCAAAATTATGAAAAATTGAGTTTCTTTTTTGTGAAACAAAACTACGGATGAAAAATAATATACCAATTTCAAAATTATTAAAAATTGAATCCTTTTGTAAAACAAAAGTACAGATTGAAAATAAAATATAAAAATCCAAATTACTAAAAGTTGAGTTCTTTTCTAAAACAAAAGTAGGGATCCAAAATAAAATATGAATTTCGAAATTACAAAAATTGAGTTCTTTTGCATAAAACAAAAGGACGTATGGAAAATAAAATATAAATTTCAAAATTATGAAAAATTGAGTTTCTTTTTTGTAAAACAAAACTACAGATGAAAAATAATATATCAATTTCGAAATTACTAAAAATTGAATTCTTTTTGTAAAACAAAAAGTACGGATCGAAAATAAAATATAAATATCCAAATTACTAAAAATTGAGTTCTTTTTGTAAAACAAAAGTAGGGATCCAAAACAAATATAAATTTCGAAATTACAAAAAATTGAGTTCTTTTGCATAAAACAAATTACATATCGAGAATAAAATATAAATATCCAAATTACTAAAAATTAAGTTCTTTTTGTAAAACAAAAGTAGGGATCCAAAATAAAATATAAATTTCGAAATTACAAAAATTGAGTTCCTTTGCATAAAACCAAAGTACATATCGAGAATAAAATATAAATATCCAAATCACAAAAAATTGAGTTCTTTTTGTAAAACAAAAGTAGGGATCCAAAATAAAATATCAATTTCGAAATGACAAAAAATTCAGTTCTTTTGCATAAAACCAAAGTACATATCGAGAATAAAATATAAATATCCAAATTACTAAAAATTGAGTTCTTTTTGTATAAAACAAGAGTAGGGATCCAAAATAAAATATCAATTTCGAAATTACAAAAAATTGAGTTCTTTTGCATAAAACCAAAGTACATATCGAGAATAAAATATAAATATCCAAGTTACTAAAAATTGAATTCTTTTTGTAAAACAAAAGTAGGGATCCAAAAGAAAACATCAATTTCGAAATTACAAAAAATTGAGTTCTTTTGCATAGAAAAAAGTACGTATCGAGAATCAAATATAAATTTCAAAATTATGAAAAATTGAGTTTCTTTTTTGTGAAACAAAACTACGGATGCAAAATAATATACCAATTTCAAAATTATTAAAAATTGAATCCTTTTTGTAAAACAAAAGTACAGATTGAAAATAAAATATAAAAATCCAAATTACTAAAAGTTGAGTTCTTTTTCTAAAACAAAAGTAGGGATCCAAAATAAAATATGAATTTCGAAATTACAAAAAATTGAGTTCTTTTGCATAAAACAAAAGGACGTATGGAAAATAAAATATAAATTTCAAAATTATGAACAATTGAGTTTCTTTTTTGTAAAACAAAACTACAGATGAAAAATAATATATCAATTTCGAAATTACTAAAATTGAATTCTTTTGTAAGACAAAAAGTACGGATCGAAAATAAAATATAAATATCCAAATTACTAAAAATTGAGTTCTTTTGTAAAACAAAAGTAGGGATCCAAAACAAAATATAAATTTCGAAATTACAAAAATTGAGTTCTTTTGCATAAAACAAATTACATATCGAGAATAAAATATAAATATCCAAATTACTAAAAATTAAGTTCTTTTGTAAAACAAAAGTAGGGATCCAAAATAAAATATAAATTTCGAAATTACAAAAATTGAGTTCCTTTGCATAAAACCAAAGTACATATCGAGAATAAAATATAAATATCCAAATCACAAAAATTGAGTTCTTTTGTAAAACAAAAGTAGGGATCCAAAATAAAATATCAATTTCGAAATTACAAAAATTGAGTTCTTTTGCATAAAACCAAAGTACATATCGAGAATAAAATATAAATATCCAAATTACTAAAAATTGAGTTCTTTTGTATCAAACAAGAGTAGGGATCCAAAATAAAATATCAATTTCGAAATTACAAAAAATTGAGTTCTTTTGCATAAAACCAAAGTACATATCGAGAATAAAATATAAATATCCAAGTTACTAAAAATTGAGTTCTTTTTGTATAAAACAAAAGTAGGGATCCAAAATAAAATATCAATTTCGAAATTACAAAAATTGAGTTCTTTTGCATAGAACAAAAGTACGTATCGAGAATCAAATATAAATTTCAAAATTATGAAAAATTGAGTTTCTTTTTTGTGAAACAAAACTACGGATGAAAAATAATATACCAATTTCAAAATTATTAAAATTGAATCCTTTTGTAAAACAAAAGTACAGATTGAAAATAAAATATAAAAATCCAAATTACTAAAAGTTGAGTTCTTTTCTAAAACAAAAGTAGGGATCCAAAATAAAATATGAATTTCGAAATTACAAAAATTGAGTTCTTTTGCATAAAACAAAAGGACGTATGGAAAATAAAATATAAATTTCAAAATTATGAAAAATTGAGTTTCTTTTTGTAAAACAAAACTACAGATGAAAAATAATATATCAATTTCAAAATTACTAAAATTGAATTCTTTTTGTAAAACAAAAAGTACGGATCGAAAATAAAATATAAATATCCAAATTACTAAAATTGAGTTCTTTTTGTAAAACAAAAGTAGGGATCCAAAACAAAATATAAATTTCGAAATTACAAAAAATTGAGTTCTTTTGCATAAAACAAATTACATATCGAGAATAAAATATAAATATCCAAATTACTAAAAATTAAGTTCTTTTGTAAAACAAAAGTAGGGATCCAAAATAAAATATAAATTTCGAAATTACAAAAATTGAGTTCCTTTGCATAAAACCAAAGTACATATCGAGAATAAAATATAAATATCCAAATCACAAAAATTGAGTTCTTTTTGTAAAACAAAAGTAGGGATCCAAAATAAAATATCAATTTCGAAATTACAAAAAATTGAGTTCTTTTGCATAAAACCAAAGTACATATCGAGAATAAAATATAAATATCCAAATTACTAAAAATTGAGTTCTTTTTGTATAAAACAAGAGTAGGGATCCAAAATAAAATATCAATTTCGAAATTACAAAAAATTGAGTTCTTTTGCATAAAACCAAAGTACATATCGAGAATAAAATATAAATATCCAAGCTACTAAAAATTGAATTGTTTTTGTAAAACAAAAGTAGGGATCCAAAAGAAAATATCAATTTCGAAATTACAAAAAATTGAGTTCTTTTGCATAGAAAAAAGTACGTATCGAGAATCAAATATAAATTTCAAAATTATGAAAAATTGAGTTTCTTTTTTGTGAAACAAAACTACGGATGAAAAATAATATACCAATTTCAAAATTATTAAAAATTGAATCCTTTTTGTAAAACAAAAGTACAGATTGAAAATAAAATATAAAAATCCAAATTACTAAAAGTTGAGTTCTTTTTCTAAAACAAAAGTAGGGATCCAAAATAAAATATGAATTTCGAAATTACAAAAAATTGAGTTCTTTTGCATAAAACAGAAGGACGTATGGAAAATAAAATATAAATTTCAAAATTATGAAAAATTGAGTTTCTTTTTTGTAAAACAAAACTACAGATGAAAAATAATATATCAATTTCGAAATTACTAAAAATTGAATTCTTTTTGTAAGACAAAAAGTACGGATCGAAAATAAAATATAAATATCCAAATTACTAAAAATTGAGTTCTTTTGTAAAACAAAAGTAGGGATCCAAAACAAAATATAAATTTCGAAATTACAAAAATTGAGTTCTTTTGCATAAAACAAATTACATATCGAGAATAAAATATAAATATCCAAATTACTAAAAATTAAGTTCTTTTTGTAAAACAAAAGTAGGGATCCAAAATAAAATATAAATTTCGAAATTACAAAAAATTGAGTTCCTTTGCATAAAACCAAAGTACATATCGAGAATAAAATATAAATATCCAAATCACAAAAAATTGAGTTCTTTTTGAAAAACAAAAGTAGGGATCCAAAATAAAATATCAATTTCGAAATTACAAAAAATTGAGTTCTTTTGCATAAAACCAAAGTACATATCGAGAATAAAATATAAATATCCAAATTACTAAAAATTGAGTTCTTTTTGTATAAAACAAGAGTAGGGATCCAAAATAAAATATCAATTTCGAAATTACAAAAAATTGAGTTCTTTTGCATAAAACCAAAGTACATATCGAGAATAAAATATAAATATCCAAGTTACTAAAAATTGAGTTCTTTTTGTATAAAACAAGAGTAGGGATCCAAAATAAAATATCAATTTCGAAATTACAAAAAATTGAGTTCTTTTGCATAGAACAAATGTACGTATCGAGAATCAAATATAAATTTCAAAATTATGAAAAATCGAGTTTCTTTTTTGTGAAACAAAACTACGGATGAAAAATAATATACAAATTTCAAAATTATTAAAAATTGAATCCTTTTAGTAAAACAAAAGTACAGATTGAAAATAAAATATAAAAATCCAAATTACTAAAAGTTGAGTTCTTTTTCTAAAACAAAAGTAGGGATCCAAAATAAAATATGAATTTCGAAATTACAAAAAATTGAGTTCTTTTGCATAAAACAAAAGGACGTATGGAAAATAAAATACAAATTTCAAAATTATGAAAAATTGAGTTTCTTTTTTGTAAAACAAAACTACAGATGAAAAATAATATATCAATTTCAAAATTACTAAAAATTGAATTCTTTTTGTAAAACAAAAAGTACGGATCGAAAATAAAATATAAATATCCAAATTACTAAAAATTGAGTTCTTTTTGTAAAAGAAAAGTAGGGATCCAAAACAAAATATAAATTTCGAAATTACAAAAAATTGAGTTCTTTTGCATAAAACAAATTACATATCGAGAATAAAATAAAAATATCCAAATTACTAAAAATTAAGTTCTTTTTGTAAAACAAAAGTAGGGATCCAAAATAAAATATAAATTTCGAAATTACAAAAAATTGAGTTCCTTTGCATAAAACCAAAGTACATATCGAGAATAAAATATAAATATCCAAATCACAAAAAAATGAGTTCTTTTTGTAAAACAAAAGTAGGGATCCAAAATAAAATATCAATTTCGAAATTACAAAAAATAGAGTTCTTTTGCATAAAACCAAAGTACATATCGAGAATAAAATATAAATATCCAAGTTACTAAAAATTGAATTCTTTTTGTAAAACAACAGTAGGGATCCAAAATAAAATATCAATTTCGAAATTACAAAAAATTGAGTTCTTTTGCATAGAACAAAAGTACGTATCGAGAATCAAATATAAATTTCAAAATTATGAAAAATTGAGTTTCTTTTTTGTGAAACAAAACTACGGATGAAAAATAATATACGAATTTCAAAATTATTCAAAATTGAATCCTTTTTGTAAAACAAAAGTACAGATTGAAAATAAAATATAAAAATCCAAATTACTAAAAGTTGAGTTCTTTTTCTAAAACGAAAGTAGGGATCCAAAATAAAATATGAATTTCGAAATTACAAAAAATTGAGTTCTTTTGCATAAAACAAAAGGACGTATGGAAAATAAAATATAAATTTCAAAATTATGAAAAATTGAGTTTCTTTTTTGTAAAGCAAAACTACAGATGAAAAATAATATATCAATTTTCAAATTACTAAAAATTGAATTCTTTTTGTAAAACAAAAAGTACGGATCGAAAATAAAATATAAATATCCAAATTACTAAAAATTGAGTTCTTTTTGTAAAACAAAAGTAGGGATCCAAAACAAAATATAAATTTCGAAATTACAAAAAATTGAGTTCTTTTGCATAAAACAAATTACATATCGAGAATAAAATATAAATATCCAAATTACTAAAAATTAAGTTCTTTTTGTAAAACAAAAGTAGGGATCCAAAATAAAATATAAATTTCGAAATTACAAAAAATTGAGTTCCTTTGCATAAAACCAAAGTACATATCGAGAATAAAATATAAATATCCAAATCACAAAAATTGACTTCTTTTTGTAAAACAAAAGTAGGGATCCAAAATAAAATATCAATTTCGAAATTACAAAAAATTCAGTTCTTTTGCATAGAACAAAAGTACATATCGAGAATAAAATATAAATATCCAAATTACTAAAAATTGAGTTCTTTTGTATAAAACAAGAGTAGGGATCCAAAATAAAATATCAATTTCGAAATTACAAAAAATTGAGTTCTTTTGCATAAAACCAAAGTACATATCGAGAATAAAATATAAATATCCAAGTTACTAAAAATTGAATTCTTTTGTAAAACAAAAGTAGGGATCCAAAAGAAAACATCAATTTCGAAATTACAAAAATTGAGTTCTTTTGCATAGAAAAAAGTACGTATCGAGAATCAAATATAAATTTCAAAATTATGAAAAATTGAGTTTCTTTTTGTGAAACAAAACTACGGATGCAAAATAATATACCAATTTCAAAATTATTAAAAATTGAATCCTTTTGTAAAACAAAAGTACAGATTGAAAATAAAATATAAAAATCCAAATTACTAAAAGTTGAGTTCTTTTTCTAAAACAAAAGTAGGGATCCAAAATAAAATATGAATTTCGAAATTACAAAAATTGAGTTCTTTTGCATAAAACAAAAGGACGTATGGAAAATAAAATATAAATTTCAAAATTATGAACAATTGAGTTTCTTTTTGTAAAACAAAACTACAGATGAAAAATAATATATCAATTTCGAAATTACTAAAATTGAATTCTTTTGTAAGACAAAAAGTACGGATCGAAAATAAAATATAAATATCCAAATTACTAAAAATTGAGTTCTTTTTGTAAAACAAAAGTAGGGATCCAAAACAAAATATAAATTTCGAAATTACAAAAATTGAGTTCTTTTGCATAAAACAAATTACATATCGAGAATAAAATATAAATATCCAAATTACTAAAAATTAAGTTCTTTTGTAAAACAAAAGTAGGGATCCAAAATAAAATATAAATTTCGAAATTACAAAAATTGAGTTCCTTTGCATAAAACCAAAGTACATATCGAGAATAAAATATAAATATCCAAATCACAAAAATTGAGTTCTTTTTGTAAAACAAAAGTAGGGATCCAAAATAAAATATCAATTTCGAAATTACAAAAATTGAGTTCTTTTGCATAAAACCAAAGTACATATCGAGAATAAAATATAAATATCCAAATTACTAAAAATTGAGTTCTTTTGTATCAAACAAGAGTAGGGATCCAAAATAAAATATCAATTTCGAAATTACAAAAATTGAGTTCTTTTGCATAAAACCAAAGTACATATCGAGAATAAAATATAAATATCCAAATTACTAAAAATTGAGTTCTTTTGTATAAAACAAGAGTAGGGATCCAAAATAAAATATCAATTTCGAAATTACAAAAATTGAGTTCTTTTGCATAGAACAAAAGTACGTGATCGAGAATCAAATATAAATTTCAAAATTATGAAAAATCGAGTTTCTTTTTGTGAAACAAAACTACTGGATGAAAAATAATATACAAATTTCAAAATTATTAAAAATTGAATCCTTTTGTAAAACAAAAGTACAGATTGAAAATAAAATATAAAAATCCAAATTACTAAAAGTTGAGTTCTTTTTCTAAAACAAAAGTAGGGATCCAAAATAAAATATGAATTTCGAAATTACAAAAATTGAGTTCTTTTGCATAAAACAAAAGGACGTATGGAAAATAAAATATAAATTTCAAAATTATGAAAAATTGAGTTTCTTTTTGTAAAGCAAAACTACAGATGAAAAATAATATATCAATTTTCAAATTACTAAAAATTGAATTCTTTTTGTAAAACAAAAAGTACGGATCGAAAATAAAATATAAATATCCAAATTACTAAAAATTGAGTTCTTTTGTAAAACAAAAGTAGGGATCCAAAACAAAATATAAATTTCGAAATTACAAAAATTGAGTTCTTTTGCATAAAACAAATTACATATCGAGAATAAAATATAAATATCCAAATTACTAAAAATTAAGTTCTTTTTGTAAAACAAAAGTAGGGATCCAAAATAAAATATAAATTTCGAAATTACAAAAATTGAGTTCCTTTGCATAAAACCAAAGTACATATCGAGAATAAAATATAAATATCCAAATCACAAAAATTGACTTCTTTTTGTAAAACAAAAGTAGGGATCCAAAATAAAATATCAATTTCGAAATTACAAAAAATTGAGTTCTTTTGCATAAAACCAAAGTACATATCGAGAATAAAATATAAATATCCAAATTACTAAAAATTGAGTTCTTTATGTATAAAACAAGAGTAGGGATCCAAAATAAAATATCAATTTCGAAATTACAAAAAATTGAGTTCTTTTGCATAAAACCAAAGTACATATCGAGAATAAAATATAAATATCCAAGTTACTAAAAATTGAATTCTTTTTGTAAAACAAAAGTAGGGATCCAAAATAAAATATCAATTTCGAAATTACAAAAATTGAGTTCTTTTGCATAGAACAAAAGTACGTATCGAGAATCAAATATAAATTTCAAAATTATGAAAAATTGAGTTTCTTTTTGTGAAACAAAACTACGGATGAAAAATAATATACCAATTTCAAAATTATTCAGAATTGAATCCTTTTTGTAAAACAAAAGTACAGATTGAAAATAAAATATAAAAATCCAAATTACTAAAAGTTGAGTTCTTTTTCTAAAACGAAAGTAGGGATCCAAAATAAAATATGAATTTCGAAATTACAAAAAATTGAGTTCTTTTGCATAAAACAAAAGGACGTATGGAAAATAAAATATAAATTTCAAAATTATGAAAAATTGAGTTTCTTTTTTGTAAAGCAAAACTACAGATGAAAAATAATATATCAATTTTCAAATTACTAAAAATTGAATTCTTTTTGTAAAACAAAAAGTACGGATCGAAAATAAAATATAAATATCCAAATTACTAAAAATTGAGTTCTTTTTGTAAAACAAAAGTAGGGATCCAAAACAAAATATAAATTTCGAAATTACAAAAAATTGAGTTCTTTTGCATAAAACAAATTACATATCGAGAATAAAATATAAATATCCAAATTACTAAAAATTAAGTTCTTTTTGTAAAACAAAAGTAGGGATCCAAAATAAAATATAAATTTCGAAATTACAAAAAATTGAGTTCCTTTGCATAAAACCAAAGTACATATCGAGAATAAAATATAAATATCCAAATCACAAAAAATTGACTTCTTTTTGTAAAACAAAAGTAGGGATCCAAAATAAAATATCAATTTCGAAATTACAAAAAATTGAGTTCTTTTGCATAAAACCAAAGTACATATCGAGAATAAAATATAAATATCCAAATTACTAAAAATTGAGTTCTTTATGTATAAAACAAGAGTAGGGATCCAAAATAAAATATCAATTTCGAAATTACAAAAAATTGAGTTCTTTTGCATAAAACCAAAGTACATATCGAGAATAAAATATAAATATCCAAGTTACTAAAAATTGAATTCTTTTTGTAAAACAAAAGTAGGGATCCAAAATAGAATATCAATTTCGAAATTACAAAAAATTGAGTTCTTTTGCATAGAACAAAAGTACGTATCGAGAATCAAATATAAATTTCAAAATTATGAAAAATTGAGTTTCTTTTTTGTGAAACAAAACTACGGATGAAAAATAATATACCAATTTCAAAATTATTAAAAATTGAATCCTTTTTGTAAAACAAAAGTACAGATTGAAAATAAAATATAAAAATCAAAATTACTAAAAGTTGAGTTCTTTTTCTAAAACAAAAGTAGGGATCCAAAATAAAATAGGAATTTCGAAATTACAAAAAATTGAGTTCTTTTGCATAAAACAAAAGGACGTATCGAAAATAAAATATAAATTTCAAAATTGTGAAAAATTGAGTTTCTTTTTTGTAAAACAAAACTACATATGAAAAATAATATATCAATTTCGAAATTACTAAAAATTGAATTCTTTTTGTAAAACAAAAAGTACGGATCGAAAATAAAATATAAATATCCAAATTACTAAAAATTGAGTTCTTTTTGTAAAACAAAAGTAGGGATCCAAAACAAAATATAAATTTCGAAATTACAAAAAATTGAGTTCTTTTGCATAAAACAAATTACATATCGAGAATAAAATATAAATATCCGAGTTACTAAAAATTGAATTCTTTTTGTAAAACAAAAGTAGGGATCCAAAATAAAATATCAATTTCGAAATTACAAAAAATTGAGTTTTTTTGCATAAAACCAAAGTACATATCGAGAATAAAATATAAATATCCAAGTTACTAAAAATTGAATTCTTTTTGTAAAACAAAAGTAGGGATCCAAAATAAAATATCAATTTCGAAATTACAAAAAATTGAGTTCTTTTGCATAGAACAAAAGTACGTATCGAGAATCAAATATAAATTTCAAAATTATGAAAAATTGAGTTTCTTTTTTGTGAAATAAAACTAAAAATTGAGTTCTTTTGCATAAAACAAAAGGACGTATGGAAAATAAAATATAAATTTCAAAATTATGAAAAAATGAGTTTCTTTTTTGTAAAACAAAACTACAGATGAAAAATAATATATCAATTTCGAAATTACTAAAAATTGAATTCTTTTTGTAAAACAGAAAGTACGGATCGAAAATAAAATATAAATATCCAAATTACTAAAAATTGAGTTCTTTTTGTAAAACAAAAGTAGGGATCCAAAACAAAATATAAATTTCGAAATTACAAAAAATTGAGTTCTTTTGCATAAAACAAATTACATATCGAGAATAAAATATAAATATCCAAATTACTAAAAATTAAGTTCTTTTTGTAAAACAAAAGTAGGGATCCAAAATAAAATATAAATTTCGAAATTACAAAAAATTGAGTTCCTTTGCATAAAACCAAAGTACATATCGAGAATAAAATATAAATATCCAAATCACAAAAAATTGACTTCTTTTTGTAAAACAAAAGTAGGGATCCAAAATAAAATATCAATTTCGAAATTACAAAAAATTGAGTTCTTTTGCATAAAACCAAAGTACATATCGAGAATAAAATATAAATATCCAAGTTAGTAAAAATTGAATTCTTTTTGTAAAACAAAAGTAGGGATCCAAAATAAAATATCAATTTCGAAATTACAAAAAATTGAGTTCTTTTGCATAAAACCAAAGTACATATCGAGAATAAAATATAAATATCCAAGTTACTAAAAATTGAATTCTTTTTGTAAAACAAAAGTAGGGATCCAAAATAAAATATCAATTTCGAAATTACAAAAAATTGAGTTCTTTTGCATAGAACAAAAGTACGTATCGAGAATCGAATATAAATTTCAAAATTATGAAAAATTGACTTTCTTTTTTGTGAAACAAAACTACGGATGAAAAATAATATACCAATTTCAAAATTATTAAAAATTGAATCCTTTTTGTAAAACAAAAGTACAGATTGAAAATAAAATATAAAAATCCAAATTACTAAAAGTTGAGTTCTTTTTCTAAAACAAAAGTAGGGATCCAAACAAAAATATGAATTTCGAAATTACAAAAAATTGAGTTCTTTTGCATAAAACAAAAGGACGTATGGAAAATAAAATATAAATTTAAAAATTATGAAAAATTGAGTTTCTTTTTTGTAAAACAAAACTACAGATGAAAAATAATATATCAATTTCGAAATTACTAAAAATTGAATTCTTTTTGTAAAACAAAAAGTACGGATCGAAAATAAAATATAAATATCCAAATTACTAAAAATTGAGTTCTTTTTGTAAAACAAAAGTAGGGATCCAAAACAAAATATAAATTTCGAAATTACAAAAAATTGAGTTCTTTTACATAAAACAAATTACATATCGAGAATAAAATATAAATATCCAAATTACTAAAAATTAAGTTCTTTTTGTAAAACAAAAGTAGGGATCCAAAATAAAATATAAATTTCGAAATTACAAAAAATTGAGTTCCTTTGCATAAAACCAAAGTACATATCGAGAATAAAATATAAATATCCAAATCACAAAAAATTGAGTTCTTTTTGTAAAACAAAAGTAGGGATCCAAAATAAAATTTCAATTTCGAAATTACAAAAAATTGAGTTCTTTTGCATAAAACCAAAGTACATATCGAGAATAAAATATAAATATCCAAGTTACTAAAAATTGAATTCTTTTTGTAAAACAAAAGTAGGGATCCAAAATAAAATATCAATTTCGAAATTACAAAAAATTGAGTTCTTTTGCATAAAACCAAAGTACATATCGAGAAGAAAATATAAATATCCAAGTTACTAAAAATTGAATTCTTTGTGTAAAACAAAAGTAGGGATCCAAAATAAAATATCAATTTCGAAATTACAAAAAATTGAGTTCTTTTGCATAGAACAAAAGTACGTATCGAGAATCAAATATAAATTTCAAAATTATGAAAAATTGAGTTTCTTTTTTGTGAAACAAAACTACGGATGAAAAATAATATACGAATTTCAAAATTATTAAAAATTGAATCCTTTTTGTAAAACAAAAGTACAGATTGAAAATAAAATATAAAAATCCAAATTACTAAAAGTTGAGTTCTTTTTCTAAAATGAAAGCAGGGATCCAAAATAAAATATGAATTTCGAAATTACAAAAAATTGAGTTCTTTTGCATAAAATAAAAGGACGTATGGAAAATAAAATATAAATTTCAAAATTATGAAAAATTCAGTTTCTTTTTTGTAAAACAAAACTACAGATGAAAAATAATATATCAATTTCAAAATTACTAAAAATTGAATTCTTTTTGTAAAACAAAAAGTACGGATCGAAAATAAAATATAAATATCCAAATTACTAAAAATTGAGTTCTTTTTGTAAAACAAAAGTAGGGATCCAAAAACAAAATATAAATTTCGAAATTACAAAAAATTGAGTTCTTTTGCATAAAACAAATTACATATCGAGAATAAAATATAAATATCCAAATTACTAAAAATTAAGTTCTTTTTGTAAAACAAAAGTAGGGATCCAAAATAAAATATAAATTTCGAAATTACAAAAAATTGAGTTCCTTTGCATAAAACCAAAGTACATATCGAGAATAAAATATAAATATCGAAATCACAAAAAATTGAGTTCTTTTTGTAAAACAAAAGTAGGGATCCAAAATAAAATATCAATTTCGAAATTACAAAAAATTGAGTTCTTTTGCATAAAACCAAAGTACATATCGAGAACAAAATATAAATATCCAAATTACTAAAAATTGAGTTCTTTTTGTATAAAACAAGAGTAGGGATCCAAAATAAAATATCAATTTCGAAATTACAAAAAATTGAGATCTTTTACATAAAACCAAAGTACATATCGAGAATAAAATATAAATATCCAAGTTACTAAAAATTGAATTCTTTTTGTAAAACAAAAGTAGGGATCCAAAACAAAATATAAATTTCGAAACTACAAAAAATTGAGTTCTTTTGCATAAAACAAATTACATATCGAGAATAAAATATAAATATCCAAATTACTAAAAATTAAGTTCTTTTTGTAAAACAAAAGTAGCGATCCAAAATAAAATATCAATTTCGAAATTACAAAAAACTGACTTCTTTTGCATAAAACCAAAGTACATATCGAGAATAAAATATAAATATCCAAATTACTAAAAATTGAGTTCTTTTTGTATAAAACAAGAGTAGGGATCCAAAATAAAATATCAATTTCGAAATTACAAAAATTGAGTTCTTTTGCATAAAACCAAAGTACATATCGAGAATAAAATATAAATATCCAAGTTACTAAAAATTGAATTCTTTTGTAAAACAAAAGTAGGGATCCAAAATAAAATATCAATTTCGAAATTACAAAAAATTGAGTTCTTTTGCATAGAACAAAAGTACGTATCGAGAATCAAATATAAAGTTCAAAATTATGAAAAATTGAGTTTCTTTTTTGTGAAACAAAACTACGGATGAAAAATAATATACGAATTTCAAAATTATTAAAAATTGAATCCTTTTTGTAAAACAAAAGTACAGATTGAAAATAAAATATAAAAATCCAAATTACTAAAAGTTGAGTTCTTTTTCTAAAACGAAAGCAGGGATCCAAAATAAAATATGAATTTCGAAATTACAAAAAATTGAGTTCTTTTGCATAAAACAAAAGGACGTATGGAAAATAAAATATAAATTTCAAAATTATGAAAAATTGAGTTTCTTTTTGTAAAACAAAACTACAGATGAAAAATAATATATCAATTTCGAAATTACTAAAATTGAATTCTTTTTGTAAAACAAAAGTACTGGATCGAAAATAAAATATAAATATCCAAATTACTAAAAATTGAGTTCTTTTGTAAAACAAAAGTAGGGATCCAAAACAAAATATAAATTTCGAAATTACAAAAAATTGAGTTCTTTTACATAAAACAAATTACATATCGAGAATAAAATATAAATATCCAAATTACTAAAAATTAAGTTCTTTTGTAAAACAAAAGTAGGGATCCAAAATAAAATATAAATTTCGAAATTACAAAAATTGAGTTCCTTTGCATAAAACCAAAGTACATATCGAGAATAAAATATAAATATCCAAATCACAAAAAATTGAGTTCTTTTTGTAAAACAAAAGTAGGGATCCAAAATAAAATATCAATTTCGAAATTACAAAAAATTGAGTTCTTTTGCATAAAACCAAAGTACATATCGAGAATAAAATATAAATATCCAAGTTACTAAAAATTGAATTCTTTTTGTAAAACAAAAGTAGGGATCCAAAATAAAATATCAATTTCGAAATTACAAAAAATTGAGTTCTTTTGCATAAAACCAAAGTACATATCGAGAAGAAAATATAAATATCCAAGTTACTAAAAATTGAATTCTTTTTGTAAAACAAAAGTAGGGATCCAAAATAAAATATCAATTTCGAAATTACAAAAAATTGAGTTCTTTTGCATAGAACAAAAGTACGTATCGAGAATCAAATATAAATTTCAAAATTATGAAAAATTGAGTTTCTTTTTTGTGAAAGAAAACTACGGATGAAAAATAATATACCAATTTCAAAATTATTAAAAATTGAATCCTTTTGTAAAACAAAAGTACGGATCGAAAATAAAATATAAAAATCCAAATTACTAAAAGTTGAGTTCTTTTTCTAAAACAAAAGTAGGGATCCAAAATAAAATATGAATTTCGAAATTACAAAAAATTGAGTTCTTTTGCATAAAACAAAAAGACGTATGGAAAATAAAATATAAATTTCACAATTATGAAAAATTGAGTTTCTTTTTTGTAAAACAAAACTAGAGATGAAAAATAATATATCAATTTCGAAATTACTAAAAATTGAATTCTTTTTGTAAAACAAAAGTACGGATCGAAAATAAAACATAAATATCCAAATTACTAAAAATTGAGTTCTTTTTGTAAAACAAAAGTAGGGATCCAAAACAAAATATAAATTTCGAAATTACAAAAATTGAGTTCTTTTGCATAAAACAAATTACATATCGAGAATAAAATATAAATATCCAAATTACTAAAAATTGAGTTCTTTTGTAAAACAAAAGTAGGGATCCAAAATAAAATATAAATTTCGAAATTACAAAAATTGAGTTCCTTTGCATAAAACCAAAGTACATATCGAGAATAAAATATAAATATCCAAATCACAAAAATTGAGTTCTTTTGTAAAACAAAAGTAGGGATCCAAAATAAAATATCAATTTCGAAATTACAAAAAATTGAGTTCTTTTGCATAAAACCAAAGTACATATCGAGAATAAAATATAAATATCCAAATTACTAAAAATTGAGTTCTTTTGTATAAAACAAGAGTAGGGATCCAAAATAAAATATCAATTTCGAAATTACAAAAATTGAGTTCTTTTGCATAAAACCAAAGTACATATCGAGAATAAAATATAAATATCCAAGTTACTAAAAATTGAATTCTTTTTGTAAAACAAAAGTAGGGATCCAAAATAAAATATCAATTTCGAAATTACAAAAATTGAGTTCTTTTGCATAGAACAAAAGTACGTGATCGAGAATCAAATATAAATTTCAAAATTATGAAAAATTGAGTTTCTTTTTTGTGAAACAAAACTACTGGATGAAAAATAATATACCAATTTCAAAATTATTAAAATTGAATCCTTTTTGTAAAACAAAAGTACAGATTGAAAATAAAATATAAAAATCCAAATTACTAAAAGTTGAGTTCTTTTTCTAAAACAAAAGTAGGGATCCAAAATAAAATATGAATTTCGAAATTACAAAAATTGAGTTCTTTTGCATAAAACAAAAGGACGTATGGAAAATAAAATATAAATTTCAAAATTATGAAAAATTGAGTTTCTTTTTGTAAAACAAAACTACAGATGAAAAATAATATATCAATTTCGAAATTACTAAAATTGAATTCTTTTGTAAAACAAAAAGTACTGGATCGAAAAATAAAATATAAATATCCAAATTACTAAAATTGAGTTCTTTTGTAAAACAAAAGTAGGGATCCAAAACAAAATATAAATTTCGAAATTACAAAAATTGAGTTCTTTTGCATAAAACAAATTACATATCGAGAATAAAATATAAATATCCAAATTACTAAAAATTAAGTTCTTTTTGTAAAACAAAAGTAGGGATCCAAAATAAAATATAAATTTCGAAATTACAAAAATTGAGTTCCTTTGCATAAAACCAAAGTACATATCGAGAATAAAATATAAATATCCAAATCACAAAAATTGAGTTCTTTTGTAAAACAAAAGTAGGGATCCAAAATAAAATATCAATTTCGAAATTA
Source organism: Lablab purpureus (assembly GCA_030347555.1). Lineage (NCBI taxonomy): Eukaryota > Viridiplantae > Streptophyta > Magnoliopsida > Fabales > Fabaceae > Lablab > Lablab purpureus. Next base: position 13,777,740 of record CM059260.1, read on the forward strand.
CAAAAAATTGAGTTCTTTTGCATAAAACCAAAGTACATATCGAGAATAAAATATAAATATCCAAGTTACTAAAAATTGAGTTCTTTTGTATAAAACAAGAGTAGGGATCCAAAATAAAATATCAATTTCGAAATTACAAAAATTGAGTTCTTTTGCATAAAACCAAAGTACATATCGAGAATAAAATATAAATATCCAAGTTACTAAAATTGAATTCTTTTGTAAAACAAAAGTAGGGATCCAAAATAAAATATCAATTTCGAAATTACAAAAATTGAGTTCTTTTGCATAGAACAAAAGTACGTGATCGAGAATCAAATATAAATTTCAAAATTATGAAAAATTGACTTTCTTTTTGTGAAACAAAACTACGGATGAAAAATAATATACCAATTTCAAAATTATTAAAAATTGAATCCTTTTTGTAAAACAAAAGTACAGATTGAAAATAAAATATAAAAATCCAAATTACTAAAAGTTGAGTTCTTTTTCTAAAACAAAAGTAGGGATCCAAAATAAAATATGAATTTCGAAATTACAAAAATTGAGTTCTTTTGCATAAAACAAAAGGACGATGGAAAATAAAATATAAATTTCAAAATTATGAAAAATTGAGTTTCTTTTTGTAAAACAAAACTACAGATGAAAAATAATATATCAATTTCGAAATTACTAAAATTGAATTCTTTTTGTAAAACAAAAAGTACGGATCGAAAATAAAATATAAATATCCAAATTACTAAAATTGAGTTCTTTTTGTAAAACAAAAGTAGGGATCCAAAACAAAATATAAATTTCGAAATTACAAAAATTGAGTTCTTTTGCATAAAACAAATTACATATCGAGAATAAAATATAAATATCCAAATTACTAAAAATTAAGTTCTTTTTGTAAAACAAAAGTAGGGATCCAAAATAAAATATAAATTTCGAAATTACAAAAATTGAGTTCCTTTGCATAAAACCAAAGTACATATCGAGAATAAAATATAAATATCCAAATCACAAAAATTGAGTTCTTTTTGTAAAACAAAAGTAGGGATCCAAAATAAAATATCAATTTCGAAATTACAAAAATTGAGTTCTTTTGCATAAAACCAAAGTACATATCGAGAATAAAATATAAATATCCAAATTACTAAAAATTGAGTTCTTTTTGTATAAAACAAGAGTAGGGATCCAAAATAAAATATCAATTTCGAAATTACAAAAAATTGAGTTCTTTTGCATAAAACCAAAGTACATATCGAGAATAAAATATAAATATCCAAGTTACTAAAATTGAATTCTTTTTGTAAAACAAAAGTAGGGATCCAAAATAAAATATCAATTTCGAAATTACAAAAATTGAGTTCTTTTGCATAGAACAAAAGTACGTATCGAGAATCAAATATAAATTTCAAAATTATGAAAAATTGAGTTTCTTTTTTGTGAAACAAAACTACGGATGAAAAATAATATACCAATTTCAAAATTATTAAAAATTTAATCCCTTTTGTAAAACAAAAGTACAGATTGAAAATAAAATATAAAAATCCAAATTACTAAAAGTTGAGTTCTTTTTCTAAAACAAAAGTAGGGATCCAAAATAAAATATGAATTTCGAAATTACAAAAATTGAGTTCTTTTGCATAAAACAAAAGGACGTATGGAAAATAAAATATAAATTTCAAAATTATGAAAAATTGAGTTTCTTTTTTGTAAAACAAAACTACAGATGAAAAATAATATATCAATTTCGAAATTACTAAAATTGAATTCTTTTTGTAAAACAAAAAGTACTGGATCGAAAATAAAATATAAATATCCAAATTACTAAAAATTGAGTTCTTTTTGTAAAACAAAAGTAGGGATCCAAAACAAAATATAAATTTCGAAATTACAAAAATTGAGTTCTTTTGCATAAAACAAATTACATATCGAGAATAAAATATAAATATCCAAATTACTAAAAATTAAGTTCTTTTTGTAAAACAAAAGTAGGGATCCAAAATAAAATATAAATTTCGAAATTACAAAAATTGAGTTCCTTTGCATAAAACCAAAGTACATATCGAGAATAAAATATAAATATCCAAATCACAAAAATTGAGTTCTTTTTGTAAAACAAAAGTAGGGATCCAAAATAAAATATCAATTTCGAAATTACAAAAAATTGAGTTCTTTTGCATAAAACCAAAGTACATATCGAGAATAAAATATAAATATCCAAGTTACTAAAAATTGAGTTCTTTTGTATAAAACAAGAGTAGGGATCCAAAATAAAATATCAATTTCGAAATTACAAAAATTGAGTTCTTTTGCATAAAACCAAAGTACATATCGAGAATAAAATATAAATATCCAAGTTACTAAAATTGAATTCTTTTTGTAAAACAAAAGTAGGGATCCAAAATAAAATATCAATTTCGAAATTACAAAAATTGAGTTCTTTTGCATAGAACAAAAGTACGTGATCGAGAATCAAATATAAATTTCAAAATTATGAAAAATTGACTTTCTTTTTTGTGAAACAAAACTACTGATGAAAAATAATATACCAATTTCAAAATTATTAAAAATTGAATCCTTTTGTAAAACAAAAGTACAGATTGAAAATAAAATATAAAAATCCAAATTACTAAAAGTTGAGTTCTTTTTCTAAAACAAAAAGTAGGGATCCAAAATAAAATATGAATTTCGAAATTACAAAAATTGAGTTCTTTTGCATAAAACAAAAAGGACGTATGGAAAATAAAATATAAATTTCAAAATTATGAAAAATTGAGTTTCTTTTTGTAAAACAAAACTACAGATGAAAAATAATATATCAATTTCGAAATTACTAAAATTGAATTCTTTTTGTAAAACAAAAAGTACGGATCGAAAATAAAATATAAATATCCAAATTACTAAAAATTGAGTTCTTTTTGTAAAACAAAAGTAGGGATCCAAAACAAAATATAAATTTCGAAATTACAAAAATTGAGTTCTTTTGCATAAAACAAATTACATATCGAGAATAAAATATAAATATCCAAATTACTAAAAATTAAGTTCTTTTTGTAAAACAAAAGTAGGGATCCAAAATAAAATATAAATTTCGAAATTACAAAAATTGAGTTCCTTTGCATAAAACCAAAGTACATATCGAGAATAAAATATAAATATCCAAATCACAAAAATTGAGTTCTTTTGTAAAACAAAAGTAGGGATCCAAAATAAAATATCAATTTCGAAATTACAAAAATTGAGTTCTTTTGCATAAAACCAAAGTACATATCGAGAATAAAATATAAATATCCAAATTACTAAAAATTGAGTTCTTTTGTATAAAACAAGAGTAGGGATCCAAAATAAAATATCAATTTCGAAATTACAAAAATTGAGTTCTTTTGCATAAAACCAAAGTACATATCGAGAATAAAATATAAATATCCAAGTTACTAAAAATTGAATTCTTTTTGTAAAACAAAAGTAGGGATCCAAAATAAAATATCAATTTCGAAATTACAAAAATTGAGTTCTTTTGCATAGAACAAAAGTACGTATCGAGAATCAAATATAAATTTCAAAATTATGAAAAATTGAGTTTCTTTTTGTGAAACAAAACTACGGATGAAAAATAATATACCAATTTCAAAATTATTAAAAATTGAATCCTTTTTGTAAAACAAAAGTACAGATTGAAAATAAAATATAAAAATCCAAATTACTAAAAGTTGAAATCTTTTTCTAAAACAAAAGTAGGGATCCAAAATAAAATATGAATTTCGAAATTACAAAAAATTGAGTTCTTTTGCATAAAACAAAAGGACGTATGGAAAATAAAATATAAATTTCACAATTATGAAAAATTGAGTTTCTTTTTGTAAAACAAAACTACAGATGAAAAATAATATATCAATTTCGAAATTACTAAAATTGAATTCTTTTTGTAAAACAAAAAGTACGGATCGAAAATAAAATATAAATATCCAAATTACTAAAAATTGAGTTCTTTTTGTAAAACAAAAGTAGGGATCCAAAACAAAATATAAATTTCGAAATTACAAAAAATTGAGTTCTTTTGCATAAAACAAATTACATATCGAGAATAAAATATAAATATCCAAATTACTAAAAATTTAGTTCTTTTTGTAAAACAAAAGTAGGGATCCAAAATAAAATATAAATTTCGAAATTACAAAAAATTGAGTTCCTTTGCATAAAACCAAAGTACATATCGAGAATAAAATATAAATATCCAAATCACAAAAATTGAGTTCTTTTTGTAAAACAAAAGTAGGGATCCAAAATAAAATATCAATTTCGAAATTACAAAAAATTGAGTTCTTTTGCATAAAACCAAAGTACATATCGAGAATAAAATATAAATATCCAAATTACTAAAAATTGAGTTCTTTTGTATAAAACAAGAGTAGGGATCCAAAATAAAATATCAATTTCGAAATTACAAAAATTGAGTTCTTTTGCATAAAACCAAAGTACATATCGAGAATAAAATATAAATATCCAAGTTACTAAAATTGAATTCTTTTTGTAAAACAAAAGTAGGGATCCAAAATAAAATATCAATTTCGAAATTACAAAAAATTGAGTTCTTTTGCATAGAACAAAAGTACGTATCGAGAATCAAATATAAATTTCAAAATTATGAAAAATTAAGTTTCTTTTTTGTGAAACAAAACTACGGATGAAAAATAATATACCAATTTCAAAATTATTAAAAATTGAATCCTTTTTGTAAAACAAAAGTACAGATTGAAAATAAAATATAAAAATCCAAATTACTAAAAGTTGAGTTCTTTTTCTAAAACAAAAGTAGGGATCCAAAATAAAATATGAATTTCGAAATTACAAAGATTGAGTTCTTTTGCATAAAACAAAAGGACGTATAGAAAATAAAATATAAATTTCACAATTATGAAAAATTGAGTTTCTTTTTTCTAAAACAAAACTACAGATGAAAAATAATATATCAATTTCGAAATTACTAAAAGTTGAATTCTTTTTGTAAAACAAAAAGTACGGATCGAAAATAAAATATAAATATCCAAATTACTAAAAATTGAGTTCTTTTTGTAAAACAAAAGTAGGGATCCAAAACAAAATATAAATTTCGAAATTACAAAAAATTGAGTTCTTTTGCATAAAACAAATTACATATCGAGAATAAAATATAAATATCCAAATTACTAAAAATTGAGTTCTTTTTGTAAAACAAAAGTAGGGATCCAAAATAAAATATCAATTTCGAAATTACAAAAAATTGAGTTCTTTTGCATAAAACCAAAGTACATATCGAGAATAACATATAAATATCCAAATCACAAAAAATTGAGTTCTTTTTGTAAAACAAAAGTAGGGATCCAAAATAAAATATCAATTTCGAAATTACAAAAAATTGAGTTCTTTTGCATAAAACCAAAGTACATATCGAGAATAAAATATAAATATCCAAATTAGTAAAAATTGAGTTCTTTTTGTATAAAACAAGAGTAGGGATCCAAAATAAAATATCAATTTCGAAATTACAAAAATTGAGTTCTTTTGCATAAAACCAAAGTACATATCGAGAATAAAATATAAATATCCAAGTTACTAAAAATTGAATTCTTTTTGTAAAACAAAAGTAGGGATCCAAAATAAAATATCAATTTCGAAATTACAAAAAATTGACTTCTTTTGCATAGAACAAAAGTACGTATCGAGAATCAAATATAAATTTCAAAATTATGAAAAATTGAGTTTCTTTTTTGTGAAACAAAACTACGGATGAAAAATAATATACCAATTTCAAAATTATTAAAAGTTGAATCCTTTTTGTAAAACAAAAGTACAGATTGAAAATAAAATATAAAAATCCAAATTACTAAAAGTTGAGTTCTTTTTCTAAAACAAAAGTAGGGATCCAAAATAAAATATGAATTTCGAAATTACAAAAAATTGAGTTCTTTTTGTAAAACAAAAGTAGGGATCCAAAATAAAATATCAATTTCGAAATTACAAAAAATTGAGTTCTTTTGCATAAAACCAAAGTACATATCGAGAATAAAATATAAATATCCAAATTTCTAAAAATTGAGTTCTTTTTGTATAAAACAAGAGTAGGGATCCAAAATAAAATATCAATTTCGAAATTACAAAAAATTGAGTTCTTTTGCATAAAACCAAAGTACATATCGAGAATAAAATATAAATATCCAAGTTACTAAAAATTGAATTCTTTTCGTAAAACAAAAGTAGGGATCCAAAATAAAATATCAATTTCGAAATTACAAAAAATTGAGTTCTTTTGCATAGAACAAAAGTACGTATCGAGAATCAAATATAAATTTCAAAATTATGAAAAATTGAGTTTCTTTTTTGTGAAACAAAACTACGGATGAAAAATAATAGACCAATTTCAAAATTATTAAAAATTGAATCCTTTTTGTAAAACAAAAGTACAGATTGAAAATAAAATATAAAAATCCAAATTACTAAAAGTTGAGTTCTTTTTCTAAAACAAAAGTAGGGATCCAAAATAAAATATGAATTTCGAAATTACAAAAAATTGAGTTCTTTTGCATAAAACAAAAGGACGTATAGAAAATAAAATATAAATTTCACAATTATGAAAAATTGAGTTTCTTTTTCTAAAACAAAACTACGGATGAAAAATAATATATCAATTTCGAAATTACTAAAAGTTGAATTCTTTTTGTAAAACAAAAAGTACGGATCGAAAATAAAATATAAATATCCAAATTACTAAAAATTGAGTTCTTTTTGTAAAACAAAAGTAGGGATCCAAAACAAAATATAAATTTCGAAATTACAAAAAATTGAGTTCTTTTGCATAAAACAAATTACATATCGAGAATAAAATATAAGTATCCAAATTACTAAAAATTGAGTTCTTTTTGTAAAACAAAAGTAGGGATCCAAAATAAAATATAAATTTCGAAATTACAAAAATTGAGTTCCTTTGCATAAAACCAAAGTACATATCGAGAATAACATATAAATATCCAAATCACAAAAATTGAGTTCTTTTTGTAAAACAAAAGTAGGGATCCAAAATAAAATATCAATTTCGAAATTACAAAAATTGAGTTCTTTTGCATAAAACCAAAGTACATATCGAGAATAAAATATAAATATCCAAATTACTAAAAATTGAGTTCTTTTGTATAAAACAAGAGTAGGGATCCAAAATAAAATATCAATTTCGAAATTACAAAAATTGAGTTCTTTTGCATAAAACCAAAGTACATATCGAGAATAAAATATAAATATCCAAGTTACTAAAAATTGAATTCTTTTGTAAAACAAAAGTAGGGATCCAAAATAAAATATCAATTTCGAAATTACAAAAATTGAGTTCTTTTGCATAGAACAAAAGTACGTGATCGAGAATCAAATATAAATTTCAAAATTATGAAAAATTGAGTTTCTTTTTGTGAAACAAAACTACGGATGAAAAATAATATACCAATTTCAAAATTATTAAAAGTTGAATCCTTTTGTAAAACAAAAGTACAGATTGAAAATAAAATATAAAAATCCAAATTACTAAAAGTTGAGTTCTTTTTCTAAAACAAAAGTAGGGATCCAAAATAAAATATGAATTTCGAAATTACAAAAATTGAGTTCTTTTGCATAAAACAAAAGGACGTATGGAAAATAAAATATAAATTTCACAATTATGAAAAATTGAGTTTCTTTTTTGTAAAACAAAACTACAGATGAAAAATAATATATCAATTTCGAAATTACTAAAAATTGAATTCTTTTTGTAAAACAAAAAGTACGGATCGAAAATAAAATATAAATATCCAAATTACTAAAAATTGAGTTCTTTTTGTAAAACAAAAGTAGGGATCCAAAACAAAATATAAATTTCGAAATTACAAAAAATTGAGTTCTTTTGCATAAAACAAATTACATATCGAGAATAAAATATAAATATCCAAATTACTAAAAATTGAGTTCTTTTTGTAAAACAAAAGTAGGGATCCAAAATAAAATATGAATTTCGAAATTACAAAAAATTGAGTTCTTTTGCATAAAACAAAAGGACGTATGAAAAATAAAATATAAATTTCACAATTATGAAAAATTGAGTTTCTTTTTTGTAAAACAAAACTACGAGATGAAAAATAATATATCAATTTTGAAATTACTAAAAGTTGAATTCTTTTGTAAAACAAAAGTACGGATCGAAAATAAAATATAAATATCCAAATTACTAAAAATTGAGTTCTTTTTGTAAAACAAAAGTAGGGATCCA
>CM059260.1:13786096-13809008 GCA_030347555.1 Lablab purpureus
AATTGATATTTTATTTTGGATCCCTTCTTTTGTTTTACAAAAAGAACTCAATTCTCAATAATTTGGATTTTTATATTTTATTCTCGATAACTACTTTCGTCTAATGCAAAAGAACTCAATTTTTTGTAATTTCTAAATTGATATTTTATTTTGGATCCCTACTTTTGTTTTACAAAAACAACTCAATTTTTAGTAATTTTGATATTTATATTTTATTTTCGATCCGTACTTTTGTTTTACAAAAGAATTCAATTTTTAATAATTTTGAAATTGATATATTATTTTTCATCCGTAGTTTTGCTTTACGAAAAAGAAACTCAATTTTCATAATTTTGAAATTTATATTTTATTCTCGATACGTACTTTTGTTTTATGCAAAAGAACTCAATTTTTTGTCATTTCGAAATTGATATTTTGTTTTGGATCCCTACTTTTTTTTTCCAAAAAGAACTCAATTTTTAGTAATTTGGATATTTATATTTTATTCCCGATATGTACTTTGGTTTTATGCAAAAGGACTCAATTTTTGGTAATTTCAAAATTTATATTTTATTTTGGATCCCTACTTTTGTTTTAGAAAAAGAACTCAATTTTTAGTAATTTGGATATTTATATTTTCTCGATATGTACTTTGGTTTTATGCAAAAGAACTCAATTTTTATAGTAATTTGCAAATTTATATTTTATTTTGGATCCCTACTTTTGTTTTAGAAAAAGAACTCAATTTTTAGTAATTTGGATTTTATATTTTATTCTCGATATGTACTTTGGTTTTATGCAAAAGAACTCAATTTTTTGTAATTTCTAAATTGATATTTTATTTTGGATCCCTACTTTTGTTTTACAAAAAGAACTCAATTTTAGTAATTTTGATATTTATATTTTATTTTTGATCAGTACTTTTGTTTTACAAAAAGAATTCAATTTTTAATAATTTTGAAATTGATATATTATTTTTCATCCAGTAGTTTTGCTTTACTGAAAAAGAAACTCAATTTTGATAATTTTGAAATTTATATTTTATTCTTGATACGTACTTTTGGTCTAATGCAAAAGAACTCAATTTTTTGTCATTTCGAAATTGATATTTTATTTTGGATCCCTACTTTTGTTTTACAAAAAGAACTCATTTTTAAGTAATTTTGATATTTATATTTTATTTTCGATCCATACTTTTGTTTTACAAAAAGAATTCAATTTTTAATAATTTTGAAATTGATATACTATTTTTCATCCATAGTTTTGTTTTACAAAAAGAAACTCAATTTTTCATAATTTTGAAATTTATATTTTATTCTCGATACGTACTTTTGTTCCAGTGCAAAAGAACTCAATTTTTTGTAATTTCGAAATTGATATTTTATTTTGGATCCCTTCTTTTGTTTTACAAAAAGAACTCAATTTTCAATAATTTGGATTTTTATATTTTATTCTCGATAACTACTTTGGTCTAATGCAAAAGAACTCAATTTTTGTAATTTCTAAATTGATATTTTATTTTGGATCCCTACTTTTGTTTTACAAAAACAACTCAATTTTTAGTAATTTTGATATTTATATTTTATTTTCGATCCGTACTTTTGTTTTACAAAAAGAATTCAATTTTTAATAATTTTGAAATTGATATATTATTTTTCATCCGTAGTTTTGCTTTACAAAAAAGAAACTCAATTTTTCATAATTTTGAAATTTATATTTTATTCTCGATACGTACTTTTGTTTTATGCAAAAGAACTCAATTTTTGTCATTTCGAAATTGATATTTTGTTTTGGATCCCTACTTTTGTTTTACAAAAGAACTCAATTTTTAGTAATTTGGATATTTATATTTTATTCTCGATATGTACTTTGGTTTTATGCAAAAGGACTCAATTTTTGGTAATTTCAAAATTTATATTTTATTTTGGATCCCTACTTTTGTTTTAGAAAAGAACTCAATTTTTAGTAATTTGGATATTTATATTTTCTCGATATGTACTTTGGTTTTATGCAAAAGAACTCAATTTTTATAGTAATTTGCAAATTTATATTTTATTTTGGATCCCTACTTTTGTTTTAGAAAAAGAACTCAATTTTTAGTAATTTGGATTTTTATATTTTACTCTCGATAATTACTTTGGTCTAATGCAAAAGAACTCAATTTTTTGTAATTTCTAAATTGATATTTTATTTTGGATCCCTACTTTTGTTTTACAAAAAGAACTCAATTTTTAGTAATTTTGATATTTATATTTTATTTTCGATCATGTACTTTTGTTTTACAAAAGAATTCAATTTTTAATAATTTTGAAATTGATATATTATTTTTCATCCCTAGTTTTGCTTTACGAAAAAGAACTCAATTTTGATAATTTTGAAATTTATATTTTATTCTTGATACGTACTTTTGGTCTAATGCAAAAGAACTCAATTTTTGTCATTTCGAAATTGATATTTTATTTTGGATCCCTACTTTTGTTTTACAAAAAGAACTCATTTTTAAGTAATTTTGATATTTATATTTTATTTTCGATCCGTACTTTCTTGTTTTATCAAAAGAATTCAATTTTTAATAATTTTGAAATTGATATACTATTGTTCTGAAAAGAACTCAATTCGTAGCTTTTTTGTTACGTACCAAAAGAACTCAATCTTTTGTAATTCGAAATTGATATTCATTTTGATCCTATTTTACAAAAGAACTCATTTTTATAATTTGATATTTCTATATTATTACGGATATGTACTTTTGTTTATGCAAAAGAACTCAATTTTGTAATTTCGAAATTGATATTTTATTTTGGATCCCTACTTTTGTTTTACAAAGAACTCATTTTTTTTTAGTAATTTGCATATTTATATATTATTCTGATATGTACTTGGTTTTATGCAAAAGTACTCAATTTTTTGTAATTTCAAAATTTATATTTTATTTTGGATCCCTACTTTTTGTTTTACAAAAGAACTCAATTTTTAGTAATTTTGATATTTATATTTTATTTTCGATCCAGTACTTTTTGTTTTACAAAAAGAATTCAATTTTTAATAATTTTGAAATTGATATACTATTTTTCATCCATAGTTTTGTTTAAAAAAGAAACTCAATTTTTCATAATTTTGAAATTTATATTTTATTCTTGATACGTACTTTTGTTCTATGCAAAAGAACTCAATTTTTGTCATTTCGAAATTGATATTTTATTTTGGATCCCTACTTTTGTTTTACAAAAAGAACTCATTTTTAAGTAATTTTGATATTTATATTTTATTTTCGATCCATACTTTTGTTTTACAAAAGAATTCAATTTTTAATAATTTTGAAATTGATATACTATTTTTCATCCATAGTTTTGTTTTTACAAAAAGAAACTCAATTTTTCATAATTTTGAAATTTATATTTTATTCTCGATCACGTACTTTTGTTACGTAGTAAAAGAACTCAATTTTTGTCATTTCGAAATTGATATTTTATTTTGGATCCCTTCTTTTGTTTTACAAAAAGAACTCAATTCTCAATAATTTGGATTTTTATATTTTATTCTCGATAACTACTTTGGTCTAATGCAAAAGAACTCAATTTTTTGTAATTTCTAAATTGATATTTTATTTTGGATCCCTACTTTTGTTTTACAAAAACAACTCAATTTTTAGTAATTTTGATATTTATATTTTATTTTCGATCCGTACTTTTGTTTTACAAAAGAATTCAATTTTTAATAATTTTGAAATTGATATATTATTTTTCATCCGTAGTTTTGCTTTACGAAAAAGAAACTCAATTTTTCATAATTTTGAAATTTATATTTTATTCTCGATACGTACTTTTTGTTTTATGCAAAAGAACTCAATTTTTGTCATTTCGAAATTGATATTTTGTTTTGGATCCCTACTTTTTTTTCCAAAAGTAACTCAATTTTTAGTAATTTGGATATTTATATTTTATTCCCGATATGTACTTTGGTTTTATGCAAAAGGACTCAATTTTTGGTAATTTCAAAATTTATATTTTATTTTGGATCCCTACTTTTGTTTTAGAAAAAGAACTCAATTTTTAGTAATTTGGATATTTATATTTTCTCGATATGTACTTTGGTTTTATGCAAAAGAACTCAATTTTTTATAGTAATTTGCAAATTTATATTTTATTTTGGATCCCTACTTTTGTTTTAGAAAAAGAACTCAATTTTTAGTAATTTGGATTTTTATATTTTACTCTCGATAATTACTTTGGTCTAATGCAAAAGAACTCAATTTTTTGTAATTTCTAAATTTTATATTTTATTTTGGATCCCTACTTTTGTTTTACAAAAAGAACTCAATTTTTAGTAATTTTGATATTTATATTTTATTTTCGATCAGTACTTTTTGTTTTACAAAAGAATTCAATTTTTAATAATTTTGAAATTGATATATTATTTTTCATCCGTAGTTTTGCTTTACTGAAAAAGAAACTCAATTTTGATAATTTTGAAATTTATATTTTATTCTTGATACGCATTTTTGGTCTAATGCAAAAGAACTCAATTTTTTGTCATTTCGAAATTGATATTTTATTTTGGATCCCTACTTTTGTTTTACAAAAAGAACTCATTTTTAAGTAATTTTGATATTTATATTTTATTTTCGATCCATACTTTTGTTTTACAAAAAGAATTCAATTTTTAATAATTTTGAAATTGATATACTATTTTTCATCCATAGTTTTGTTTTACAAAAAAGAAACTCAATTTTTCATAATTTTGAAATTTATATTTTATTCTCTATACGTACTTTTGTTCTGTGCAAAAGAACTCAATTTTTTGTAATTTCGAAATTGATATTTTATTTTGGATCCCTTCTTTTGTTTTACAAAAAGAACTCAATTTTCAATAATTTGGATTTTTATATTTTATTCTCGATAACTACTTTGGTCTAATGCAAAAGAACTCAATTTTTTGTAACTTCTAAATTGATATTTTATTTTGGATCCCTACTTTTGTTTTACAAAACAACTCAATTTTTAGTAATTTTGATATTTATATTTTATTTTCGATCCAGTACTTCTTTGTTTTACAAAAGAATTCAATTTTTAATAATTTTGAAATTGATATACTATTTTTCATCCATAGTTTTGTTTTACAAAAAAGAAACTCAATTTTTCATAATTTTGAAATTTATATTTTATTCTCGATACGTACTTTTGTTTTATGCAAAAGAACTCAATTTTTTGTAATTTCGAAATTGATATTTTATTTTGGATCCCTACTTTTTTTTTACAAAAAGAACTCAATTTTTAGTAATTTGGATATTTATATTTTATTCTCGATATGTACTTTGGTTTTATGCAAAAGAACTCAATTTTTTGTAATTTCGAAATTTATATTTTATTTTGGATCCCTACTTTTGTTTTAGAAAAAGAACTCAATTTTTAGTAATTTGGATATTTATATTTTCTCGATATGTACTTTGGTTTTATGCAAAAGAACTCAATTTTTATAGTAATTTGCAAATTTATATTTTATTTTGGATCCCTACTTTTGTTTTAGAAAAAGAACTCAATTTTTAGTAATTTGGATTTTTATATTTTACTCGATAATTACTTTGGTCTAATGCAAAAGAACTCAATTTTTTGTAATTTCTAAATTGATATTTTATTTTGGATCCCTACTTTTGTTTTACAAAAAGAACTCAATTTTTAGTAATTTTGATATTTATATTTTATTTTCGATCAGTACTTTTGTTTTACAAAAAGAATTCAATTTTTAATAATTTTGAAATTGATATATTATTTTTCATCCGTAGTTTTGCTTTTACTGAAAAAGAAACTCAATTTTTGATAATTTTGAAATTTATATTTTATTCTTGATACGTACTTTTGGTCTAATGCAAAAGAACTCAATTTTTTGTCATTTCGAAATTGATATTTTATTTTGGATCCCTACTTTTGTTTTACAAAAGAACTCATTTTTAAGTAATTTTGATATTTATATTTTATTTTCGATCCATACTTTTGTTTTACAAAAAGAATTCAATTTTTAATAATTTTGAAATTGATATACTATTTTTCATCCATAGTTTTGTTTTACAAAAAGAAACTCAATTTTTCATAATTTTGAAATTTATATTTTATTCTCGATACGTACTTTTGTTCTCAGTGCAAAAGAACTCAATTTTTTGTAATTTCGCAATTTATATTTTATTTTGGATCCCTACTTTTGCTTTACAAAAAGAAACTCAATTTTTCATAATTTTGAAATTTATATTTTATTCTCGATAACGTACTTTTGTCTTATGCAAAAGAACTCAATTTTTGTAATTTATAAATTGATATTTTATTTTGGATCCCTACTTTTGTTTTACAAAAACAACTCAATTTTTAGTAATTTTGATATTTATATTTTATTTTCGATCCGTACTTTTTTGTTTTACAAAAAGAATTCAATTTTTAATAATTTTGAAATTGATATACTATTTTTCATCCATAGTTTTGTTTTACAAAAAAGAAACTCAATTTTTCATAGTTTTGAAATTTATATTTTATTCTCTATACGTACTTTTGTTCTGTGCAAAAGAACTCAATTTTTTGTAATTTCGAAATTAATATTTTATTTTGGATCCCTACTTTTGTTTTACAAAAAGAACTCATTTTTTTAGTAATTTGCATATTTATATATTATTCTGGATATGTACTTTGGTTTTATGCAAAAGTACTCAATTTTTTGTAATTTCAAAATTTATATTTTATTTTGGATCCCTACTTTTGTTTTACAAAAAGAACTCAATTTTTAGTAATTTTGATATTTATATTTTATTTTCGATCCGTACTTTTTGTTTTACAAAAAGAATTCAATTTTTAATAATTTTGAAATTGATATACTATTTTTCATCCATAGTTTTGTTTTTAAAAAAAGAAACTCAATTTTTCATAATTTTGAAATTTATATTTTATTCTTGATACGTACTTTTGTTCTATGCAAAAGAACTCAATTTTTTGTCATTTCGAAATTGATATTTTATTTTGGATCCCTACTTTTGTTTTACAAAAGAACTCATTTTTAAGTAATTTTGATATTTATATTTTATTTTCGATCCATACTTTTGTTTTACAAAAGAATTCAATTTTTAATAATTTTGAAATTGATATACTATTTTTCATCCATAGTTTTGTTTTACAAAAAGAAACTCAATTTTTCATAATTTTGAAATTTATATTTTATTCTCGATACGTACTCTTTGTTCTCGTGCAAAAGAACTCAATTTTTTGTCATTTCGAAATTGATATTTTATTTTGGATCCCTTCTTTGTTTTACAAAAGAACTCAATTCTCAATAATTTGATTTTTATATTTTATTCTCGATAACTACTTTCGCCTAATGCAAAAGAACTCAATTTTTTGTAATTTCTAAATTGATATTTTATTTTGGATCCCTACTTTTGTTTTACAAAAACAACTCAATTTTTAGTAATTTTGATATTTATATTTTATTTTCGATCCGTACTTTTGTTTTACAAAAAGAATTCAATTTTTAATAATTTTGAAATTGATATATTATTTTTCATCCGTAGTTTTGCTTTACGAAAAAGAAACTCAATTTTTCATAATTTTGAAATTTATATTTTATTCTCGATACGTACTTTTGTTTTATGCAAAAGAACTCAATTTTTTGTCATTTCGAAATTGATATTTTGTTTTGGATCCCTACTTTTTTTTTCCAAAAAGAACTCAATTTTTAGTAATTTGGATATTTATATTTTATTCCCAATATGTACTTTGGTTTTATGCAAAAGGACTCAATTTTTGGTAATTTCAAAATTTATATTTTATTTTGGATCCCTACTTTTTGTTTTAGAAAAAGAACTCAATTTTTAGTAATTTGATATTTATATTTTCTCGATATGTACTTTGGTTTTATGCAAAAGAACTCAATTTTTTATAGTAATTTGCAAATTTATATTTTATTTTGGATCCCTACTTTTGTTTTAGAAAAAGAACTCAATTTTTAGTAATTTGGATTTTTATATTTTACTCGATAATTACTTTGGTCTAATGCAAAAGAACTCAATTTTTTGTAATTTCTAAATTGATATTTTATTTTGGATCCCTACTTTTGTTTTACAAAAAGAACTCAATTTTTAGTAATTTTGATATTTATATTTTATTTTTGATCCGTACTTTTTTTTTACAAAAAGAATTCAATTTTTAATAATTTTGAAATTGATATATTATTTTTCATCCGTAGTTTTGCTTTTACGTAAAAAGAAACTCAATTTTTGATAATTTTGAAATTTATATTTTATTCTTGATACTGCACTTTTGGTCTAATGCAAAAGAACTCAATTTTTTGTCATTTCGAAATTGATATTTTATTTTGGATCCCTACTTTTGTTTTACAAAAGAACTCATTTTTAAGTAATTTTGATATTTATATTTTATTTTCGATCCATACTTTTGTTTTACAAAAGAATTCAATTTTTAATAATTTTGAAATTGATATACTATTTTTCATCCATAGTTTTGTTTTACAAAAAAGAAACTCAATTTTTCATAATTTTGAAATTTATATTTTATTCTCGATACGTACTTTTGTTCTCAGTGTAAAAGAACTCAATTTTTTGTAATTTCGAAATTGATATTTTATTTTGATCCCTTCTTTTGTTTTACAAAAAGAACTCAATTTTCAATAATTTGATTTTTATATTTTATTCTCGATAACTACTTTGGTCTAATGCAAAAGAACTCAATTTTTGTAATTTCTAAATTGATATTTTATTTTGGATCCCTACTTTTGTTTTACAAAACAACTCAATTTTTAGTAATTTTGATATTTATATTTTATTTTCGATCCGTACTTTTGTTTTACAAAAAGAATTCAATTTTTAATAATTTTGAAATTGATATATTATTTTTCATCCGTAGTTTTGCTTTTTACTGAAAAAGAAACTCAATTTTTCATAATTATGAAATTTATATTTTATTCTCGATACGTACTTTTGTTTTATGCAAAAGAACTCAATTTTTTGTCATTTAAATATTGATATTTTGTTTTGGATCCCTACTTTTGTTTTACAAAAAGAACTCAATTTTTAGTAATTTGGATATTTATATTTTATTCCCGATATGTACTTTGGTTTTATGCAAAAGGACTCAATTTTTGGTAATTTCAAAATTTATATTTTATTTTGATCCCTACTTTTGTTTTAGAAAAAGAACTCAATTTTTAGTAATTTGGATATTTATATTTTCTCGATATGTACTTTGGTTTTATGCAATAGAACTCAATTTTTTATAGTAATTTGCAAATTTATATTTTATTTTGGATCCCTACTTTTGTTTTAGAAAAAGAACTCAATTTTTAGTAATTTGGATTTTTATATTTTACTCTCGATAATTACTTTGGTCTAATGCAAAAGAACTCAATTTTTTGTAATTTCTAAATTGATATTTTATTTTGGATCCCTCCTTTTGTTTTACAAAAAGAACTCAATTTTTAGTAATTTGGATATTTATATTTTATTTTCGATCAAGCATTTTTGTTTTACAAAAGAATTCAATTTTTAATAATTTTGAAATTGATATATTATTTTTCATCCCTAGTTTTGCTTTTTACTTAAAAAGAAACTCAATTTTTGATAATTTTGAAATTTATATTTTATTCTTTGATACGTACTTTTGGTCTAATGCAAAAGAACTCAATTTTTGTCATTTCTGAAATTGATATTTTATTTTGGATCCCTACTTTTGTTTTACAAAAAGAACTCATTTTTAAGTAATTTTGATATTTATATTTTATTTTCGATCCGTACTTTTTTGTTTTACAAAAAGAATTCAATTTTTAATAATTTTGAAATTGATATACTATTGTTCTGTGCAAAAGAACTCAATACGTACTTTTGTTCTGTGCAAAAGAACTCAATCTTTTGTAATTTCGAAATTGATATTTTATTTTGATCCCTACTTTTGTTTTACAAAAAGAACTCATTTTTTTAGTAATTTGCATATTTATATATTATTCCGGATATGTACTTTGGTTTTATGCAAAAGTACTCAATTTTTGTAATTTCAAAATTTATATTTTATTTTGGATCCCTACTTTTGTTTTACAAAAAGAACTCAATTTTTAGTAATTTTGATATTTATATTTTATTTTCGATCCAGTACTTTTTGTTTTACAAAAGAATTCAATTTTTAATAATTTTGAAATTGATATACTATTTTTCATCCATAGTTTTGTTTTACAAAAAGAAACTCAATTTTTCATAATTTCGAAATTTATATTTTATTCTTTGATACGTACTTTTGTTCTATGCAAAAGAACTCAATTTTTGTCATTTCGAAATTGATATTTTATTTTGGATCCCTACTTTTGTTTTACAAAAGAACTCATTTTTAAGTAATTTTGATATTTATATTTTATTTTCGATCCATACTTTTGTTTTACAAAAAGAATTCAATTTTTAATAATTTTGAAATTGATATACCATTTTTTCATCCATAGTTTTGTTTTACAAAAAAGAAACTCAATTTTTCATAATTTTCAAATTTATATTTTATTCTCGATACGTACTTTTGTTTTATGCAAAACAATTTTGTAATTTCGAAATTGATATTTTATTTTGGATCCCTTCTTTGTTTTACAAAAAGAACTCAATTTTTAGTAATTTGGATATTTATATTTTATTCTCGATATGTACTTTGGTTTTATGCAAAAGAACTCAATTTTTTTAATTTCGAAATTTATATTTTATTTTGATCCCTACTATCGTGTTGCAAAAAGAACTCAATTTTTAGTAATTTTGATATTTATATTTTATTTTCGATCCAGTACTTTTGTTTTACAAAAAGAATTCAATTTTTAATAATTTTGAAAGTGATATATAATTTTTCATCCGTAGTTTTGTTTTACAAAAAGAAACTCAATTTTTCATAATTTTGAAATTTATATTTGATTCTCGATACGTATTTCTTTGTTCTATGCAAAAGAACTCAATTTTTTGTCATTTCGAAATTGATATTTTATTTTGGATCCCTACTTTTGTTTTACAAAAAGAACTCATTTTTTAGTAATTTGCATATTTATATTTTATTCTCGATATGTACTTTGGTTCTATGCAAAAGGATTCAATTTTTTGTAATTTGGAAATTTATATTTTATTTTGGATCCCTTCTTTTGTTTTACAAAAAGAACTCATTTTTTAGTAATTTGATTATTTATATTTTATTCTCGATATGTACTTTGGTTTTATGCAAAAGAACTCAATTTTTTAGTAATTTGCAAATTTATATTTTATTTTTGATCCCTACTTTTGTTTTAGAAAAAGAACTCAATTTTTAGTAATTTGGATTTTTATATTTTATTCTCGATAAGTACTTTGGTCTAATGCAAAAGAACTCAATTTTTTGTAATTTCTAAATTGATATTTTATTTTGATCCCTACTTTTGTTTTACAAAAACAACTCAATTTTTAGTAATTTCGATATTTATATTTTATTTTCGATCCGTACTTTTGTTTTACAAAAAGAATTCAATTTTTAATAATTTTGAAATTGATATATTATTTTTCATCCGTAGTTTTGATTTACGAAAAAGAAACTCAATTTTTCATAATTTTGAAATTTATATTTTATTCTCGATACGTACTTTTGTTCTATGCAAAAGAACTCAATTTTTTGTCATTTCGAAATTGATATTTTATTTTGGATCCCTACTTTTGTTTTACAAAAAGAACTCATTTTTTAGTAATTTGCATATTTATATTTTATTCTCGATATGTACTTTGGTTCTATGCAAAAGGATTCAATTTTTTGTAATTTCGAAATTTATATTTTATTTTGGATCCCTACTTTTGTTTTACAAAAAGAACTCAATTTTTAGTAATTTGGATATTTATCTTTTATTCTCGATATGTACTTTGGTTTTACGCAAAAGAACTCAATTTTTTGTAATTTCGAAATTGATATTTTATTTTGGATCCCTACTTTTTTTTAGAAAAAGAACTCAATTTTTAGTAATTTGGATTTTTATATTTTATTCTCGATATGTACTTTGGTTTTATGCAAAAGAACTCAATTTTTTGTAATTTCGAAATTTATATTTTATTTTGGATCCCTACTTTTGTTTTACAAAAGAACTCAATTTTTAGTAATTTAGATATTTATATTTTATTTTCGATCCGTACTTTTGTTTTACAAAAGAATTCAATTTTTAATAATTTCGAAATTGATATATTATTTTTCATCCGTAGTTTTGTTTTACAAAAACAAACTCAATTTTTCATAATTTTTAAATTTATATCTTATTCTCGATACGCACTTCTTTGTTTTATGCAAAAGAACTCAATTTTTTGTCATTTCTGAAATTGATATTTTATTTTGGATCCCTACTTTTGTTTTACTAAAAGGAACTCATTTTTTAGTAATTTGGATATTTATATTTTATTCTCGATATGTACTTGGGTTTTATGCAAAAGAACTCAATTTTTTGTAATTTCGAAATTTATATTTTATTTTGGATCCCTATTTTTGTTTTACAAAAAGAACTCCATTTTTAGTAATTTGGATATTTATATTTTATTCTCGATATGCACTTTGGTTTCATGCAAAAGAACTCAATTTTTTGTAATTTTGAAATTTATATTTTATTTTGGATCCCTACTTTTGTTTTACAAAAAGAACTCAATTTTTAGTAATTTGGATATTTGTATTTTCTCGATATGTACTTTGGTTTTATGCAAAAGAACTCAATTTTTTAGTAATTTGCAAATTTATATTTTATTTTGGATCCCTACTTTTGTTTTAGAAAAAGAACTCAATTTTTAGTAATTTGGATTTTTATATTTTATTCTCGATAAGTACTTTGGTCTAATGCAAAAGAACTCAATTTTTTGTCATTTCGAAATTGATATTTTATTTTGGATCCCTACTTTTGTTTTACAAAAAGAACTCAATTTTTAGTAATTTTGATATTTATATTTTATTTTCGATGCGTACTTTTGTTTTACAAAAGAATTCAATTTTTAATAATTTTGAAATTGATATATTATTTTTCATCCGTAGTTTTGCTTTTACGTAAAAAGAAACTCAATTTTTCATAATTTTGAAATTTATATTTTATTCTCGATACGTATTCTTTGTTCTATGCAAAAGAACTCAATTTTTGTCATTTCGAAATTGATATTTTATTTTGGATCCCTACTTTTGTTTTACAAAAAGAACTCATTTTTTAGTAATTTGCATATTTATATTTTATTCTCGATATGTACATTGGTTCTATGCAAAAGGATTCAATTTTTTGTAATTTCGAAATTTATATTTTATTTTGGATCCCTACTTTATTTTCACAAAAAGAACTCAATTTTTAGTAATTTGGATATTAATCTTTTATTCTCGATATGTACTTTGGTTTTACGCAAAAGAACTCAATTTTTTGTAATTTCGAAATTGATATTTTATTTTGGATCCCTACTTTTTTTTAGAAAAAGAACTCAATTTTTAGTAATTTGGATTTTTATATTTTATTCTCGATATGTACTTTGGTTTTGTGCAAAAGAACTCAATTTTTTGTAATTTCGAAATTTATATTTTATTTTGATCCCTACTTTTGTTTTACAAAAAGAACTCAATTTTTAGTAATTTAGATATTTATATTTTATTTTCGATCCGTACTTTTGTTTTACAAAAAGAATTCAATTTTTAATAATTTTGAAATTGATATATTATTTTTCATCCGTAGTTTTGTTTTACAAAAAACAAACTCAATTTTTCATAATTTTTAAATTTATATTTTATTCTCGATACGTACTTTTGTTTTATGCAAAAGAACTCAATTTTTTGTCATTTCAAAATTGATATTTTATTTTGGATCCCTACTTTTGTTTTACAAAAAGAACTCATTTTTTAGTAATTTCCATATTTATATTTTATTCTCGATATGTACTTTGGTTTTACGCAAAAGGACTCAATTTTTTGTAATTTCGAAATTTATATTTTATTTTGGATCCCTATTTTTGTTTTACAAAAGAACTCCGTTTTTAGTAATTTGGATATTTATATTTTATTCTCGATATGCACTTTGGTTTTATGCAAAAGAACTCAATTTTTGTAATTTTGAAATTTATATTTTATTTTGGATCCCTACTTTTGTTTTACAAAGAGAACTCAATTTTTAGTAATTTGGATATTTGTATTTTCTCGATATGTACTTTGGTTTTATGCAAAAGAACTCAAGTTTTTAGTAATTTGCAAATTTATATTTTATTTTGGATCCCTACTTTTGTTTTAGAAAAAGAACTCAATTTTTAGTAATTTGGATATTTATATTTTCTCGATATGTACTTTGGTTTTATGCAAAAGAACTCAATTTTTATAGTAATTTGCAAATTTATATTTTATTTTGGATCCCTACTTTTGTTTTAGAAAAAGAACTCAATTTTTAGTAATTTGGATTTTTATATTTTACTCTCGATAATTACTTTGGTCTAATGCAAAAGAACTCAATTTTTTGTAATTTTTAAATTGATATTTTATTTTGGATCCCTACTTTTGTTTTACAAAAAGAACTCAATTTTTAGTAATTTTGATATTTATATTTTATTTTCGATCAGTACTTTTGTTTTACAAAAGAATTCAATTTTTAATAATTTTGAAATTGATATATTATTTTTCATCCGTAGTTTTGCTTTTACGAAAAAGAAACTCAATTTTGATAATTTTGAAATTTATATTTTATTCTTGATACGCATTTTTGGTCTAATGCAAAAGAACTCAATTTTTTGTCATTTCGAAATTGATATTTTATTTTGGATCCCTACTTTTGTTTTACAAAAGAACTCATTTTTAAGTAATTTTGATATTTATATTTTATTTTCGATCCATACTTTTGTTTTACAAAAGAATTCAATTTTTAATAATTTTGAAATTGATATACCATTTTTCATCCATAGTTTTGTTTTACAAAAAGAAACTCAATTTTTCATAATTTTGAAATTTATATTTTATTCTCGATACGCATCGTTGTTCTCAGTGCAAAAGAACTCA
The DNA here is from genome assembly GCA_030347555.1 of Lablab purpureus. NCBI lineage: Eukaryota > Viridiplantae > Streptophyta > Magnoliopsida > Fabales > Fabaceae > Lablab > Lablab purpureus. The sequence continues at coordinate 13,801,090 of CM059260.1, forward strand.
ATTTTTTGTAATTTCGAAATTTATATTTTATTTTGGATCCCTTCTTTGTTTTACAAAAAGAACTCATTTTTTAGTAATTTGATTATTTATATTTTATTCTCGATATGTACTTTGGTTTTATGCAAAAGAACTCAATTTTTTTTAATTTCGAAATTTATATTTTATTTTGGATCCCTACTATTGTGTTGCAAAAAGAACTCAATTTTTTGTAATTTTGATATTTATATTTTATTTTCGATCCGTACTTTTGTTTTACAAAAAGAATTCAATTTTTAATAATTTTGAAATTGATATATAATTTTTCATCCGTAGTTTTGTTTTACAAAAAAGAAACTCAATTTTTCATAATTTTGAAATTTATATTTGATTCTCGATACGTACTTTTGTTCTATGCAAAAGAACTCAATTTTTTGTCATTTCGAAATTGATATTTTATTTTGGATCCCTACTTTTGTTTTACAAAAAGAACTCATTTTTTAGTAATTTGCATATTTATATTTTATTCTCGATATGTACTTTGGTTTTATGCAAAAGAACTCAATTTTTTGTAATTTCGAAATTGATATTTTATTTTGGATCCCTTCTTTTTGTTTTACAAAAAGAACTCATTTTTTAGTAATTTGATTATTTATATTTTATTCTCGATATGTACTTTGGTTTTATGCAAAAGAACTCAATTTTTAGTAATTTGCAAATTTATATTTTATTTTTGGATCCCTACTTTTGTTTTAGAAAAAGAACTCAATTTTTAGTAATTTGGATTTTTATATTTTATTCTCGATAAGTACTTTGGTCTAATGCAAAAGAACTCAATTTTTTGTAATTTCTAAATTGATATTTTATTTTGGATCCCTACTTTTGTTTTACAAAAACAACTAAATTTTTAGTAATTTCGATATTTATATTTTATTTTCGATCCGACTTTGTTTTACAAAAGAATTCAATTTTTAATAATTTTGAAATTGATATATTATTTTTCATCCGTAGTTTTGCTTTTTACGAAAAAGAAACTCAATTTTTCATAATTTTTAAATTTATATTTTATTCTAGATACGTACTTCTTTGTTTTATGCAAAAGAACTCAATTTTTTGTCATTTCGAAATTGATATTTTATTTTGGATCCGTGACTTTTTTTTAGAAAAGAACTCAATTTTTAGTAATTTGGATTTTTATATTTTATTCTCGATATGTACTTTGGTTTTATGCAAAAGAACTCAATTTTTTGTAATTTCAAAATGTATATTTTATTTTGGATCCCTACTTTTGTTTTACAAAAGAACTCATTTTTTAGTAATTTGCATATTTATATTTTATTCTCGATATGTACTTTGGTTCTATGCAAAAGGATTCAATTTTTTGTAATTTCGAAATTTATATTTTATTTTGGATCCCTACTTTTGTTTTACAAAAAGAACTCAATTTTTAGTAATTTGGATATTTATCTTTTATTCTCGATATGTACTTTGGTTTTACGCAAAAGAACTCAATTTTTTGTAATTTCGAAATTGATATTTTATTTTGGATCCCTACTTTTTTAGAAAAAGAACTCAATTTTTAGTAATTTGGATTTTTATATTTTATTCTCGATATGTACTTTGGTTTTATGCAAAAGAACTCAATTTTTTGTAATTTCGAAATTTATATTTTATTTTGGATCCATACTTTTGTTTTACAAAAAGAACTCAATTTTTAGTAATTTGGATATTTATATTTTATTTTCGATCCGTACTTTTGTTTTACAAAAAGAATTCAATTTTTTAATAATTTCGAAATTGATATATTATTTTTCATCCGTAGTTTTGTTTTACAAAAAAGAAACTCAATTTTTCATAATTTTGAAATTTATATTTTATTCTCGATACGTACTTTTGTTTTATGCAAAAGAACTCAATTTTTTGTCATTTCGAAATTGATATTTTATTTTGGATCCCTACTTTTGTTTTACAAAAGGAACTCATTTTTTAGTAATTTGCATATTTATATTTTATTCTCAATATGTACTTTGGTTTTATGCAAAAGGACTCAATTTTTTGTAATTTCGAAATTTATATTTTATTTTGGATCCCTATTTTTGTTTTACAAAAAGAACTCCATTTTTAGTAATTTGGATATTTATATTTTATTCTCGATATGCACTTTGGTTTCATGCAAAAGAACTCAATTTTTTGTAATTTTGAAATTTATATTTTATTTTGGATCCCTACTTTTGTTTTACAAAAAGAACTCAATTTTTAGTAATTTGGATATTTGTATTTTCTCGATATGTACTTTGGTTTTATGCAAAAGAACTCAATTTTTTAGTAATTTGCAAATTTATATTTTATTTTGGATCCCTACTTTTGTTTTAGAAAAAGAACTCAATTTTTAGTAATTTGGATTTTTATATTTTATTCTCGATAAGTACTTTGGTCTAATGCAAAAGAACTCAATTTTTTGTCATTTCGAAATTGATATTTTATTTTGGATCCCTACTTTTGTTTTACAAAAAGAACTCAATTTTTAGTAATTTTGATATTTATATTATATTTTCGATGCGTACTTTTGTTTTACAAAAAGAATTCAATTTTTAATAATTTTGAAATTGATATATTATTTTTCATCCGTAGTTTTGCTTTTACGAAAAAGAAACTCAATTTTTCATAATTTTGAAATTTATATTTTATTCTCGATACGTACTTTTGTTCTATGCAAAAGAACTCAATTTTTTGTCATTTCGAAATTGATATTTTATTTTGGATCCCTACTTTTGTTTTACAAAAAGAACTCATTTTTTAGTAATTTGCATATTTATATTTTATTCTCGATATGTACTTTGGTTCTATGCAAAAGGATTCAATTTTTTGTAATTTCGAAATTTATATTTTATTTTGGATCCCTACTATATTTTCACAAAAAGAACTCCATTTTTAGTAATTTGGATATTAATCTTTTATTCTCGATATGTACTTTGGTTTTACGCAAAAGAACTCAATTTTTTGTAATTTCTGAAATTGATATTTTATTTTGGATCCCTACTTTTTTTAGAAAAGAACTCAATTTTTAGTAATTTGGATTTTTATATTTTATTCTCGATATGTACTTTGGTTTTGTGCAAAAGCACTCAATTTTTTGTAATTTCGAAATTTATATTTTATTTTGGATCCCTACTTTTGTTTTACAAAAAGAACTCAATTTTTAGTAATTTAGATATTTATATTTTTATTTTCGATCCAGTACTTTTGTTTTACAAAAAGAATTCAATTTTTAATAATTTTGAAATTGATATATTATTTTTCATCCGTAGTTTTGTTTTACAAAAAACAAACTCAATTTTTCATAATTTTTAAATTTATATTTTATTCTCGATACGTATCTCTTTGTTTTATGTAAAAGAACTCAATTTTTTGTCATTTCAAAATTGATATTTTATTTTGATCCCTACTTTTGTTTTACAAAAGAACTCATTTTTTAGTAATTTCCATATTTATATTTTATTCTCGATATGTACTTTGGTTTTACGCAAAAGGACTGAATTTTTTGTAATTTCGAATTTTATATTTTATTTTGGATCCCTATTTTTGTTTTACAAAAAGAACTCCGTTTTTAGTAATTTGGATATTTATATTTTATTCTCGATATGCACTTTGGTTTTATGCAAAAGAACTCAATTTTTTGTAATTTTGAAATTTATATTTTATTTTGGATCCCTACTTTTGTTTTACAAAAAGAACTCAATTTTTAGTAATTTGGATATTTGTATTTTCTCGATATGTACTTTGGTTTTATGCAAAAGAACTCAAGTTTTTAGTAATTTGCAAATTTATATTTTATTTTGGATCCCTACTTTTGTTTTAGAAAAAGAACTCAATTTTTAGTAATTTGGATATTTATATTTTCTCGATATGTACTTTGGTTTTATGCAAAAGAACTCAATTTTTTATAGTAATTTGCAAATTTATATTTTATTTTGGATCCCTACTTTTGTTTTAGAAAAAGAACTCAATTTTTAGTAATTTGGATTTTTATATTTTACTCTCGATAATTACTTTGGTCTAATGCAAAAGAACTCAATTTTTTGTAATTTTTAAATTGATATTTTATTTTGGATCCCTACTTTTGTTTTACAAAAAGAACTCAATTTTTAGTAATTTTGATATTTATATTTTATTTTCGATCAAGTACTTTTGTTTTACAAAAAGAATTCAATTTTTAATAATTTCTAAATTGATATATTATTTTTCATCCGTAGTTTTGCTTTTTACGAAAAAGAAACTCAATTTTGATAATTTTGAAATTTATATTTTATTCTTGATACGTACTTTTGGTCTAATGCAAAAGAACTCAATTTTTTGTCATTTCGAAATTGATATTTTATTTTGGATCCCTACTTTTGTTTTAGAAAAAGAACTCAACTTTTAGTAATTTTGATTTTTATATTTTATTTTCAATCTGTACTTTTGTTTTACAAAAAGGATTCAATTTTTAATAATTTTGAAATTGGTATATTATTTTTCATCCGTAGTTTTGTTTCACAAAAAAGAAAGTCAATTTTTCATAATTTTGAAATTTATATTTGATTCTCGATACGTACTTTTGTTCTATGCAAAAGAACTCAATTTTTTGTAATTTCGAAATTGATATTTTATTTTGGATCCCTACTTTTTGTTTTACAAAAAGAACTCAATTTTTAGTAACTTGGATATTTATATTTGATTCTCGATACGTACTTTTGTTCTATGCAAAAGAACTCAATTTTTTGTAATTTCGAAATTGATATTTTATTTTGGATCCCTACTTTTGCTTTACAAAAAGAACTCAACTTTTAGTAATTTGGATTTTTATATTTTATTCTCGATATGTACTTTGGTTTTATGCAAAAGAATTCAATTTTTTGTAATGTCGAAATTTATATTTTATTTTTGATCCCTACTTTTGTTTTGAAAAAGAACTCAATTTTTAGTAATTTGGATATTTATATTTTGTTTTCGATCCAGACTTTTGTTTTACAAAAAGAATTCAATTTTTAATAATTTCAAAATTGATATATTATTTTTCATCCGTAGTTTTGTTTTATAAAAAGAAACTCAATTTTTCATAATTTTTAAATTTATATTTTATTCTCGATACGTACTTTTGTTTTATGCAAAAGAACTCAATTTTTGTCATTTCAAAATTGATATTTTATTTTGGATCCCTACTTTTGTTTTACAAAAGGAACTCAATTTTTAGTAATTTAGATACTTATATTTTGTTCTCGATATGTACTTTGGTTTGACGCAAAAGAACTCACTTTTGTAATTTCGAAATTTATATTTTATTTTGGATCCCTACTTTTGTTTTACAAAAGAACACAATTTTTAGTAATTTGGATATTTATATTTTATTTTCGATCTGTACTTTTGTTTTACAAAAGAATTCAACTTTTAATAATTTCGAAATTGATATATTATTTTTCGTCCGTAGTTTTGTTTTAAATAAAAGAAACTCAATTTTTCATAATTTTGAAATTTATATTTTATTCTCGATACGTATTTTTGTTCTATGCAAAGAACTCAATTTTCTGTAATTTTGAAATTGATATTTTATTTTGGATCCCTACTTTTGTTGTACAAAAAGAACTCAATTTTTAGTAATTTGGATATTTATATTTTATTCTCGATATGTACTTTGGTTTTATGCAAAAGAACTCAATTTTTTTTAATTTCGAAATTGATATTTTATTTTGGATCCCTACTTTTGTTTTTCAAAAAGAACTCAATGTTTAGTAATTTGGATATTTATATTTTATTCTCGATATGTACTTTGGTTTTATGCAAAAGACTTCAATTTTTCGTAATTTCGAAATTTATATTTTATTTTGGATCCCTAGTTTTGTTTTACAAAAAGAACTCAATTTTTAGTAATTTGGATATTTATATTTTATTTTCGATCCGTACTTTTGTTTTACAAAAAGAATTCTTTTTAATAATTTCGAAAATGATATATTATTTTTCATACGTAGTTAGTTTTGTTTTACAAAAAAGAAACTCAATTTTTCTTAATTTTTAAATTTATATTTTATTCTCGATACGTACTTTTGTTCTATGTAAAAGAACTCAATTTTTTTTAATTTCGAAATTGATATTTTATTTTGGATCCCTACTTTTGTTTTACAAAAAGAACTCAATTTTTAGTAATTTGGATATTTATATTTTATTCTCGATATGTACTTTGGTTTTATGCAAAAGAACTCAATTTTTTGTAATTTCGAAATTGATATTTTATTTTGGATCCCTACTTTTTGTTTTACAAAAGAACTCAATGGTCGATAATTTGGATTTTTATATTTTATTCTCGATAAGTACTTTGGTTTTATGCAAAAGAACTCAATTTTTTGTAATTTCGAAATTAATATTTTATTTTGGATCCCTACTTTTGTTTTACAAAAAGAACTCAATTTTTAGTAGTTTGGATTTTTATGTTTTATTCTCGATATGTACTTTGGTTTTATGCAAAAGAACTCAATTTTTTGTAATTTCGAAATTTATATTTTATTTTGCATCTCTACTTTTGTTTTACAAAAAGAACTCAATTTTTAGTGTTAAATAAAGACTACGGTATAAAACCAAGAGGGGGTTAAGTGGATTTTAAAGAAATTTTCTTTTAAATAAATTTTAGGTTTTGAAAAACTTTCAAAAACTTGGATGTGATTTTATCTTAATTTGGATCCACTTTTGTTTTACAAAAAAAGAACTCAATTTTTAGTAATTTGGATTTTATATTTTATTCTCGATATGTACTTTGGTTTTATTCAAAAGAACTCAATTTTTGTAGTTTTGAAATTTATATTTTATTTTGAATCCTACTTTTGTTTACAAAAGAAATCAATTTTTAATAATTTTGGATTTTTATATTTTATTCTCGATATGTACTTTGGTTTATGCAAAGAACTCAATTTTAGTAATTTCAGATCAATTTTTAGTAATTTCGAAATTGATATTTTATTTTGGATCCCTACTTTAGTTTTACAAAAAGAACTCAATTTTTAGTAATTTCGATATCTATATTTTATTCTCGATATGTACTTTTGGTTTTATGCAAAAGAACTCAATTTTTTGTAATTCCCGAAATACATATTTTATTTTGGATCCTACTCTTGTTTCCACAAAAGAACTCGATTTTACGTAATTTGTCGAAGCTGATATTTTATTTCGATCCACTACTTTTGTTTGCACAAAGAACTTCGATTTTAGTCATTTAAATCTTGTATTTCTACTGGATATGTGTTTTGGTTTTATGCAAAAGAACTTAAATTTTTTGTAATTTTGAAATATACATCCGTAGTTTCAATCCTCTTTTGTTTTACAAAAGAACTCAATGTTTATTGAAATTTGGATATTTATATTTTATTCTCGATACGTGCTTTGCGTTTTACATGCAAAAGAGAACTCGATTTTAGTAGTTTTGGGAATTGATATTTTATTTTGGATCCACTGCTTTAGTTTTACAAAAAGAACCTCGATTTTTGAGTAATTCGATATCATATTTTAAATACTCGCATATGTACTTTGGTTTTTATGCAAAAGAACTCAATTTTATGTAATTCCGAGAGTGATATTTTATTTTTGGATCCACACTTTTGTTTTACAAAAAGAACTCAGATTTGTAGTAATTTGGATATTTGTATTTTTATTCTCGATATGTACTTTGGTTTTGCATGCAGAAAGAAGCTTCGATCTTCAGTAATTTCGGATATCTATATTTTAATGCGGATCCGCACTTTGGTTGCTTTGCAAGAAAGAACTCAATTTTTAGTAATTTGGATATTTATATTTTATTTTGATCCGTACTTTTGTTTTACAAAAAGAATTCAATTTTAATAATTTCAAAATTGATATATTATTTTTCATCCGTAGTTTTCTTTTACAAAAAGAAACTCAATTTTCTTTATTTTGAAATT
>CM059260.1:13809108-13822475 GCA_030347555.1 Lablab purpureus
GGATCCAAAATAAAATATCAATTTCGAAGTTACAAAAAATTGAGTTCTTTTCATAAAACCAAAGTACATATCGAGAATAAAATATAAATATCCAAGTTACTAAAAATTGAATTCTTTTTGTAAAACAAAAGTAGGGATCCAAAATAAAATATCAATTTCGAAATTACAAAAATTGAGTTCTTTTGCATAGAACAAAAGTACGTATCGAGAATCAAATATAAATTTCAAAATTATGAAAAATTGAGTTTCTTTTGTGAAACAAAACTACTGATGAAAAATAATATACACAATTTCAAAATTATTAAAAATTGAATCCTTTTGTAGAACAAAAGTACAGATTGAAAATAAAATATAAAAATCCAAATTACTAAAAGTTGAGTTCTTTTTCTAAAACAAAAGTAGGGATCCAAAATAAAATATGCATTTCGAAATTACAAAAATTGAGTTCTTTTGCATAAAACAAAGGACGTATGGAAAATAAAATATAAATTTCAAAATTATGAAAAATTGAGCTTCTTTTTTGTAAAACAAAAATACACATGAAAAATAATATATCAATTTCGAAATTACTAAAATTGACTTCTTTTGTAAAACAAAAGTACTGGATCGAAAATAAAATATAAATATCCAAATTACTAAAAATTGAGTTCTTTTTGTAAAACAAAAGTAGGGATCCAAAATAAAATATCAATTTCGAAATTACAAAAAATTGAGTTGTTTTGCATAAAACCAAAGTACATATCGAGAATAAAATATAAATATCCAAATTACAAAAAATTGAGTTCTTTTTGTAAAACAAAAGTAGGGATCCAAAATAAAATATCAATTTCGAAATTACAAAAAATTGAGTTCTTTTGCATAAAACCAAAGTACATATCGAGAATAAAATATAAGTATCCAAATTACTAAAAATTGAGTTCTTTTTGTAAAACAGGAGTAGGGATCCAAAATAAAATATCAATTTCGAAGTTACAAAAAATTGAGTTCTTTTGCATAAAACCAAAGTACATATCGAGAATAAAATATAAATATCCACGTTACTAAAAATTGAATTCTTTTTGTAAAACAAAAGTAGGGATCCAAAATAAAATATAAATATCCAAATTACTAAAAATTGAGTTCTTCTGCATAGAACAAAAGTATGTATCGAGAATCAAATATAAATTTCAAAATTATGAAAAATTGAGTTTCTTTTTTGTGAAACAAAACTACGGATGAAAAATAATATACCAATTTCAAAATTATTAAAAGTGATTCCTTTTGTAGAACAAAAGTACAGATTGAAAATAAAATATAAAAATCCAAATTACTAAAAGTTGAGTTCTTTTCTAAAACAAAAGTAGGGATCCAAAATAAAATATGAATTTCGAAATTACAAAAATTGAGTTCTTTTGCATAAAACAAAAGGACGATGGAAAATAAAATATAAATTTCAAAATTATGAAAAATTGAGTTTCTTTTGTCAAAACAAAACTACACATGAAAAATAATATATCAATTTCGAAATTACTAAAATTGAATTCTTTTTGTAAAACAAAAAGTACGGATCGAAAATAAAATATAAATATCCAAATTACTAAAAATTGAGTTCTTTTGTTAAACAAAACGTAGGGATCCAAAATAAAATATAAATTTCGAAATTACAAAAAATTGAGTTCTTTTGCATAAAACAAATTACACATCGAGAATAAAATATAAATATCCATAATTACTGAAAATTAAGTTCTTTTGTAAAACAAAAGTAGGGATCCAAAGTAAAATATAAATTTCGAAATTACAAAAAATTGAGATCCTTTGCATAAAACCAAAGTACGTATCGAGAATAAAATATAAATATCCAAATTACAAAAATTGAATTCTTTTTGTAAAATAAAAGTAGGGATCCAAAATAAAATATCAATTTCGAAATTACAAAAAATTGAGTTCTTTCCATAAAACCAAAGTACATATCGAGAATAAAATATAAATATCCAAATTACTAAAAATTGAGTTCTTTTGTAAAACAAGAGTAGGGATCCAAAATAAAATATCAATTTCGAGTTACAAAAAATTGAGTTCTTTTGCATAAAACCAAAGTACATATCGAGAATAAAATATAAATATCCAAGTTACTAAAAATTGAATTCTTTTTGTAAAACAAAAGTCGGGATCCAAAATAAAATATCAATTTCGAAATTAGAAAAATTGAGTTCTTTTGCATAGAACAAAAGTACGTATCGAGAATAAAATATAAATTTCAAAATTATGAAAAATTGAGTTCTTTTTGTAAAACAAAACTACGGATGAAAAATAATATATCAATTTCGAAATTACAAAAAATTGAGTTCTTTTGCATAAAACAAAAGTACATATCGAGAATAAAATATAAATATCCAAGTTACTAAAAATTGAGTTCTTTTTGTAAAACAAAAGTAGGGATCCAAAATAAAATATCAATTTCGAAATTACAAAAAATTGAGTTCTTTTGCATAGAACAAAAGTACGTATCGAGAATCAAATATAAATTTCAAAATTATGAAAAATTGAGTTTCTTTTTTGTGAAACAAAACTACGGATGAAAAATAATATACCAATTTCAAAATTATTAAAAATTGAATCCTTTTTGTAGAACAAAAGTACAGATTGAAAATAAAATATAAAAATCCAAATTACTAAAAAGTTGAGTTCTTTTTCTAAAACAAAAGTAGGGATCCAAAATAAAATATGAATTTCGAAATTACAAAAAATTGAGTTCTTTTGCATAAAACAAAAGGACGTATGGAAAATAAAATATAAATTTCAAAATTATGAAAAATTGAGTTTCTTTTTGTAAAACAAAACTACACATGAAAAATAATGTATCAATTTCGAAATTACTAAAAATTGAATTCTTTTGTAAAACAAAAAGTACGGATCGGAAATAAAATATAAATATCGAAATTACTAAAAATTGAGTTCTTTTTGTTAAACAAAAGTAGGGATCAAAATAAAATATAAATTTCGAAATTACAAAAATTGAGTTCTTTTCCATAAAACAAATTACATATCGAGAATAAAATATAAATATCAAATTACTAAAAATTAGAGTTCTTTTTGTAAAACAAAAGTAGGGATCCAAAATCAAATATAAATTTCGAAATTACAAAAATTGAGTTCCTTTGCATAAAACCAAAAGTACATATAGAGAATAAAATATAAATATCCAAATTACAAAAAATTGAGTTCTTTTTGTAAAACAAAAGTAGGGATCCAAAATAAAATATCAATTTCGAAATTACAAAAAATTGAGTTCTTTTGCCTAAAAGAAATTACATATCGAGAATAAAATATAAATATCAAATTACTAAAAATTAAGTTCTTTTGTAAAACAAAAGTAGGGATCCAAAATAAAATATAAATTTCGAAATTACAAAAATTGAGTTCCTTTGCATAAAACCAAAGTACATATCGAGAATAAAATATAAATATCCAAATTACAAAAATTGAGTTCTTTTTGTAAAACAAAAGTAGGGATCCAAAATAAAATATCAATTTCGAAATTACAAAAAATTGAGTTCTTTTGCATAAAACCAAAGTACATATCGAGAATAAAATATAAATATCAAATTACTAAAAATTGAGTTCTTTTTGTAAAACAGGAGTAGGGATCCAAAATAAAATATCAATTTTGAAGTTACAAAAATTGAGTTCTTTTGCATAAAACCAAAGTACATATCGAGAATAAAATATAAATATCCAAGTTACTAAAAATTGAATTCTTTTGTAAAACAAAAGTAGGGATCCAAAATAAAATATCAATTTCGAAATTACAAAAAATTGAGTTCTTTTGCATAGAACAAAAGTACGTATCGAGAATCAAATATAAATTTCAAAATTATGAAAAATTGAGTTTCTTTTTGTGAAACAAAACTACGGATGAAAAATAATATACCAATTTCAAAATTATTAAAAATTGAATCATTTTTGTAGAACAAAAGTACAGATTGAAAATAAAATATAAAAATCCAAATTACTAAAAGTTGAGTTCTTTTTCTAAAACAAAAGTAGGGATCCAAAATAAAATATGAATTTCGAAATTACAAAAAATTGAGTTCTTTTGCATAAAACAAAAGGACGTATGGAAAATAAAATATAAATTTCAAAATTATGAAAAATTGAGTTTCTTTTTGTAAAACAAAACTACACATGAAAAATAATGTATCAATTTCGAAATTACTAAAATTGAATTCTTTTTGTAAAACAAAAGTACTGGATCGGAAATAAAATATAAATATCCAAATTACTAAAAATTGAGTTCTTTTTGTTAAACAAAAGTAGGGATCCAAAATAAAATATAAATTTCGAAATTACAAAAAATTGAGTTCTTTTGCATAAAACAAATTACATATCGAGAATAAAATATAAATATCCAAATTACTAAAAATTGAGTTCTTTTTGTAAAACAAAAGTAGGGATCCAAAATAAAATATAAATTTCGAAATTACAAAAAATTGAGTTCCTTTGCATAAAACCAAAGTACATATCGAGAATAAAATATAAATATCCAAATTACAAAAAATTGAGTTCTTTTGGTAAAACAAAAGTAGGGATCCAAAATAATATATCAATTTCGAAATTACAAAAAATTGAGTTCTTTTGCCTAAAAGAAATTACATATCGAGAATAAAATATAAATATCCAAATTACTAAAAATTAAGTTCTTTTGTAAAACAAAAAGTAGGGATCCAAAATAAAATATAAATTTCGAAATTACAAAAATTGAGTTCCTTTGCATAAAACCAAAGTACATATCGAGAATAAAATATAAATATCCAAATTACAAAAATTGAGTTCTTTTGTAAAACAAAAGTAGGGATCCAAAATAAAATATCAATTTCGAAATTAAAAAAAATTGAGTTCTTTTGCATAAAACCAAAGCACATATCGAGAATAAAATATAAATATCCAAATTACTAAAAATTGAGTTCTTTTTGTAAAGCAGGAGTAGGGATCCAAAATAAAATATCAATTTTGAAGTTACAAAAAATTGAGTTCTTTTGCATAAAACCAAAGTACATATCGAGAATAAAATATAAATATCCAAGTTACTAAAAATTGAATTCTTTTGTAAAACAAAAGTAGGGATCCAAAATAAAATATCAATTTCGAAATTACAAAAAATTGAGTTCTTTTGCATAGAACAAAAGTACGTATCGAGAATCAAATATAAATTTCAAAATTATGAAAAATTGAGTTTCTTTTTGTGAAACAAAACTACGGATGAAAAATAATATACCAATTTCAAAATTATTAAAAATTGAATCATTTTTGTAAAACAAAAGTACAGATTGAAATTAAAATATAAAAATCCAAATTACTAAAAGTTGAGTTCTTTTTCTAAAACAAAAGTAGGGATCCAAAATGAAATATGAATTTCGAAATTAAAAAAATTGAGTTCTTTTGCATAAAACAAAAGGACGTATGGACAATAAAATATAAATTTCAAAATTATGAAAATTTGAGTTTCTATTTTGTAAAACAAAACTACACATGAAAAATAATATATCAATTTCGAAATTACTAAATTGAATTCCTTTTGTAAAACAAAAGTACTGGATCGAAAATAAAATATAAATATCCAAATTACTAAAAATTGAGTTCTTTTTGTTAAACAAAAGTAGGGATCCAAAATAAAATATAAATTTCGAAATTACAAAAAATTGAGTTCTTTTGCATAAAACAAATTACATATCGAGAATAAAATATAAATATCCAAATTACTAAAATTAAGTTCTTTTTGTAAAACAAAAGTAGGGATCCAAAATCAAATATAAATTTCGAATATAAAAAATTTAGTTCCTTTGCATAAAACCAAAGTACATATCGAGAATAAAATATAAATATCCAAATTACAAAAATTGAGTTCTTTTGTAAAACAAAAGTAGGGATCCAAAATAATATATCAATTTCGAAATTACAAAAATTGAGTTCTTTGCCTAAAAGAAATTACATATCGAGAATAAAATATAAATATCCAAATTACTAAAAATTAAGTTCTTTTTGTAAAACAAAAGTAGGGATCCAAAATAAAATATAAATTTCGAAATTACAAAAATTGAGTTCCTTTGCATAAAACCAAAGTACATATCGAGAATAAAATATAAATATCCAAATTACAAAAATTGAGTTCTTTTGTAAAACAAAACTAGGGATCCAAAATAAAATATCAATTTCGAAATTACAAAAAATTGAGTTCTTTGCATAAAATCAAAGTACATATCGAGAATAAAATATAAATATCCAAATTACTAAAAATTGAGTTCTTTTTGTAAAACAAAAGTAGGGATCCAAAATAAAATATAAATTTCGGAGTTACAAAAAATTGAGTTCTTTTGCATAAAACCCAAGTACATATCGAGAATAAAATATAAATATCCAAATTACTAAAAATTGAGTTCTTTTTGTAAAACAAAAGTAGGGATCCAAAACAAAAGTACGTATCGAGAATCAAATATAAATTTCAAAATTATGAAAAATTGAGTTTCTTTTTTTGAAACAAAACTACTGGATGAAAAATAATATACCAATTTCAAAATTATTAAAAATTGAATCCTTTTTGTAAAACAAAAGTACAGATTGAAAATAAAATATAAAAATCAAAATTACTAAAAATTGAATTCTTTTTGTAAAACAAAAGTAGGGATCGAAAATTAAAATATCAATCTCGAAATTACAAAAAATTGAGTTCTTTTGCATAGAACAAAAGTACGTATCGAGAATCAAATATAAATTTCAAAATTATGAAAAATTGAGTTTCTTTTTTTTGAAACAAAACTACGCATGAAAAATAATATACCAATTTCAAAATTATTAAAAATTGAATCCTTTTGTAAAACAAAACTACAAGTACAGATTGAAAATAAAATATAAAAATCAAAATTACTAAAAATTGAGTTCTTTTTGTAAAACAAAAGTAGGGATCCAAAATAAAATATGAATTTCGAAATTACAAAAAATTGAGTTCTTTTGCATAAAACAAAAGTACGTATCGAAAATATAATATAAATTTCAAAATTATGAAAAATTGAGTTTCTTTTTTGTAAAACAAAACTACAGAGGAAAAATAATATATCAATTTCGAAATTACTAAAAATTGAATTCTTTTTATAAAACAAAAGGTACAGATCGAAAATAAAATATAAATATCCAAATTACTAAAAATTGAGTTGTTTTTGTAAAACAAAAGTAGGGATCCAAAACAAAATATAAATTTCGAAATTACAAAAATTGAGTTGTTTTGCATAAAACAAATTACATATCGAGAATAAAATATAAATATCCAAATTACTAAAAGTTAAGTTCTTTTTGTAAAACAAAAGTAGCGATCCAAAATAAAATATAAATTTCGAAATTACAAAAAATTGAGTTCTTTTGCATAAAACCAAAGTACATATCGAGAATAAAATATAAATATCCAAATCACAAAAAATTGAGTTCTTTTATTAAAACAAAAGTAGGGATCCAAAATAAAATATCAATTTCGAAATTACAAAAAATTGAGTTCTTTTGCATAAAACCAAAGTACATATCGAGAATAAAATACAAATATCCAAATTACTAAACATTGAGTTCTTTTTGTATAAAACAAGTGTAGGGATCCAAAATAAAATATCAATTTCGAAATTACAAAAAATTGAGTTCTTTTGCATAAAACCAAAGTACATATCGAGAATAAAATATAAATATCCAAGTTACTAAAAATTGAATTCTTTTTGTAAAACAAAAGTAGGGATCCAAAATAAAATATCAATTTCGAAATTACAAAAAATTGAGTTCTTTTGCATAGAACAAAAGTACGTATCGAGAATAAAATATAAATTTCAAAATTATGAAAAATTGAGTTTCTTTTTTGTGAAACAAAACTACGGATGAAAAATAATATATCAATTTCGAAATTACTAAAAATTGAATTCTTTTGTAAAACAAAGGTACTGGATCAAAAAATAAAATATAAATATCCAAATTACTAAAAATTGAGTTGTTTTTGTAAAACAAAAGTAGGGATCCAAAACAAAATATAAATTTCGAAATTACAAAAAATTGAGTTCTTTTGCATAAAACAAATTACATATTGAGAATAAAATATAAATATCCAAATTACTAAAAATTAAGTTCTTTTGTAAAACAAAAGTAGGGATCCAAAATAAAATATAAATTTCGAAAGTACAAAAATTGAGTTCTTTTGTAAAACAAAAGTAGGGATCCAAAATAAAATATCAATTTCGAAATTACAAAAATTGAGTTCTTTTGCATAAAACCAAAGTACATACTGAGAATAAAATATAAATATCCAAATTACCAAAAATTGAGTTCTTTTGTATAAAACAAGAGTAGGGATCCAAAATAAAATATCAATTTCGAATTACAAAAATTGAGTTCTTTTGCATAAAACCAAAGTACATATCGAGAATAAAATATAAATATCCAAGTTACTAAAACTTGAATTGTTTTTGTAAAACAAAAGTAGGGATCCAAAATAAAATATGAATTTCGAAATTACAAAATTGAGTTCTTTTGCATAAAACAAAAGGACGTATGGAAAATAAAATATAAATTTCAAAATTATGAAAATTGAGTTTCTTTTTGTAAAAAAACTACACATGAAAAATAATATATCAATTTCGAAATTACTAAAATTTGAATTCTTTTTATAAAACAAAAGGTACTGGATCGAAAATAAAATATAAATATCCAAATTACTAAAAATTGAGTTGTTTTTGTAAAACAAAAGTAGGATCCAAAACAAAATATAAATTTCGAAATTACAAAAATTGAGTTCTTTTGCATAAAACAAATTACATATCGAGAATAAAATATAAATATCCAAATTACTAAAAATTAAGTTCTTTTTGTAAAACAAAAGTAGCGATCCAAAATAAAATATAAATTTGAAATTACAAATAATTGAGTTCCTTTGCATAAAACCAAAGTACATATCGAGAATAAAATATAAATATCCAAATTACTAAAAATTGAGTTCTTTTGTATAAAACAAAAGTAGGGATCGAAAACAAAATATAAATTTCGAAATTACAAAAAATTGAGTTCTTTTGCATAAAACAAATTACATATCGAGAATAAAATATAAATATCCAAATTACTAAAAATTAAGTTCTTTTTGTAAAACAAAAGTAGCGATCCAAAATAAAATATAAATTTCGAAATTACAAATAATTGAGTTCCTTTGCATAAAACCAAAGTACATATCGAGAATAAAATATAAATATCCAAATCACAAAAATTGAGTTCCTTTTGTAAAACAAAAGTAGGGATCCAAAACAAAATATAAATTTCGAAATTACAAAAAATTGAGTTCTTTTGCATAAAACAAATTACATATCAAGAAGAAAATATAAATATCCAACTTACTAAAAATTGAATTCTTTTGTAAAACAAAAGTAGGGATCCAAAATAAAATATAAATTTCGAAATTACAAAATATTGAGTTCTTTTGCATAAAACAAATTACATATCGAGAAGAAAATATAAATATTTAAATTACTAAAAATTAAGTTCTTTTGTAAAACAAAAGTAGGGATCCAAAATAAAATATCAATTTCGAAATTACAAAAAATTGAGTTCCTTTGCATAAAACCAAAGTACATATCGAGAATAAAATATAAATATCTAAGTTACTAAAAATTGAGTTCTTTTTGTAAAACAAAAGTAGGGATCCAAAATAAAATGTAAATTTCGAAATTACAAAAAATTGAGTTCTTTTGCATAAAACAAATTACATATCGAGAATAAAATATAAATATCCAAATTTCTAAAAATTAAGTTCTTTTTGTAAAACTAAAGTAGGGATCCAAAATAAAATATAAATTTCGAAATTAGAAAAAATTGAGTTCCTTTGCATAAAACCAAAGTACATATCGAGAATAAAATATAAATATCCAAATCACAAAAAATTGAGTTCTTTTTGTAAAACAAAAGTAGGGATCCAAAATAAAATATCAATTTCGAAATTACAAAAAATTGAGTTCTTTTGCATAGAACAAAAGTACGTATCGAGAATCAAATATAAATTTCAAAATTATGAAAAATTGAGTTTCCTTTTGTGAAACAAAACTACGGATGAAAAATAATATACCAATTTCAAAATTATTAAAAATTGAATCCTTTTGTAAAACAAAAGTACTGATTGAAAATAAAATATAAAAATCCAAATTACTAAAAGTTGAGTTCTTTTTCTAAAACAAAAGTAGGGATCCAAAATAAAATATGAATTTCGAAATTACAAAAAATTGAGTTCTTTTGCATAAAACAAAAGGACGTATGGAAAATAAAATATAAATTTCAAAATTATGAAAAATTGAGTTTCTTTTTTGTAAAAAAAAAACTACACATGAAAAATAATATATCAATTTCGAAATTACTAAAAATTGAATTCTTTTTATAAAACAAAAGGTACGGATCGAAAATAAAATATAAATATCCAAATTACTAAAAATTGAGTTGTTTTTGTAAAACAAAAGTAGGGATCCAAAATAAAATATAAATTTCAAAATTACAAAAAATTGAGTTCTTTTGCATAAAACAAATTACATATCGAGAATAAAATATAAATATCCAAATTACTAAAAATTAAGTTCTTTTTGTAAAACAAAAGTAGCGATCAAAATAAAATATAAATTTCGAAATTACAAATAATTGAGTTCCTTTGCATAAAACCAAAGTACATATCGAGAATAAAATATAAATATCAAATTACTAAAAATTGAGTTCTTTTTGTATAAAACAAGAGTAGGGATCCAAAATAAAATATCAATTTCGAAATTACAAAAAATTGAGTTCTTTTGCACAAAAGAAAAGTACGGATCGAAAAGAGAATATAAATATCAGAATTACCAAAAATTGAGTTCTTTTTGTAAAACAAAAGTAGGGATCCAAAATAAAATATAAATTTCGAAATTACAAAAAATTGAGTTCCTTTGCATAAAACCAAAGTACATATCGAGAATAAAATATAAATATCCAAATCACAAAAAATTGAGTTCCTTTTGTAAAACAAAAGTAGGGATCCAAAACAAAATATAAATTTCGAAATTACAAAAAATTGAGTTCTTTTGCATAAAACAAATTACATATCAAGAAGAAAATATAAATATCCAACTTACTAAAAATTGAATTCTTTTTGTAAAACAAAAGTAGGGATCCAAAATAAAATATAAATTTCGAAATTACAAAAAATTGAGTTCTTTTGCATAAAACAAATTACATATCGAGAAGAAAATATAAATATTTAAATTACTAAAAATTAAGTTCTTTTTGTAAAACAAAAGTAGGGATCCAAAATAAAATATCAATTTCGAAATTACAAAAAATTGAGTTCCTTTGCATAAAACCAAAGTACATATCGAGAATAAAATATAAATATCTAAGTTACTAAAAATTGAGTTCTTTTTGTAAAACAAAAGTAGGGATCCAAAATAAAATGTAAATTTCGAAATTACAAAAAATTGAGTTCTTTTGCATAAAACAAATTACATATCGAGAATAAAATATAAATATCAAATTTCTAAAAATTAAGTTCTTTTGTAAAACTAAAGTAGGGATCCAAAATAAAATATAAATTTCGAAATTAGAAAAAATTGAGTTCCTTTGCATAAAACCAAAGTACATATCGAGAATAAAATATAAATATCCAAATCACAAAAAATTGAGTTCTTTTTGTAAAACAAAAGTAGGGATCCAAAATAAAATATCAATTTCGAAATTACAAAAATTGAGTTCTTTTGCATAGAACAAAGAATACGTATCGAGAATCAAATATAAATTTCAAAATTATGAAAAATTGAGTTTCCTTTTGTGAAACAAAACTACGGATGAAAAATAATATACCAATTTCAAAATTATTAAAAATTGAATCCTTTTTGTAAAACAAAAGTACAGATTGAAAATAAAATATAAAAATCCAAATTACTAAAAAGTTGAGTTCTTTTCTAAAACAAAAGTAGGGATCCAAAATAAAATATGAATTTCGAAATTACAAAAAATTGAGTTCTTTTGCATAAAACAAAAGGACGTATGGAAAATAAAATATAAATTTCAAAATTATGAAAAATTGAGTTTCTTTTTTGTAAAAAAAAACTACACATGAAAAAATAATATATCAATTTGAAATTACTAAAAATTGAATTCTTTTATAAAACAAAAGGTACGGATCGAAAATAAAATATAAATATCCAAATTACTAAAAATTGAGTTGTTTTTGTAAAACAAAAGTAGGGATCCAAAACAAAATATAAATTTCAAAATTACAAAAATTGAGTTCTTTTGCATAAAACAAATTACATATCGAGAATAAAATATAAATATCCAAATTACTAAAAATTAAGTTCTTTTGGTAAAACAAAAGTAGCGATCCAAAATAAAATATAAATTTGAAATTACAAATAATTGAGTTCCTTTGCATAAAACCAAAGTACATATCGAGAATAAAATATAAATATCAAATTACTAAAAATTGAGTTCTTTTGTATAAAACAAGAGTAGGGATCGAAAATAAAATATCAATTTCGAAATTACAAAAAATTGAGTTCTTTTGCATAAAACAAATTACATATCGAGAATAAAATATAAATATCCAAATTACTAAAAATTAAGTTCTTTTGTAAAACAAAAGTAGCGATCCAAAATAAAATATAAATTTCGAAATTACAAATAATTGAGTTCCTTTGCATAAAACCAAAGTACATATCGAGAATAAAATATAAATATCCAAATCACAAAAAATTGAGTTCTTTTTGTAAAACAAAAGTAGGGATCCAAAACAAAATATAAATTTCGAAATTACAAAAAATTGAGTTCTTTTGCATAAAACAAATTACATATCAAGAAGAAAATATAAATATCCAACTTACTAAAAATTGAATTCTTTTGTAAAACAAAAGTAGGGATCCAAAATAAAATATAAATTTCGAAATTACAAAATATTGAGTTCTTTTGCATAAAACAAATTACATATCGAGAAGAAAATATAAATATTTAAATTACTAAAAATTAAGTTCTTTTTGTAAAACAAAAGTAGGGATCCAAAATAAAATATAAATTTCGAAATTACAAAAAATTGAGTTCCTTTGCATAAAACCAAAGTACATATCGAGAATAAAATATAAATATCTAAGTTACTAAAAATTGAGTTCTTTTGTAAAACAAAAGTAGGGATCCAAAATAAAATATAAATTTCGAAATTACAAAAAATTGAGTTCTTTTGCATAAAACAAATTACATATCGAGAATAAAATATAAATATCCAAATTTCTAAAAATTAAGTTCTTTTTGTAAAACTAAAGTAGGGATCCAAAATAAAATATAAATTTCGAAATTAGAAAAATTGAGTTCCT
>CM059260.1:13822575-13833942 GCA_030347555.1 Lablab purpureus
GATTGAAAATAAAATACAAATATCCAAATTACTAAAAATTGAGTTCTTTTGTAAAACAAAAGTAGGGATCCAAAACAAAATATAAATTTCGAAATTACAAAAATTGAGTTCTTTTGCATAAAACAAATTACATATCGAGAATAAAATATAAATATCCAAATTACTAAAAATTAAGTTCTTTTGTAAAACAAAAGTAGGGATCCAAAATAAAATATAAATTTCGAAATTACAAAAATTGAGTTCCTTTGCATAAAACCAAAGTACATATCGAGAATAAAATATAAATATCCAAATCACAAAAATTGAGTTCTTTTTGTAAAACAAAAGTAGGGATCCAAAATAAAATATCAATTTCGAAATTACAAAAATTGAGTTCTTTTGCATAAAACCAAAGTACATATCGAGAATAAAATATAAATATCCAAGTTACTAAAAATTGAGTTCTTTTTGTATAAAACAAGAGTAGGGATCCAAAATAAAATATCAATTTCGAAATTACAAAAATTGAGTTCTTTTGCATAAAACCAAAGTACATATCGAGAATAAAATATAAATATCCAAGTTACTGAAATTGAGTTCTTTTTGTAAAACAAAAGTAGGGATCCAAAATAAAATATCAATTTCGAAATTACAAAAATTGAGTTCTTTGCATAGAACAAAAGTACGTGATCGAGAATCAAATATAAATTTCAAAATTATGAAAAATTGACTTTCTTTTTGTGAAACAAAACTACTGGATGAAAAATAATATACCAATTTCAAAATTATTAAAAATTGAATCCTTTTGTAAAACAAAAGTACAGATTGAAAATAAAGTATAAAAATCCAAATTACTAAAAGTTGAGTTCTTTTTCTAAAACAAAAAGTAGGGATCCAAAATAAAATATGAATTTCGAAATTACAAAAATTGAGTTCTTTTGCATAAAACAAAAAGGACGTATGGAAAATAAAATATAAATTTCAAAATTATGAAAAATTGAGTTTCTTTTTGTAAAACAAAACTACAGATGAAAAATAATATATCAATTTCGAAATTACTAAAATTGAATTCTTTTGTAAAACAAAAAGTACGGATCGAAAATAAAATACAAATATCCAAATTACTAAAAATTGAGTTCTTTTGTAAAACAAAAGTAGGGATCCAAAACAAAATATAAATTTGGAAATTACAAAAATTGAGTTCTTTTGCATAAAACAAATTACATATCGAGAATAAAATATAAATATCCAAATTACTAAAATTAAGTTCTTTTGTAAAACAAAAGTAGGGATCCAAAATAAAATATCAATTTCGAAATTACAAAAATTGAGTTCCTTTGCATAAAACCAAAGTACATATCGAGAATAAAATATAAATATCCAAATCACAAAAATTGAGTTCTTTTTGTAAAACAAAAGTAGGGATCCAAAATAAAATATCAATTTCGAAATTACAAAAATTGAGTTCTTTTGCATAAAACCAAAGTACATATCGAGAATAAAATATAAATATCCAAGTTACTAAAAATTGAGTTCTTTTGTATAAAACAAGAGTAGGGATCCAAAATAAAATATCAATTTCGAAATTACAAAAATTGAGTTCTTTTGCATAAAACCAAAGTACATATCGAGAATAAAATATAAATATCCAAGTTACTAAAATTGAGTTCTTTTTGTAAAACAAAAAGTAGGGATCCAAAATAAAATATCAATTTCGAAATTACAAAAATTGAGTTCTTTTGCATAGAACAAAAGTACGTATCGAGAATCAAATATAAATTTCAAAATTATGAAAAATTGACTTTCTTTTTTGTGAAACAAAACTACTGGATGAAAAATAATATACCAATTTCAAAATTATTAAAATTGAATCCTTTTGTAAAACAAAAGTACAGATTGAAAATAAAGTATAAAAATCCAAATTACTAAAAGTTGAGTTCTTTTTCTAAAACAAAAAAGTAGGGATCCAAAATAAAATATGAATTTCGAAATTACAAAAATTGAGTTCTTTGCATAAAACAAATTACATATCGAGAATAAAATATAAATATCCAAATTACTAAAATTAAGTTCTTTTTGTAAAACAAAAGTAGGGATCCAAAATAAAATATAAATTTCGAAATTACAAAAATTGAGTTCCTTTGCATAAAACCAAAGTACATATCGAGAATAAAATATAAATATCCAAATCACAAAAATTGAGTTCTTTTGTAAAACAAAAGTAGGGATCCAAAATAAAATATCAATTTCGAAATTACAAAAATTGAGTTCTTTGCATAAAACCAAAGTACATATCGAGAATAAAATATAAATATCCAAGTTACTAAAAATTGAGTTCTTTTGTATAAAACAAGAGTAGGGATCCAAAATAAAATATCAATTTCGAAATTACAAAAATTGAGTTCTTTTGCATAAAACC
Source organism: Lablab purpureus (assembly GCA_030347555.1). Taxonomy (NCBI): domain Eukaryota; kingdom Viridiplantae; phylum Streptophyta; class Magnoliopsida; order Fabales; family Fabaceae; genus Lablab; species Lablab purpureus. The sequence goes on from CM059260.1 coordinate 13,824,974, forward strand.
AAAGTACATATCGAGAATAAAATATAAATATCCAAGTTACTAAAATTGAGTTCTTTTTGTAAAACAAAAAGTAGGGATCCAAAATAAAATATCAATTTCGAAATTACAAAATTGAGTTCTTTTGCATAGAACAAAAGTACGTATCGAGAATCAAATATAAATTTCAAAATTATGAAAAATTGACTTTCTTTTTGTGAAACAAAACTACTGGATGAAAAATAATATACCAATTTCAAAATTATTAAAATTGAATCCTTTTGTAAAACAAAAGTACAGATTGAAAATAAAGTATAAAAATCCAAATTACTAAAAGTTGAGTTCTTTTTCTAAAACAAAAAGTAGGGATCCAAAATAAAATATGAATTTCGAAATTACAAAAATTGAGTTCTTTGCATAAAACAAAAAGGACGTATGGAAAATAAAATATAAATTTCAAAATTATGAAAAATTGAGTTTCTTTTTGTAAAACAAAACTACAGATGAAAAATAATATATCAATTTCGAAATTACTAAAATTGAATTCTTTTGTAAAACAAAAAGTACTGATCGAAAATAAAATATAAATATCCAAATTACTAAAATTGAGTTCTTTTGTAAAACAAAAGTAGGGATCCAAAACAAAATATAAATTTGGAAATTACAAAAATTGAGTTCTTTTGCATAAAACAAATTACATATCGAGAATAAAATATAAATATCCAAATTACTAAAAATTAAGTTCTTTTTGTAAAACAAAAGTAGGGATCCAAAATAAAATATAAATTTCGAAATTACAAAAATTGAGTTCCTTTGCATAAAACCAAAGTACATATCGAGAATAAAATATAAATATCCAAATCACAAAAATTGAGTTCTTTTGTAAAACAAAAGTAGGGATCCAAAATAAAATATCAATTTCGAAATTACAAAAATTGAGTTCTTTTGCATAAAACCAAAGTACATATCGAGAATAAAATATAAATATCCAAGTTACTAAAAATTGAGTTCTTTTGTATAAAACAAGAGTAGGGATCCAAAATAAAATATCAATTTCGAAATTACAAAAATTGAGTTCTTTTGCATAAAACCAAAGTACATATCGAGAATAAAATATAAATATCCAAGTTACTAAAATTGAGTTCTTTTTGTAAAACAAAAGTAGGGATCCAAAATAAAATATCAATTTCGAAATTACAAAAATTGAGTTCTTTGCATAGAACAAAAGTACGTATCGAGAATCAAATATAAATTTCAAAATTATGAAAAATTGACTTTCTTTTTGTGAAACAAAACTACGGATGAAAAATAATATACCAATTTCAAAATTATTAAAATTGAATCCTTTTGTAAAACAAAAGTACAGATTGAAAATAAAATATAAATATCCAAATTACTAAAAGTTGAGTTCTTTTTCTAAAACAAAAGTAGGGATCCAAAATAAAATATAAATTTCGAAATTACAAAAATTGAGTTCTTTTGCATAAAACAAATTACATATCGAGAATAAAATATAAATATCCAAATTACTAAAAATTAAGTTCTTTTTGTAAAACAAAAGTAGGGATCCAAAATAAAATATAAATTTCGAAATTACAAAAATTGAGTTCCTTTGCATAAAACCAAAGTACATATCGAGAATAAAATATAAATATCCAAATCACAAAAATTGAGTTCTTTTTGTAAAACAAAAGTAGGGATCCAAAATAAAATATCAATTTCGAAATTACAAAAATTGAGTTCTTTTGCATAAAACCAAAGTACATATCGAGAATAAAATATAAATATCCAAGTTACTAAAAATTGAGTTCTTTTGTATAAAACAAGAGTAGGGATCCAAAATAAAATATCAATTTCGAAATTACAAAAATTGAGTTCTTTTGCATAAAACCAAAGTACATATCGAGAATAAAATATAAATATCCAAGTTACTAAAATTGAGTTCTTTTTGTAAAACAAAAAGTAGGGATCCAAAATAAAATATCAATTTCGAAATTACAAAATTGAGTTCTTTTGCATAGAACAAAAGTACGTATCGAGAATCAAATATAAATTTCAAAATTATGAAAAATTGACTTTCTTTTTGTGAAACAAAACTACTGATGAAAATAATATACCAATTTCAAAATTATTAAAATTGAATCCTTTTGTAAAACAAAAGTACAGATTGAAAATAAAGTATAAAAATCCAAATTACTAAAAGTTGAGTTCTTTTTCTAAAACAAAAAAGTAGGGATCCAAAATAAAATATGAATTTCGAAATTACAAAAATTGAGTTCTTTTGCATAAAACAAAAAGGACGTATGGAAAATAAAATATAAATTTCAAAATTATGAAAAATTGAGTTTCTTTTTGTAAAACAAAACTACAGATGAAAAATAATATATCAATTTCGAAATTACTAAAATTGAATTCTTTTTGTAAAACAAAAAGTACGGATCGAAAATAAAATATAAATATCCAAATTACTAAAAATTGAGTTCTTTTTGTAAAACAAAAGTAGGGATCCAAAACAAAATATAAATTTGAAATTACAAAAATTGAGTTCTTTTGCATAAAACAAATTACATATCGAGAATAAAATATAAATATCCAAATTACTAAAAATTAAGTTCTTTTTGTAAAACAAAAGTAGGGATCCAAAATAAAATATAAATTTCGAAATTACAAAAATTGAGTTCCTTTGCATAAAACCAAAGTACATATCGAGAATAAAATATAAATATCCAAATCACAAAAATTGAGTTCTTTTGTAAAACAAAAGTAGGGATCCAAAATAAAATATCAATTTCGAAATTACAAAAATTGAGTTCTTTTGCATAAAACCAAAGTACATATCGAGAATAAAATATAAATATCCAAGTTACTAAAAATTGAGTTCTTTTTGTATAAAACAAGAGTAGGGATCCAAAATAAAATATCAATTTCGAAATTACAAAAATTGAGTTCTTTTGCATAAAACCAAAGTACATATCGAGAATAAAATATAAATATCCAAGTTACTAAAATTGAGTTCTTTTGTAAAACAAAAAGTAGGGATCCAAAATAAAATATCAATTTCGAAATTACAAAAATTGAGTTCTTTTGCATAGAACAAAAGTACGTGATCGAGAATCAAATATAAATTTCAAAATTATGAAAAATTGACTTTCTTTTTGTGAAACAAAACTACTGGATGAAAAATAATATACCAATTTCAAAATTATTAAAAATTGAATCCTTTTGTAAAACAAAAGTACAGATTGAAAATAAAGTATAAAAATCCAAATTACTAAAAGTTGAGTTCTTTTTCTAAAACAAAAAAGTAGGGATCCAAAATAAAATATGAATTTCGAAATTACAAAAATTGAGTTCTTTTGCATAAAACAAAAAGGACGTATGGAAAATAAAATATAAATTTCAAAATTATGAAAAATTGAGTTTCTTTTTTGTAAAACAAAACTACAGATGAAAAATAATATATCAATTTCGAAATTACTAAAATTGAATTCTTTTGTAAAACAAAAAGTACGGATCGAAAATAAAATACAAATATCCAAATTACTAAAAATTGAGTTCTTTTGTAAAACAAAAGTAGGGATCCAAAACAAAATATAAATTTGGAAATTACAAAAATTGAGTTCTTTTGCATAAAACAAATTACATATCGAGAATAAAATATAAATATCCAAATTACTAAAAATTAAGTTCTTTTTGTAAAACAAAAGTAGGGATCCAAAATAAAATATAAATTTCGAAATTACAAAAATTGAGTTCCTTTGCATAAAACCAAAGTACATATCGAGAATAAAATATAAATATCCAAATCACAAAAGATTGAGTTCTTTTTGTAAAACAAAAGTAGGGATCCAAAATAAAATATCAATTTCGAAATTACAAAAATTGAGTTCTTTTGCATAAAACCAAAGTACATATCGAGAATAAAATATAAATATCCAAGTTACTAAAAATTGAGTTCTTTTGTATAAAACAAGAGTAGGGATCCAAAATAAAATATCAATTTCGAAATTACAAAAATTGAGTTCTTTTGCATAAAACCAAAGTACATATCGAGAATAAAATATAAATATCCAAGTTACTAAAAATTGAGTTCTTTTTGTAAAACAAAAAGTAGGGATCCAAAATAAAATATCAATTTCGAAATTACAAAAATTGAGTTCTTTTGCATAGAACAAAAGTACGTGATCGAGAATCAAATATAAATTTCAAAATTATGAAAAATTGACTTTCTTTTTGTGAAACAAAACTACTGGATGAAAAATAATATACCAATTTCAAAATTATTAAAATTGAATCCTTTTTGTAAAACAAAAGTACAGATTGAAAATAAAGTATAAAAATCCAAATTACTAAAAGTTGAGTTCTTTTTCTAAAACAAAAAAAGTAGGGATCCAAAATAAAATATCAATTTCGAAATTACAAAAAATTGAGTTCTTTTGCATAGAACAAAAGTACGTATCGAGAATCAAATATAAATTTCAAAATTATGAAAAATTGACTTTCTTTTTTGTGAAACAAAACTACGGATGAAAAATAATATACCAATTTCAAAATTATTAAAAATTGAACAGATTGAAAATAAAGTATAAAAATCGAAATTACTAAAAGTTGAGTTCTTTTTCTAAAACAAAAAAAGTAGGGATCCAAAATAAAATATCAATTTCGAAATTACAAAAAATTGAGTTCTTTTGCATAGAACAAAAGTACGTATCGAGAATCAAATATAAATTTCAAAATTATGAAAAATTGACTTTCTTTTTTTTGAAACAAAACTACGGATGAAAAATAATATACCAATTTCAAAATTATTAAAAATTGAATCCTTTTTGTAAAACAAAAGTACAGATTGAAAATAAAGTATAAAAATCCAAATTACTAAAAGTTGAGTTCTTTTTCTAAAACAAAAAAAGTAGGGATCCAAAATAAAATATGAATTTCGAAATTACAAAAAATTGAGTTCTTTTGCATAAAACAAAAGGGACGTATGGAAAATAAAATATAAATTTCAAAATTATGAAAATTGAGTTTCTTTTTGTAAAACAAAACTACAGATGAAAAATAATATATCAATTTCGAAATTACTAAAATTGAATTCTTTTGTAAAACAAAAGTACGCATCGAAAATAAAATACAAATATCCAAATTACTAAAAGTTGAGTTCTTTTGTAAAACAAAAGTAGGGATCCAAAACAAAATATAAATTTGGAAATTACAAAAAATTGAGTTCTTTTGCATAAAACAAATTACATATCGAGAATAAAATATAAATATCCAAATTACTAAAAATTAAGTTCTTTTTGTAAAACAAAAGTAGGGATCCAAAATAAAATATAAATTTCGAAATTACAAAAATTGAGTTCCTTTGCATAAAACCAAAGTACATATCGAGAATAAAATATAAATATCCAAATCACAAAAATTGAGTTCTTTTTGTAAAACAAAAGTAGGGATCCAAAATAAAATATCAATTTCGAAATTACAAAAATTGAGTTCTTTGCATAAAACCAAAGTACATATCGAGAATAAAATATAAATATCCAAGTTACTAAAAATTGAGTTCTTTTTGTATAAAACAAGAGTAGGGATCCAAAATAAAATATCAATTTCGAAATTACAAAAATTGAGTTCTTTTGCATAAAACCAAAGTACATATCGAGAATAAAATATAAATATCCAAGTTACTGTAATTGAGTTCTTTTTGTAAAACAAAAAGTAGGGATCCAAAATAAAATATCAATTTCGAAATTACAAAAATTGAGTTCTTTTGCATAGAACAAAAGTACGTGACGAGAATCAAATATAAATTTCAAAATTATGAAAAATTGACTTTCTTTTTGTGAAACAAAACTACGGATGAAAAATAATATACCAATTTCAAAATTATTAAAATTGAATCCTTTTGTAAAACAAAAGTACAGATTGAAAATAAAGTATAAAAATCCAAATTACTAAAAGTTGAGTTCTTTTTCTAAAACAAAAAAGTAGGGATCCAAAATAAAATATGAATTTCGAAATTACAAAAATTGAGTTCTTTTGCATAAAACAAAAGGACGTATGGAAAATAAAATATAAATTTCAAAATTATGAAAAATTGAGTTTCTTTTTGTAAAACAAAACTACAGATGAAAAATAATATATCAATTTCGAAATTACTAAAATTGAATTCTTTTTGTAAAACAAAAAGTACTGGATCGAAAATAAAATACAAATATCCAAATTACTAAAATTGAGTTCTTTTTGTAAAACAAAAGTAGGGATCCAAAACAAAATATAAATTTGGAAATTACAAAAATTGAGTTCTTTTGCATAAAACAAATTACATATCGAGAATAAAATATAAATATCCAAATTACTAAAAATTAAGTTCTTTTTGTAAAACAAAAGTAGGGATCCAAAATAAAATATAAATTTCGAAATTACAAAAATTGAGTTCCTTTGCATAAAACCAAAGTACATATCGAGAATAAAATATAAATATCCAAATCACAAAAATTGAGTTCTTTTTGTAAAACAAAAGTAGGGATCCAAAATAAAATATCAATTTCGAAATTACAAAAATTGAGTTCTTTTGCATAAAACCAAAGTACATATCGAGAATAAAATATAAATATCCAAGTTACTAAAAATTGAGTTCTTTTTGTATAAAACAAGAGTAGGGATCCAAAATAAAATATCAATTTCGAAATTACAAAAATTGAGTTCTTTTGCATAAAACCAAAGTACATATCGAGAATAAAATATAAATATCCAAGTTACTAAAATTGAGTTCTTTTTGTAAAACAAAAAGTAGGGATCCAAAATAAAATATCAATTTCGAAATTACAAAATTGAGTTCTTTTGCATAGAACAAAAGTACGTGATCGAGAATCAAATATAAATTTCAAAATTATGAAAAATTGACTTTCTTTTTTGTGAAACAAAACTACTGGATGAAAAATAATATACCAATTTCAAAATTATTAAAATTGAATCCTTTTTGTAAAACAAAAGTACAGATTGAAAATAAAGTATAAAAATCCAAATTACTAAAAGTTGAGTTCTTTTTCTAAAACAAAAAAGTAGGGATCCAAAATAAAATATGAATTTCGAAATTACAAAAATTGAGTTCTTTGCATAAAACAAAAAGGACGTATGGAAAATAAAATATAAATTTCAAAATTATGAAAAATTGAGTTTCTTTTTGTAAAACAAAACTACAGATGAAAAATAATATATCAATTTCGAAATTACTGAAATTGAATTCTTTTGTAAAACAAAAAGTACTGGATCGAAAATAAAATATAAATATCCAAATTACTAAAATTGAGTTCTTTTGTAAAACAAAAGTAGGGATCCAAAACAAAATATAAATTTGGAAATTACAAAAATTGAGTTCTTTTGCATAAAACAAATTACATATCGAGAATAAAATATAAATATCCAAATTACTAAAAATTAAGTTCTTTTGTAAAACAAAAGTAGGGATCCAAAATAAAATATAAATTTCGAAATTACAAAAATTGAGTTCCTTTGCATAAAACCAAAGTACATATCGAGAATAAAATATAAATATCCAAATCACAAAAATTGAGTTCTTTTGTAAAACAAAAGTAGGGATCCAAAATAAAATATCAATTTCGAAATTACAAAAATTGAGTTCTTTTGCATAAAACCAAAGTACATATCGAGAATAAAATATAAATATCCAAGTTACTAAAAATTGAGTTCTTTTGTATAAAACAAGAGTAGGGATCCAAAATAAAATATCAATTTCGAAATTACAAAAATTGAGTTCTTTTGCATAAAACCAAAGTACATATCGAGAATAAAATATAAATATCCAAGTTACTAAAATTGAGTTCTTTTGTAAAACAAAAAGTAGGGATCCAAAATAAAATATCAATTTCGAAATTACAAAATTGAGTTCTTTTGCATAGAACAAAAGTACGTGATCGAGAATCAAATATAAATTTCAAAATTATGAAAAATTGACTTTCTTTTTTGTGAAACAAAACTACTGATGAAAAATAATATACCAATTTCAAAATTATTAAAATTGAATCCTTTTGTAAAACAAAAGTACAGATTGAAAATAAAGTATAAAAATCCAAATTACTAAAAGTTGAGTTCTTTTTCTAAAACAAAAAAGTAGGGATCCAAAATAAAATATGAATTTCGAAATTACAAAAATTGAGTTCTTTTGCATAAAACAAAAAGGACGTATGGAAAATAAAATATAAATTTCAAAATTATGAAAATTGAGTTTCTTTTTGTAAAACAAAACTACAGATGAAAAATAATATATCAATTTCGAAATTACTAAAATTGAATTCTTTTTGTAAAACAAAAAGTACGGATCGAAAATAAAATATAAATATCCAAATTACTAAAAATTGAGTTCTTTTGTAAAACAAAAGTAGGGATCCAAAACAAAATATAAATTTGGAAATTACAAAAATTGAGTTCTTTTGCATAAAACAAATTACATATCGAGAATAAAATATAAATATCCAAATTACTAAAAATTAAGTTCTTTTTGTAAAACAAAAGTAGGGATCCAAAATAAAATATAAATTTCGAAATTACAAAAATTGAGTTCCTTTGCATAAACCAAAGTACATATCGAGAATAAAATATAAATATCCAAATCACAAAATTGAGTTCTTTTGTAAAACAAAAGTAGGGATCCAAAATAAAATATCAATTTCGAAATTACAAAAATTGAGTTCTTTTGCATAAAACCAAAGTACATATCGAGAATAAAATATAAATATCCAAGTTACTAAAAATTGAGTTCTTTTGTATAAAACAAGAGTAGGGATCCAAAATAAAATATCAATTTCGAAATTACAAAAATTGAGTTCTTTTGCATAAAACCAAAGTACATATCGAGAATAAAATATAAATATCCAAGTTACTAAAATTGAGTTCTTTTTGTAAAACAAAAAGTAGGGATCCAAAATAAAATATCAATTTCGAAATTACAAAAATTGAGTTCTTGCATAGAACAAAAG
>CM059260.1:13834042-13845495 GCA_030347555.1 Lablab purpureus
AAATTACAAAAATTGAGTTCTTTTGCATAAAACAAATTACATATCGAGAGAATAAAATATAAATATCCAAATTACTAAAAATTAAGTTCTTTTGTAAAACAAAAGTAGGGATCCAAAATAAAATATAAATTTCGAAATTACAAAAAATTGAGTTCCTTTGCATAAAACCAAAGTACATATCGAGAATAAAATATAAATATCCAAATCACAAAAAATTGAGTTCTTTTTGTAAAACAAAAGTAGGGATCCAAAATAAAATATCAATTTCGAAATTACAAAAAATTGAGTTCTTTTGCATAAAACCAAAGTACATATCGAGGAGAATAAAATATAAATATCCAAATTACTAAAAATTGAGTTCCTTTTGTAAAACAAAAGTAGGGATCCAAAACAAAATATAAATTTCGAAATTACAAAAAATTGAGTTCTTTTGCATAAAACAAATTACATATCGAGAGAATAAAATATAAATATCCAAATTACTAAAAATTAAGTTCTTTTTGTAAAACAAAAGTAGGGATCCAAAATAAAATATAAATTTCGAAATTACAAAAATTGAGTTCCTTTGCATAAAACCAAAGTACATATCGAGAATAAAATATAAATATCCAAATCACAAAAAATTGAGTTCTTTTTGTAAAACAAAAGTAGGGATCCAAAATAAAATATCAATTTCGAAATTACAAAAAATTGAGTTCTTTTGCATAAAACCAAAGTACATATCGAGAATAAAATATAAATATCAAGTTACTAAAAATTGAGTTCTTTTTGTATAAAACAAGAGTAGGGATCCAAAATAAAATATCAATTTCGAAATTACAAAAAATTGAGTTCTTTTGCATAAAACCAAAGTACATATCGAGAATAAAATATAAATATCCAAGTTACTAAAAATTGAATTCTTTTTGTAAAACAAAAGTAGGGATCCAAAATAAAATATCAATTTCGAAATTACAAAAATTGAGTTCTTTTGCATAGAACAAAAGTACGTATCGAGAATCAAATATAAATTTCAAAATTATGAAAAATTGACTTTCTTTTTGTGAAACAAAACTACGGATGAAAAATAATATACCAATTTCAAAATTATTAAAAATTGAATCCTTTTTGTAAAACAAAAGTACAGATTGAAAATAAAATATAAAAATCCAAATTACTAAAAGTTGAGTTCTTTTTGTAAAACAAAAGTAGGGATCCAAAATAAAATATTAATTTCGAAATTACAAAAATTGAGTTCTTTTGCATAAAACAAAAAGGACGTATGGAAAATAAAATATAAATTTCAAAATTATGAAAAATTGAGTTTCTTTTTGTAAAACAAAACTACAGATGAAAAATAATATATCAATTTCGAAATTACTAAAATTGAATTCTTTTGTAAAACAAAAGTACTGGATCGAAAATAAAATATAAATATCCAAATTACTAAAAATTGAGTTCTTTTGTAAAACAAAAGTAGGGATCCAAAACAAAATATAAATTTCGAAATTACAAAAAATTGAGTTCTTTTGCATAAAACAAATTACATATCGAGAGAATAAAATATAAATATCCAAATTACTAAAAATTAAGTTCTTTTTGTAAAACAAAAGTAGGGATCCAAAATAAAATATAAATTACTGAAATTACAAAAATTGAGTTCCTTTGCATAAAACCAAAGTACATATCGAGAATAAAATATAAATATCCAAATCACAAAAAATTGAGTTCTTTTTGTAAAACAAAAGTAGGGATCCAAAATAAAATATCAATTTCGAAATTACAAAAAATTGAGTTCTTTTGCATAAAAAAATTACATATCGAGAGAATAAAATATAAATATCCAAATTACTAAAAATTAAGTTCTTTTTGTAAAACAAAAGTAGGGATCCAAAATAAAATATAAATTTCGAAATTACAAAAATTGAGTTCCTTTGCATAAAACCAAAGTACATATCGAGAATAAAATATAAATATCCAAATCACAAAAATTGAGTTCTTTTTGTAAAACAAAAGTAGGGATCCAAAATAAAATATCAATTTCGAAATTACAAAAAATTGAGTTCTTTTGCATAAAACCAAAGTACATATCGAGAATAAAATATAAATATCCAAATTACTAAAAATTGAGTTCCTTTTGTAAAACAAAAGTAGGGATCCAAAACAAAATATAAATTTCGAAATTACAAAAATTGATTTCTTTTGCATAAAACAAATTACATATCGAGAGAATAAAATATAAATATCCAAATTACTAAAAATTAAGTTCTTTTGTAAAACAAAAGTAGGGATCCAAAATAAAATATAAATTTGAATTACAAAAATTGAGTTCCTTTGCATAAAACCAAAGTACATATCGAGAATAAAATATAAATATCCAAATCACAAAAATTGAGTTCTTTTTGTAAAACAAAAGTAGGGATCCAAAATAAAATATCAATTTCGAAATTACAAAAATTGAGTTCTTTTGCATAAAACCAAAGTACATATCGAGAATAAAATATAAATATCCAAGTTACTAAAAATTGAGTTCTTTTGTATAAAACAAGAGTAGGAATCCAAAATAAAATATCAATTCTGAAATTACAAAAAATTGAGTTCTTTTGCATAAAACCAAAGTACATATCGAGAATAAAATATAAATATCCAAGTTACTAAAATTGAATTCTTTTGTAAAACAAAAAGTAGGGATCCAAAATAAAATATCAATTTCGAAATTACAAAAATTGAGTTCTTTTGCATAGAACAAAAGTACGTATCGAGAATCAAATATAAATTTCAAAATTATGAAAAATTGACTTTCTTTTTGTGAAACAAAACTACGGATGAAAAATAATATACCAATTTCAAAATTATTAAAAATTGAATCCTTTTGTAAAACAAAAGTACAGATTGAAAATAAAATATAAAAATCCAAATTACTAAAAGTTGAGTTCTTTTTCTAAAACAAAAGTAGGGATCCAAAATAAAATATTAATTTCGAAATTACAAAAATTGAGTTCTTTTGCATAAAACAAAAGGACGTATGGAAAATAAAATATAAATTTCAAAATTATGAAAAATTGAGTTTCTTTTTGTAAAACAAAACTACGAGATGAAAAATAATATATCAATTTCGAAATTACTAAAATTGAATTCTTTTTGTAAAACAAAAAGTACGGATCGAAAATAAAATATAAATATCCAAATTACTAAAAATTGAGTTCTTTTGTAAAACAAAAGTAGGGATCCAAAACAAAATATAAATTTCGAAATTACAAAAAATTGAGTTCTTTTGCATAAAACAAATTACATATCGAGAGAATAAAATATAAATATCCAAATTACTAAAAATTAAGTTCTTTTTGTAAAACAAAAGTAGGGATCCAAAATAAAATATAAATTACGAAATTACAAAAATTGAGTTCCTTTGCATAAAACCAAAGTACATATCGAGAATAAAATATAAATATCCAAATCACAAAAATTGAGTTCTTTTGTAAAACAAAAGTAGGGATCCAAAATAAAATATCAATTTCGAAATTACAAAAATTGAGTTCTTTTGCATAAAACAAATTACATATCGAGAGAATAAAATATAAATATCCAAATTACTAAAAATTAAGTTCTTTTTGTAAAACAAAAGTAGGGATCCAAAATAAAATATCAATTTCGAAATTACAAAAATTGAGTTCCTTTGCATAAAACCAAAGTACATATCGAGAATAAAATATAAATATCCAAATCACAAAAATTGAGTTCTTTTGTAAAACAAAAGTAGGGATCCAAAATAAAATATCAATTTCGAAATTACAAAAAATTGAGTTCTTTTGCATAAAACCAAAGTACATATCGAGAATAAAATATAAATATCCAAGTTACTAAAAATTGAGTTTCTTTTGTATAAAACAAGAGTAGGGATCCAAAATAAAATATCAATTTCGAAATTACAAAAAATTGAGTTCTTTTGCATAAAACCAAAGTACATATCGAGAATAAAATATAAATATCCAAGTTACTAAAAATTGAGTTCTTTTGTATAAAACAAGAGTAGGGATCCAAAATAAAATATCAATTTCGAAATTACAAAAATTGAGTTCCTTTGCATAAAACCAAAGTACATATCGAGAATAAAATATAAATATCCAAATCACAAAAATTGAGTTCTTTTTGTAAAACAAAAGTAGGGATCCAAAATAAAATATCAATTTCGAGAATTACAAAAAATTGAGTTCTTTTGCATAAAACCAAAGTACATATCGAGAATAAAATATAAATATCCAAGTTACTAAAAATTGAGTTCTTTTGTATAAAACAAGAGTAGGGATCCAAAATAAAATATCAATTTCGAAATTACAAAAATTGAGTTCCTTTGCATAAAACCAAAGTACATATCGAGAATAAAATATAAATATCCAAATCACAAAAAATTGAGTTCTTTTTGTAAAACAAAAGTAGGGATCCAAAATAAAATATCAATTTCGAAATTACAAAAAATTGAGTTCTTTTGCATAAAACCAAAGTACATATCGAGAATAAACTATAAATATCCAAGTTACTAAAAATTGAGTTCTTTTGTATAAAACAAGAGTAGGGATCCAAAATAAAATATCAATTTCGAAATTACAAAAATTGAGTTCTTTTGCATAGAACAAAAGTATCGTATCGAGAATAAAATATAAAAAACAAAAGTAGGGATCCAAAATAAAATATCAATTTCGAAATTACAAAAAATTGAGTTCTTTTGCATAGAACAAAAGTACGTATCGAGAATCAAATATAAATTTCAAAATTACTAAAAATTGAGTTCTTTTTGTATAAAACAAGAGTAGGGATCCAAAATAAAATATCAATTTCGAAATTACAAAAAATTGAGTTCTTTTGCATAAAACCAAAGTACATATCGAGAATAAAATATAAATATTCAAGTTACTAAAAATTGAATTCTTTTTGTAAAACAAAAAGTAGGGATCCAAAATAAAATATCAATTTCGAAATTACAAAAATTGAGTTCTTTTGCATAGAACAAAAGTACGTGATCGAGAATCAAATATAAATTTCAAAATTATGAAAAATTGACTTTCTTTTTGTGAAACAAAACTACGGATGAAAAATAATAAACCAATTTCAAAATTATTAAAAATTGAATCCTTTTGTAAAACAAAAGTACAGATTGAAAATAAAATATAAAAATCCAAATTACTAAAAAGTTGAGTTCTTTTTCTAAAACAAAAGTAGGGATCCAAAATAAAATATGAATTTCAAAATTACAAAAAATTGAGTTCTTTGCATAAAACAAAAAGGACGTATGGAAAATAAAATATAAATTTCAAAATTATGAAAAATTGAGTTTCTTTTTGTAAAACAAAACTACGAGATGAAAAATAATATATCAATTTCGAAATTACTAAAAATTGAATTCTTTTGTAAAACAAAAAGTACTGGATCGAAAATAAAATATAAATATCCAAATTACTAAAAATTGAGTTCCTTTTGTAAAACAAAAGTAGGGATCCAAAACAAAATAGAAATTTCGAAATTACAAAAAATTGAGTTCTTTTGCATAAAACAAATTACATATCGAGAGAATAAAATATAAATATCCAAATTACTAAAAATTAAGTTCTTTTTGTAAAACAAAAGTAGGGATCCAAAATAAAATATAAATTTCGAAATTACAAAAATTGAGTTCCTTTGCATAAAACCAAAGTACATATCGAGAATAAAATATAAATATCCAAATCACAAAAATTGAGTTCTTTTTGTAAAACAAAAGTAGGGATCCAAAATAAAATATCAATTTCGAAATTATAAAAAATTGAGTTCTTTTGCATAAAACCAAAGTACATATCGAGAATAAAATATAAATATCCAAATCACAAAAATTGAGTTCTTTTGTAAAACAAAAGTAGGGATCCAAAATAAAATATCAATTTCGAAATTACAAAAAATTGAGTTCTTTTGCATAAAACCAAAGTACATATCGAGAATAAACTATAAATATCCAAGTTACTAAAAATTGAGTTCTTTTTGTATAAAACAAGAGTAGGGATCCAAAATAAAATATCAATTTCGAAATTACAAAAAATTGAGTTCTTTTGCATAGAACAAAAGTACGTATCGAGAATCCAATATAAATTTCAAAATTACTAAAAATTGAGTTCTTTTTGTATAAAACAAGAGTAGGGATCCAAAATAAAATATCAATTTCGAAATTACAAAAAATTGAGTTCTTTTGCATAAAACCAAAGTACATATCGAGAATAAAATATAAATATCCAAGTTACTAAAAATTGAATTCTTTTGTAAAACAAAAAGTAGGGATCCAAAATAAAATATCAATTTCGAAATTACAAAATTGAGTTCTTTTGCATAGAACAAAAGTACGTATCGAGAATCAAATATAAATTTCAAAATTATGAAAAATTGACTTTCTTTTTTGTGAAACAAAACTACGGATGAAAAATAATATACCAATTTCAAAATTATTAAAAATTGAATCCTTTTTGTAAAACAAAAGTACAGATTGAAAATAAAATATAAAAATCCAAATTACTAAAAAGTTGAGTTCTTTTTCTAAAACAAAAGTAGGGATCCAAAATAAAATATGAATTTCGAAATTACAAAAAATTGAGTTCTTTTGCATAAAACAAAAAGGACGTATGGAAAATAAAATATAAATTTCAAAATTATGAAAAATTGAGTTTCTTTTTTGTAAAACAAAACTACGAGATGAAAAATAATATATCAATTTCGAAATTACTAAAATTGAATTCTTTTGTAAAACAAAAAGTACGGATCGAAAATAAAATATAAATATCCAAATTACTAAAAATTGAGTTCTTTTTGTAAAACAAAAGTAGGGATCCAAAACAAAATATAAATTTCGAAATTACAAAAAATTGAGTTCTTTTGCATAAAACAAATTACATATCGAGAATAAATATCCAAATTACTAAAAATTAAGTTCTTTTTGTAAAACAAAAGTAGGGATCCAAAATAAAATATAAATTTCGAAATTACAAAAAATTGAGTTCGTTTGCATAAAACCAAAGTACATATCGAGAATAAAATATAAATATCCAAATCACAAAAATTGAGTTCTTTTTGTAAAACAAAAGTAGGGATCCAAAATAAAATATCAATTTCGAAATTACAAAAAATTGAGTTCTTTTGCATAAAACCAAAGTACATATCGAGAATAAAATATAAATATCCAAGTTACTAAAAATTGAGTTCTTTTGTATAAAACAAGAGTAGGGATCCAAAATAAAATATCAATTTCGAAATTACAAAAATTGAGTTCTTTTGCATAAAACCAAAGTACATATCGAGAATAAAATATAAATATCCAAGTTACTAAAAATTGAATTCTTTTTGTAAAACAAAAAGTAGGGATCCAAAATAAAATATCAATTTCGAAATTACAAAAATTGAGTTCTTTTGCATAGAACAAAGAAATACGTATCGAGAATCAAATATAAATTTCAAAATTATGAAAAATTGACTTTCTTTTTGTGAAACAAAACTACGGATGAAAAATAATATACCAATTTCAAAATTATTAAAATTGAATCCTTTTTGTAAAACAAAAAGTACAGATTGAAAATAAAATATAAAAATCCAAATTACTAAAAGTTGAGTTCTTTTTCTAAAACAAAAGTAGGGATCCAAAATAAAAATATGAATTTCGAAATTACAAAAAATTGAGTTCTTTTGCATAAAACAAAAAAGGACGTATGGAAAATAAAATATAAATTTCAAAATTATGAAAAATTGAGTTTCTTTTTGTAAAACAAAACTACGAGATGAAAAATAATATATCAATTTGAAATTACTAAAATTGAATTCTTTTTGTAAAACAAAAAGTACTGGATCGAAAATAAAATATAAATATCCAAATTACTAAAAATTGAGTTCTTTTTGTAAAACAAAAGTAGGGATCCAAAACAAAATATAAATTTCGAAATTACAAAAAATTGAGTTCTTTTGCATAAAACAAATTACATATCGAGAGAATAAAATATAAATATCCAAATTACTAAAAATTAAGTTCTTTTTGTAAAACAAAAGTAGGGATCCAAAATAAAATATAAATTTCGAAATTACAAAAAATTGAGTTCGTTTGCATAAAACCAAAGTACATATCGAGAATAAAATATAAATATCCAAATCACAAAAAATTGAGTTCTTTTTGTAAAACAAAAGTAGGGATCCAAAATAAAATATCAATTTCGAAATTACAAAAAATTGAGTTCTTTTGCATAAAACCAAAGTACATATCGAGAATAAAATATAAATATCCAAGTTACTAAAAATTGAGTTCTTTTGTATAAAACAAGAGTAGGGATCAAAATAAAATATCAATTTCGAAATTACAAAAATTGAGTTCTTTTGCATAAAACCAAAGTACATATCGAGAATAAAATATAAATATCCAAGTTACTAAAAATTGAATTCTTTTTGTAAAACAAAATGTAGGGATCCGAAATAAAATATCAATTTCGAAATTACAAAAAATTGAGTTCTTTTGCATAGAACAAAAGTACGTATCGAGAATCAAATATAAATTTCAAAATTATGAAAAATTGACTTTCTTTTTGTGAAACAAAACTACGGATGAAAAATAATATACCAATTTCAAAATTATTAAAAATTGAATCCTTTTTGTAAAACAAAAGTACAGATTGAAAATAAAATATCAAAATCCAAATTACTAAAAGTTGAGTTCTTTTTCTAAAACAAAAGTAGGGATCCAAAATAAAATATGAATTTCGAAATTACAAAAAATTGAGTTCTTTTGCATAAAACAAAAGGACGTATGGAAAATAAAATATAAATTTCAAAATTATGAAAAATTGAGTTTCTTTTTTGTAAAACAAAACTACGAGATGAAAAATAATATATCAATTTCGAAATTACTAAAAATTGAATTCTTTTTGTAAAACAAAAGTACTGGATCGAAAATAAAATATAAATATCCAAATTACTAAAAATTGAGTTCCTTTTGTAAAACAAAAGTAGGGATCCAAAACAAAATATAAATTTCGAAATTACAAAAAATTGAGTTCTTTTGCATAAAACAAATTACATATCGAGAGAATAAAATATAAATATCCAAATTACTAAAAATTAAGTTCTTTTGTAAAACAAAAGTAGGGATCCAAAATAAAATATAAATTTCGAAATTACAAAAAATTGAGTTCCTTTGCATAAAACCAAAGTACATATCGAGAATAAAATATAAATATCCAAATCACAAAAAATTGAGTTCTTTTTGTAAAACAAAAGTAGGGATCCAAAATAAAATATCAATTTGAAATTACAAAAAATTGAGTTCTTTTGCATAAAACCAAAGTACATATCGAGAATAAAATATAAATATCCAAGTTACTAAAAATTGAGTTCTTTTTGTATAAAACAAGAGTAGGGATCCAAAATAAAATATCAATTTCGAAATTACAAAAAATTGAGTTCTTTTGCATAAAACCAAAGTACATATCGAGAATAAAATATAAATATCCAAGTTACTAAAAATTGAGTTCTTTTGTAAAACAAAATGTAGGGATCAAAATAAAATATCAATTTCGAAATTACAAAAAATTGAGTTCTTTTGCATAGAACAAAGAAATGCGTATCGAGAATCAAATATAAATTTCAAAATTATGAAAAATTGACTTTCTTTTTGTGAAACAAAACTACGGATGAAAAATAATATACCAATTTCAAAATTATTAAAAATTGAATCCTTTTTGTAAAACAAAAGTACAGATTGAAAATAAAATATCAAAATCCAAATTACTAAAAGTTGAGTTCTTTTTCTAAAACAAAAGTAGGGATCCAAAATAAAATATGAATTTCGAAATTACAAAAAATTGAGTTCTTTTGCATAAAACAAAAAGGACGTATGGAAAATAAAATATAAATTTCAAAATTATGAAAAATTGAGTTTCTTTTTGTAAAAACAAAACTACGAGATGAAAAATAATATATCAATTTCGAAATTACTAAAAATTGAATTCTTTTGTAAAACAAAAGTACGGATCGAAAATAAAATATAAATATCCAAATTACTAAAAATTGAGTTCCTTTTGTAAAACAAAAGTAGGGATCCAAAACAAAATATAAATTTCGAAATTACAAAAAATTGAGTTCTTTTGCATAAAACAAAATTACATATCGAGAGAATAAAATATAAATATCCAAATTACTAAAAATTAAGTTCTTTTGTAAAACAAAAGTAGGGATCCAAAATAAAATATAAATTTCGAAATTACAAAAAATTGAGTTCCTTTGCATAAAACCAAAGTACATATCGAGAATAAAATATAAATATCCAAATCACAAAAAATTGAGTTCTTTTTGTAAAACAAAAGTAGGGATCCAAAATAAAATATCAATTTCGAAATTATAAAAAATTGAGTTCTTTTGCATAAAACCAAAGTACATATCGAGAATAAAATATAAATATCAAATCACTAAAAATTGAGTTCTTTTTGTAAAACAAAAGTAGGGATCCAAAATAAAATATCAATTTCGAAATTACAAAAAATTGAGTTCTTTTGCATAAAACCAAAGTACATATCGAGAATAAAATATAAATATCAAGTTACTAAAAGTTGAGTTCTTTTGTATAAAACAAGAGTAGGGATCCAAAATAAAATATCAATTTCGAAATTACAAAAAATTGAGTTCTTTTGCATAAAACCAAAGTACATATCGAGAATAAAATATAAATATCCAAGTTACTAAAAATTGAATTCTTTTTGTAAAACAAAAAGTAGGGATCCAAAATAAAATATCAATTTCGAAATTACAAAAAATTGAGTTCTTTTGCATAGAACAAAAGTACGTATCGAGAATCAAATATAAATTTCAAAATTATGAAAAATTGACTTTCTTTTTTGTGAAACAAAACTACGGATGAAAAATAATATACCAATTTCAAAATTATTAAAAATTGAATCCTTTTTGTAAAACAAGAAATCTGATTAGAAAATAAAATATAAAAATCCAAATTACTAAAAGTTGAGTTCTTTTTCTAAAACAAAAGTAGGGATCCAAAATAAAATATGAATTTGAAATTACAAAAAATTGAGTTCTTTTGCATAAAACAAAAGGGCGTATGGAAAATAAAATATAAATTTCAAAATTATGAAAAATTGAGTTTCTTTTTGTAAAACAAAACTACGGATAGAAAAATAATATACATCAATGTCGAAATTACTAAAGAATTGAATTCTTTTTGTAAAAAAAAAAGTAGGATCGAAAGACAAAATATAAATATCAATTACTAAAAGTTGAGTTCTTTTGTAAAAACGAAAGTAGGGATCCAAAACAAAATATAAATTTGGAAATTACAAAAAATGTGAGTTCTTTTGCATAAAGCAAATTACATATCAGAGAATAAAATATAAATATCCAAATTACTAAAAATTAAGTTCTTTTGTAAAACAAAAGTAGGGATCCAAAATAAAGTATAAATTCGAAATTAC
>CM059260.1:13845595-13861010 GCA_030347555.1 Lablab purpureus
ATATAAATATCCAAATTACTAAAAATTGAGTTCTTTTTGTAAAACAAAAGTAGGGATCCAAAACAAAATATAAAATTCGAAATTACAAAAAATTGAGTTCTTTTGCATAAAACAAATTACATATCGAGAGAATAAAATATAAATATCCAAATTACTAAAAATTAAGTTCTTTTTGTAAAACAAAAGTAGGGATCCAAAATAAAATATAAATTTCGAAATTACAAAAATTGAGTTCCTTTGCATAAAACCAAAGTACATATCGAGAATAAAATATAAATATCCAAATCACAAAAATTGAGTTCTTTTGTAAAACAAAAGTAGGGATCCAAAATAAAATATCAATTTCGAAATTACAAAAAAATTGAGTTCTTTTGCATAAAACCAAAGTACATATCGAGAATAAAATATAAATATCCAAATTACTAAAAATTGAGTTCCTTTTGTAAAACAAAAGTAGGGATCCAAAACAAAATATAAATTTCGAAATTACAAAAATTGATTTCTTTTGCATAAAACAAATTACATATCGAGAGAATAAAATATAAATATCCAAATTACTAAAAATTAAGTTCTTTTGTAAAACAAAAGTAGGGATCCAAAATAAAATATAAATTTCGAAATTACAAAAATTGAGTTCCTTTGCATAAAACCAAAGTACATATCGAGAATAAAATATAAATATCCAAATCACAAAAATTGAGTTCTTTTTGTAAAACAAAAGTAGGGATCCAAAATAAAATATCAATTTCGAAATTACAAAAATTGAGTTCTTTTGCATAAAACCAAAGTACATATCGAGAATAAAATATAAATATCCAAGTTACTAAAAATTGAGTTCTTTTGTATAAAACAAGAGTAGGGATCCAAAATAAAATATCAATTTCGAAATTACAAAAAATTGAGTTCTTTTGCATAAAACCAAAGTACATATCGAGAATAAAATATAAATATCCAAGTTACTAAAAATTGAATTCTTTTTGTAAAACAAAAGTAGGGATCCAAAATAAAATATCAATTTCGAAATTACAAAAATTGAGTTCTTTTGCATAGAACAAAAGTACGTATCGAGAATCAAATATAAATTTCAAAATTATGAAAAATTGACTTTCTTTTGTGAAACAAAACTACGGATGAAAAATAATATACCAATTTCAAAATTATTAAAAATTGAATCCTTTTTGTAAAACAAAAGTACAGATTGAAAATAAAATATAAAAATCCAAATTACTAAAAGTTGAGTTCTTTTTCTAAAACAAAAGTAGGGATCCAAAATAAAATATTAATTTCGAAATTACAAAAATTGAGTTCTTTTGCATAAAACAAAAAGGACGTATGGAAAATAAAATATAAATTTCAAAATTATGAAAAATTGAGTTTCTTTTGTAAAACAAAACTACAGATGAAAAATAATATATCAATTTCGAAATTACTAAAATTGAATTCTTTTGTAAAACAAAAAGTACTGGATCGAAAATAAAATATAAATATCCAAATTACTAAAAATTGAGTTCTTTTTGTAAAACAAAAGTAGGGATCCAAAACAAAATATAAATTTCGAAATTACAAAAATTGAGTTCTTTTGCATAAAACAAATTACATATCGAGAGAATAAAATATAAATATCCAAATTACTAAAAATTAAGTTCTTTTGTAAAACAAAAGTAGGGATCCAAAATAAAATATAAATTACTGAAATTACAAAAATTGAGTTCCTTTGCATAAAACCAAAGTACATATCGAGAATAAAATATAAATATCCAAATCACAAAAATTGAGTTCTTTTTGTAAAACAAAAGTAGGGATCCAAAATAAAATATCAATTTCGAAATTACAAAAAATTGAGTTCTTTTGCATAAAACAAATTACATATCGAGAGAATAAAATATAAATATCCAAATTACTAAAAATTAAGTTCTTTTTGTAAAACAAAAGTAGGGATCCAAAATAAAATATAAATTTCGAAATTACAAAAATTGAGTTCCTTTGCATAAAACCAAAGTACATATCGAGAATAAAATATAAATATCCAAATCACAAAAATTGAGTTCTTTTTGTAAAACAAAAGTAGGGATCCAAAATAAAATATCAATTTCGAAATTACAAAAAATTGAGTTCTTTTGCATAAAACCAAAGTACATATCGAGAATAAAATATAAATATCCAAATTACTAAAAATTGAGTTCCTTTTGTAAAACAAAAGTAGGGATCCAAAACAAAATATAAATTTCGAAATTACAAAAATTGATTTCTTTTGCATAAAACAAATTACATATCGAGAGAATAAAATATAAATATCCAAATTACTAAAAATTAAGTTCTTTTGTAAAACAAAAGTAGGGATCCAAAATAAAATATAAATTTCGAATTACAAAAATTGAGTTCCTTTGCATAAAACCAAAGTACATATCGAGAATAAAATATAAATATCCAAATCACAAAAATTGAGTTCTTTTTGTAAAACAAAAGTAGGGATCCAAAATAAAATATCAATTTCGAAATTACAAAAATTGAGTTCTTTTGCATAAAACCAAAGTACATATCGAGAATAAAATATAAATATCCAAGTTACTAAAAATTGAGTTCTTTTGTATAAAACAAGAGTAGGGATCCAAAATAAAATATCAATTTCGAAATTACAAAAATTGAGTTCTTTGCATAAAACCAAAGTACATATCGAGAATAAAATATAAATATCCAAGTTACTAAAATTGAATTCTTTTGTAAAACAAAAAGTAGGGATCCAAAATAAAATATCAATTTCGAAATTACAAAAATTGAGTTCTTTTGCATAGAACAAAAGTACGTATCGAGAATCAAATATAAATTTCAAAATTATGAAAAATTGACTTTCTTTTTGTGAAACAAAACTACGGATGAAAAATAATATACCAATTTCAAAATTATTAAAAATTGAATCCTTTTGTAAAACAAAAGTACAGATTGAAAATAAAATATAAAAATCCAAATTACTAAAAGTTGAGTTCTTTTTCTAAAACAAAAGTAGGGATCCAAAATAAAATATTAATTTCGAAATTACAAAAATTGAGTTCTTTGCATAAAACAAAAAGGACGTATGGAAAATAAAATATAAATTTCAAAATTATGAAAAATTGAGTTTCTTTTTGTAAAACAAAACTACAGATGAAAAATAATATATCAATTTCGAAATTACTAAAATTGAATTCTTTTTGTAAAACAAAAAGTACGGATCGAAAATAAAATATAAATATCCAAATTACTAAAAATTGAGTTCTTTTTGTAAAACAAAAGTAGGGATCCAAAACAAAATATAAATTTCGAAATTACAAAAATTGAGTTCTTTTGCATAAAACAAATTACATATCGAGAGAATAAAATATAAATATCCAAATTACTAAAAATTAAGTTCTTTTTGTAAAACAAAAGTAGGGATCCAAAATAAAATATAAATTACGAAATTACAAAAATTGAGTTCCTTTGCATAAAACCAAAGTACATATCGAGAATAAAATATAAATATCCAAATCACAAAAATTGAGTTCTTTTGTAAAACAAAAGTAGGGATCCAAAATAAAATATCAATTTCGAAATTACAAAAATTGAGTTCTTTTGCATAAAACAAATTACATATCGAGAGAATAAAATATAAATATCCAAATTACTAAAAATTAAGTTCTTTTGTAAAACAAAAGTAGGGATCCAAAATAAAATATCAATTTCGAAATTACAAAAATTGAGTTCCTTTGCATAAAACCAAAGTACATATCGAGAATAAAATATAAATATCCAAATCACAAAAATTGAGTTCTTTTTGTAAAACAAAAGTAGGGATCCAAAATAAAATATCAATTTCGAAATTACAAAAATTGAGTTCTTTTGCATAAAACCAAAGTACATATCGAGAATAAAATATAAATATCCAAGTTACTAAAAATTGAGTTTCTTTTGTATAAAACAAGAGTAGGGATCCAAAATAAAATATCAATTTCGAAATTACAAAAAATTGAGTTCTTTTGCATAAAACCAAAGTACATATCGAGAATAAAATATAAATATCCAAGTTACTAAAAATTGAGTTCTTTTGTATAAAACAAGAGTAGGGATCCAAAATAAAATATCAATTTCGAAATTACAAAAATTGAGTTCCTTTGCATAAAACCAAAGTACATATCGAGAATAAAATATAAATATCCAAATCACAAAAATTGAGTTCTTTTTGTAAAACAAAAGTAGGGATCCAAAATAAAATATCAATTTCGAAATTACAAAAATTGAGTTCTTTTGCATAAAACCAAAGTACATATCGAGAATAAAATATAAATATCCAAGTTACTAAAAATTGAGTTCTTTTGTATAAAACAAGAGTAGGGATCCAAAATAAAATATCAATTTCGAAATTACAAAAATTGAGTTCCTTTGCATAAAACCAAAGTACATATCGAGAATAAAATATAAATATCCAAATCACAAAAATTGAGTTCTTTTGTAAAACAAAAGTAGGGATCCAAAATAAAATATCAATTTCGAAATTACAAAAAATTGAGTTCTTTTGCATAAAACCAAAGTACATATCGAGAATAAACTATAAATATCCAAGTTACTAAAAATTGAGTTCTTTTTGTATAAAACAAGAGTAGGGATCCAAAATAAAATATCAATTTCGAAATTACAAAAATTGAGTTCTTTGCATAGAACAAAAGTACATGATCGAGAATCAAATATAAATTTCAAAATTACTAAAAATTGAGTTCTTTTGTATAAAACAAGAGTAGGGATCCAAAATAAAATATCAATTTCGAAATTACAAAAATTGAGTTCTTTTGCATAGAACAAAAGTACGTATCGAGAATCAAATATAAATTTCAAAATTACTAAAAATTGAGTTCTTTTTGTATAAAACAAGAGTAGGGATCCAAAATAAAATATCAATTTCGAAATTACAAAAATTGAGTTCTTTTGCATAAAACCAAAGTACATATCGAGAATAAAATATAAATATTCAAGTTACTAAAATTGAATTCTTTTGTAAAACAAAAAGTAGGGATCCAAAATAAAATATCAATTTCGAAATTACAAAAATTGAGTTCTTTTGCATAGAACAAAAGTACGTATCGAGAATCAAATATAAATTTCAAAATTATGAAAAATTGACTTTCTTTTTTGTGAAACAAAACTACGGATGAAAAATAATAAACCAATTTCAAAATTATTAAAAATTGAATCCTTTTTGTAAAACAAAAGTACAGATTGAAAATAAAATATAAAAATCCAAATTACTAAAAGTTGAGTTCTTTTTCTAAAACAAAAGTAGGGATCCAAAATAAAATATGAATTTCAAAATTACAAAAAATTGAGTTCTTTTGCATAAAACAAAAAGGACGTATGGAAAATAAAATATAAATTTCAAAATTATGAAAAATTGAGTTTCTTTTTGTAAAACAAAACTACAGATGAAAAATAATATATCAATTTCGAAATTACTAAAATTGAATTCTTTTGTAAAACAAAAAGTACCGGATCGAAAATAAAATATAAATATCCAAATTACTAAAAATTGAGTTCCTTTTGTAAAACAAAAGTAGGGATCCAAAACAAAATAGAAATTTCGAAATTACAAAAATTGAGTTCTTTTGCATAAAACAAATTACATATCGAGAGAATAAAATATAAATATCCAAATTACTAAAAATTAAGTTCTTTTGTAAAACAAAAGTAGGGATCCAAAATAAAATATAAATTTCGAAATTACAAAAATTGAGTTCCTTTGCATAAAACCAAAGTACATATCGAGAATAAAATATAAATATCCAAATCACAAAAATTGAGTTCTTTTTGTAAAACAAAAGTAGGGATCCAAAATAAAATATCAATTTCGAAATTATAAAAATTGAGTTCTTTTGCATAAAACCAAAGTACATATCGAGAATAAAATATAAATATCCAAATCACAAAAATTGAGTTCTTTTTGTAAAACAAAAGTAGGGATCCAAAATAAAATATCAATTTCGAAATTACAAAAAATTGAGTTCTTTTGCATAAAACCAAAGTACATATCGAGAATAAACTATAAATATCCAAGTTACTAAAAATTGAGTTCTTTTGTATAAAACAAGAGTAGGGATCCAAAATAAAATATCAATTTCGAAATTACAAAAATTGAGTTCTTTTGCATAAAACCAAAGTACATATCGAGAATCAAATATAAATATCCAAATTACTAAAAATTGAGTTCTTTTGTATAAAACAAGAGTAGGGATCCAAAATAAAATATCAATTTCGAAATTACAAAAAATTGAGTTCTTTTGCATAAAACCAAAGTACATATCGAGAATAAAATATAAATATCCAAGTTACTAAAATTGAATTCTTTTTGTAAAACAAAAAGTAGGGATCCAAAATAAAATATCAATTTCGAAATTACAAAAAATTGAGTTCTTTTGCATAGAACAAAAGTACGTATCGAGAATCAAATATAAATTTCAAAATTATGAAAAATTGACTTTCTTTTTTGTGAAACAAAACTACGGATGAAAAATAATATACCAATTTCAAAATTATTAAAAATTGAATCCTTTTTGTAAAACAAAAGTACAGATTGAAAATAAAATATAAAAATCCAAATTACTAAAAGTTGAGTTCTTTTCTAAAACAAAAAGTAGGGATCCAAAATAAAATATGAATTTCGAAATTACAAAAATTGAGTTCTTTTGCATAAAACAAAAAGGACGTATGGAAAATAAAATATAAATTTCAAAATTATGAAAAATTGAGTTTCTTTTTGTAAAACAAAACTACAGATGAAAAATAATATATCAATTTCGAAATTACTAAAATTGAATTCTTTTTGTAAAACAAAAAGTACGGATCGAAAATAAAATATAAATATCCAAATTACTAAAAATTGAGTTCTTTTGTAAAACAAAAGTAGGGATCCAAAACAAAAATATAAATTTCGAAATTACAAAAAATTGATTTCTTTTGCATAAAACAAATTACATATCGAGAGAATAAAATATAAATATCCAAATTACTAAAAATTAAGTTCTTTTTGTAAAACAAAAGTAGGGATCCAAAATAAAATATAAATTTCGAAATTACAAAAATTGAGTTCCTTTGCATAAAACCAAAGTACATATCGAGAATAAAATATAAATATCCAAATCACAAAAATTGAGTTCTTTTTGTAAAACAAAAGTAGGGATCCAAAATAAAATATCAATTTCGAAATTACAAAAATTGAGTTCTTTGCATAAAACCAAAGTACATATCGAGAATAAAATATAAATATCCAAATTACTAAAAATTGAGTTCTTTTTGTATAAAACAAGAGTAGGGATCCAAAATAAAATATCAATTTCGAAATTACAAAAATTGAGTTCTTTTGCATAAAACCAAAGTACATATCGAGAATAAAATATAAATATCCAAGTTACTAAAATTGAATTCTTTTGTAAAACAAAAAGTAGGGATCCAAAATAAAATATCAATTTCGAAATTACAAAATTGAGTTCTTTGCATAGAACAAAAGTACGTATCGAGAATCAAATATAAATTTCAAAATTATGAAAAATTGACTTTCTTTTTGTGAAACAAAACTACTGATGAAAAATAATATACCAATTTCAAAATTATTAAAATTGAATCCTTTTGTAAAACAAAAGTACAGATTGAAAATAAAATATAAAAATCCAAATTACTAAAAGTTGAGTTCTTTTTCTAAAACAAAAAGTAGGGATCCAAAATAAAATATGAATTTCGAAATTACAAAAATTGAGTTCTTTTGCATAAAACAAAAAGGACGTATGGAAAATAAAATATAAATTTCAAAATTATGAAAAATTGAGTTTCTTTTTGTAAAACAAAACTACAGATGAAAAATAATATATCAATTTCGAAATTACTAAAATTGAATTCTTTTGTAAAACAAAAAGTACTGGATCGAAAAATAAAATATAAATATCCAAATTACTAAAATTGAGTTCTTTTGTAAAACAAAAGTAGGGATCCAAAACAAAATATAAATTTCGAAATTACAAAAATTGAGTTCTTTTGCATAAAACAAATTACATATCGAGAGAATAAAATATAAATATCCAAATTACTAAAAATTAAGTTCTTTTTGTAAAACAAAAGTAGGGATCCAAAATAAAATATAAATTTCGAAATTACAAAAATTGAGTTCCTTTGCATAAAACCAAAGTACATATCGAGAATAAAATATAAATATCCAAATCACAAAAATTGAGTTCTTTTGTAAAACAAAAGTAGGGATCCAAAATAAAATATCAATTTCGAAATTACAAAAATTGAGTTCTTTTGCATAAAACCAAAGTACATATCGAGAATAAAATATAAATATCCAAGTTACTAAAAATTGAGTTCTTTTGTATAAAACAAGAGTAGGGATCCAAAATAAAATATCAATTTCGAAATTACAAAAATTGAGTTCTTTTGCATAAAACCAAAGTACATATCGAGAATAAAATATAAATATCCAAGTTACTAAAAATTGAATTCTTTTGTAAAACAAAAAGTAGGGATCCAAAATAAAATATCAATTTCGAAATTACAAAAATTGAGTTCTTTTGCATAGAACAAAAGTACGTATCGAGAATCAAATATAAATTTCAAAATTATGAAAAATTGACTTTCTTTTTTGTGAAACAAAACTACGGATGAAAAATAATATACCAATTTCAAAATTATTAAAAATTGAATCCTTTTTGTAAAACAAAAGTACAGATTGAAAATAAAATATAAAAATCCAAATTACTAAAAGTTGAGTTCTTTTTCTAAAACAAAAGTAGGGATCCAAAATAAAATATGAATTTCGAAATTACAAAAAATTGAGTTCTTTTGCATAAAACAAAAAGGACGTATGGAAAATAAAATATAAATTTCAAAATTATGAAAAATTGAGTTTCTTTTTTGTAAAACAAAACTACAGATGAAAAATAATATATCAATTTCGAAATTACTAAAATTGAATTCTTTTGTAAAACAAAAAGTACGGATCGAAAATAAAATATAAATATCCAAATTACTAAAAATTGAGTTCTTTTTGTAAAACAAAAGTAGGGATCCAAAACAAAATATAAATTTCGAAATTACAAAAATTGAGTTCTTTTGCATAAAACAAATTACATATCAGAGAATAAAATATAAATATCCAAATTACTAAAAATTAAGTTCTTTTTGTAAAACAAAAGTAGGGATCCAAAATAAAATATAAATTTCGAAATTACAAAAATTGAGTTCCTTTGCATAAAACCAAAGTACATATCGAGAATAAAATATAAATATCCAAATCACAAAAATTGAGTTCTTTTGTAAAACAAAAGTAGGGATCCAAAATAAAATATCAATTTCGAAATTACAAAAATTGAGTTCTTTTGCATAAAACCAAAGTACATATCGAGAATAAAATATAAATATCCAAGTTACTAAAAATTGAGTTCTTTTGTATAAAACAAGAGTAGGGATCCAAAATAAAATATCAATTTCGAAATTACAAAAATTGAGTTCTTTTGCATAAAACCAAAGTACATATCGAGAATAAAATATAAATATCCAAGTTACTAAAATTGAATTCTTTTGTAAAACAAAATGTAGGGATCCAAAATAAAATATCAATTTCGAAATTACAAAAATTGAGTTCTTTTGCATAGAACAAAAGTACGTGATCGAGAATCAAATATAAATTTCAAAATTATGAAAAATTGACTTTCTTTTTGTGAAACAAAACTACGGATGAAAAATAATATACCAATTTCAAAATTATTAAAAATTGAATCCTTTTTGTAAAACAAAAGTACAGATTGAAAATAAAATATAAAAATCCAAATTACTAAAAGTTGAGTTCTTTTTCTAAAACAAAAAGTAGGGATCCAAAATAAAATATGAATTTCGAAATTACAAAAATTGAGTTCTTTTGCATAAAACAAAAAGGACGTATGGAAAATAAAATATAAATTTCAAAATTATGAAAAATTGAGTTTCTTTTTTGTAAAACAAAACTACAGATGAAAAATAATATATCAATTTCGAAATTACTAAAATTGAATTCTTTTGTAAAACAAAAGTACGGATCGAAAATAAAATATAAATATCCAAATTACTAAAAATTGAGTTCCTTTTGTAAAACAAAAGTAGGGATCCAAAACAAAATATAAATTTCGAAATTACAAAAATTGAGTTCTTTTGCATAAAACAAATTACATATCGAGAGAATAAAATATAAATATCCAAATTACTAAAAATTAAGTTCTTTTGTAAAACAAAAGTAGGGATCCAAAATAAAATATAAATTTCGAAATTACAAAAATTGAGTTCCTTTGCATAAAACCAAAGTACATATCGAGAATAAAATATAAATATCCAAATCACAAAAATTGAGTTCTTTTGTAAAACAAAAGTAGGGATCCAAAATAAAATATCAATTTCGAAATTATAAAAATTGAGTTCTTTTGCATAAAACCAAAGTACATATCGAGAATAAAATATAAATATCCAAATCACAAAAATTGAGTTCTTTTGTAAAACAAAAGTAGGGATCCAAAATAAAATATCAATTTCGAAATTACAAAAAATTGAGTTCTTTTGCATAAAACCAAAGTACATATCGAGAATAAAATATAAATATCCAAGTTACTAAAAATTGAGTTCTTTTGTATAAAACAAGAGTAGGGATCCAAAATAAAATATCAATTTCGAAATTACAAAAATTGAGTTCTTTTGCATAAAACCAAAGTACATATCGAGAATAAAATATAAATATCCAAGTTACTAAAATTGAATTCTTTTTGTAAAACAAAAAGTAGGGATCCAAAATAAAATATCAATTTCGAAATTACAAAATTGAGTTCTTTTGCATAGAACAAAAGTACGTGATCGAGAATCAAATATAAATTTCAAAATTATGAAAAATTGACTTTCTTTTTGTGAAACAAAACTACTGGATGAAAAATAATATACCAATTTCAAAATTATTAAAAATTGAATCCTTTTTGTAAAACAAAAGTACAGATTGAAAATAAAATATAAAAATCCAAATTACTAAAAGTTGAGTTCTTTTTCTAAAACAAAAGTAGGGATCCAAAATAAAATATGAATTTCGAAATTACAAAAATTGAGTTCTTTTGCATAAAACAAAAAGGACGTATGGAAAATAAAATATAAATTTCAAAATTATGAAAAATTGAGTTTCTTTTTGTAAAACAAAACTACAGATGAAAAATAATATATCAATTTCGAAATTACTAAGAATTGAATTCTTTTTGTAAAACAAAAGTACGGATCGAAAATAAAATATAAATATCCAAATTACTAAAAATTGAGTTCTTTTTGTAAAACAAAAGTAGGGATCCAAAACAAAATATAAATTTCGAAATTACAAAAATTGAGTTCTTTTGCATAAAACAAATTACATATCGAGAGAATAAAATATAAATATCCAAATTACTAAAAATTAAGTTCTTTTGTAAAACAAAAGTAGGGATCCAAAATAAAATATAAATTTCGAAATTACAAAAATTGAGTTCCTTTGCATAAAACCAAAGTACATATCGAGAATAAAATATAAATATCCAAATCACAAAAATTGAGTTCTTTTGTAAAACAAAAGTAGGGATCCAAAATAAAATATCAATTTCGAAATTACAAAAATTGAGTTCTTTGCATAAAACCAAAGTACATATCGAGAATAAAATATAAATATCCAAATTACTAAAAATTGAGTTCTTTTGTATAAAACAAAAGTAGTGGATCCAAAATAAAATATCAATTTCGAAATTACAAAAATTGAGTTCCTTTGCATAAAACCAAAGTACATATCGAGAATAAAATATAAATATCCAAGTTACTAAAATTGAATTCTTTTGTAAAACAAAAACTAGGGATCCAAAATAAAATATCAATTTCGAAATTACAAAAATTGAGTTCTTTTGCATAGAACAAAAGTACGTGATCGAGAATCAAATATAAATATCAAAATTATGAAAAATTGACTTTCTTTTTGTGAAACAAAACTACTGGATGAAAAATAATATACCAATTTCAAAATTATTAAAAATTGAATCCTTTTTGTAAAACAAAAGTACAGATTGAAAATAAAATATAAAAATCCAAATTACTAAAAGTTGAGTTCTTTTTCTAAAACAAAAGTAGGGATCCAAAATAAAATATGAATTTCGAAATTACAAAAATTGAGTTCTTTTGCATAAAACAAAAAGGACGTATGGAAAATAAAATATAAATTTCAAAATTATGAAAAATTGAGTTTCTTTTTGTAAAACAAAACTACAGATGAAAAATAATATATCAATTTCGAAATTACTAAAATTGAATTCTTTTGTAAAACAAAAGTACGGATCGAAAATAAAATATAAATATCCAAATTACTAAAAATTGAGTTCTTTTTGTAAAACAAAAGTAGGGATCCAAAACAAAATATAAATTTCGAAATTACAAAAATTGAGTTCTTTTGCATAAAACAAATTACATATCGAGAATAAAATATAAATATCCAAATTACTAAAATTAAGTTCTTTTTGTAAAACAAAAGTAGGGATCCAAAATAAAATATAAATTTCGAAATTACAAAAAAATTGAGTTCTTTTTGTAAAACAAAAGTAGGGATCTAAAATAAAATATCAATTTCGAAATTACAAAAATTGAGTTCTTTTGCATAAAACCAAAGTACATATCGAGAATAAAATATAAATATCCAAATTACTAAAAATTAAGTTCTTTTGTATAAAACAAAAGTAGGGATCCAAAATAAAATATCAATTTCGAAATTACAAAAATTGAGTTCCTTTGCATAAAACCAAAGTACATATCGAGAATAAAATATAAATATCCAAGTTACTAAAATTGAATTCTTTTTGTAAAACAAAAAGTAGGGATCCAAAATAAAATATCAATTTCGAAATTACAAAAAATTGAGTTCTTTTGCATAGAACAAAAGTACGTATCGAGAATCAAATATAAATATCAAAATTATGAAAAATTGACTTTCTTTTTTGTGAAACAAAACTACGGATGAAAAATAATATACCAATTTCAAAATTATTAAAATTGAATCC
Source organism: Lablab purpureus (assembly GCA_030347555.1). Lineage (NCBI taxonomy): Eukaryota > Viridiplantae > Streptophyta > Magnoliopsida > Fabales > Fabaceae > Lablab > Lablab purpureus. Next base: position 13,858,660 of record CM059260.1, read on the forward strand.
TTTTTGTAAAACAAAAGTACAGATTGAAAATAAAATATAAAAATCCAAATTACTAAAAGTTGAGTTCTTTTTCTAAAACAAAAGTAGGGATCCAAAATAAAATATGAATTTCGAAATTACAAAAAATTGAGTTCTTTTGCATAAAACAAAAAGGACGTATGGAAAATAAAATATAAATTTCAAAATTATGAAAAATTGAGTTTCTTTTTTGTAAAACAAAACTACAGATGAAAAATAATATATCAATATCGAAATTACTAAGAATTGAATTCTTTTTGTAAAACAAAAAGTACGGATCGAAAATAAAATATAAATATCCAAATTACTAAAAATTGAGTTCTTTTGTAAAACAAAAGTAGGGATCCAAAACAAAATATAAATTTGGAAATTACAAAAATTGAGTTCTTTTGCATAAAACAAATTACATATCGAGAGAATAAAATATAAATATCCAAATTACTAAAATTAAGTTCTTTTGTAAAACAAAAGTAGGGATCCAAAATAAAATATAAATTTCGAAATTACAAAAATTGAGTTCCTTTGCATAAAACCAAAGTACATATCGAGAATAAAATATAAATATCCAAATCACAAAAATTGAGTTCTTTTGTAAAACAAAAGTAGGGATCCAAAATAAAATATCAATTTCGAAATTACAAAAATTGAGTTCTTTTGCATAAAACCAAAGTACATATCGAGAATAAAATATAAATATCCAAATTACTAAAAATTGAGTTCTTTTGTATAAAAGAAAAGTAGGGATCCAAAATAAAATATCAATTTCGAAATTACAAAAAAATTGAGTTCCTTTGCATAAAACCAAAGTACATATCGAGAATAAAATATAAATATCCAAGTTACTAAAATTGAATTCTTTTTGTAAAACAAAAGCTAGGGATCCAAAATAAAATATCAATTTCGAAATTACAAAATTGAGTTCTTTTGCATAGAACAAAAGTACGTGATCGAGAATCAAATATAAATATCAAAATTATGAAAAATTGACTTTCTTTTTTGTGAAACAAAACTACGGATGAAAAATAATATACCAATTTCAAAATTATTAAAATTGAATCCTTTTTGTAAAACAAAAGTACAGATTGAAAATAAAATATAAAAATCCAAATTACTAAAAGTTGAGTTCTTTTTCTAAAACAAAAGTAGGGATCCAAAATAAAATATGAATTTCGAAATTACAAAATTGAGTTCTTTTGCATAAAACAAAAAGGACGTATGGAAAATAAAATATAAATTTCAAAATTATGAAAAATTGAGTTTCTTTTTGTAAAACAAAACTACAGATGAAAAATAATATATCAATTTCGAAATTACTAAGAATTGAATTCTTTTTGTAAAACAAAAAGTACTGGATCGAAAAATAAAATATAAATATCCAAATTACTAAAAATTGAGTTCTTTTGTAAAACAAAAGTAGGGATCCAAAACAAAATATAAATTTCGAAATTACAAAAATTGAGTTCTTTTGCATAAAACAAATTACATATCGAGAGAATAAAATATAAATATCCAAATTACTAAAAATTAAGTTCTTTTGTAAAACAAAAGTAGGGATCCAAAATAAAATATAAATTTCGAAATTACAAAAATTGAGTTCCTTTGCATAAAACCAAAGTACATATCGAGAATAAAATATAAATATCCAAATCACAAAAATTGAGTTCTTTTGTAAAACAAAAGTAGGGATCCAAAATAAAATATCAATTTCGAAATTACAAAAATTGAGTTCTTTTGCATAAAACCAAAGTACATATCGAGAATAAAATATAAATATCCAAATTACTAAAAATTGAGTTCTTTTGTATAAAACAAGAGTAGGGATCCAAAATAAAATATCAATTTCGAAATTACAAAAATTGAGTTCTTTGCATAAAACCAAAGTACATATCGAGAATAAAATATAAATATCCAAGTTACTAAAATTGAATTCTTTTTGTAAAACAAAAAGTAGGGATCCAAAATAAAATATCAATTTCGAAATTACAAAATTGAGTTCTTTTTGCATAGAACAAAAGTACGTATCGAGAATCAAATATAAATTTCAAAATTATGAAAATTGACTTTCTTTTTGTGAAACAAAACTACTGGATGAAAAATAATATACCAATTTCAAAATTATTAAAATTGAATCCTTTTTGTAAAACAAAAGTACAGATTGAAAATAAAATATAAAAATCCAAATTACTAAAAGTTGAGTTCTTTTTCTAAAACAAAAGTAGGGATCCAAAATAAAATATGAATTTCGAAATTACAAAAATTGAGTTCTTTTGCATAAAACAAAAAGGACGTATGGAAAATAAAATATAAATTTCAAAATTATGAAAATTGAGTTT
>CM059260.1:13861110-13877034 GCA_030347555.1 Lablab purpureus
CTACTTTTGTTTTACAAAAAGAACTCAATTTTTAGTAACTTGGATATTTATATTTTATTCTCGATATGTACTTTGGTTTTATGCAAAAGAACTCAATTTTTGTAATTTCGAAATTGATATTTTATTTTGGATCCCTACTCTTGTTTTATACAAAAAGAACTCAATTTTTAATAACTTGGATATTTATATTTTATTCTCGATATGTACTTTGGTTTTATGCAAAAGAACTCAATTTTTGTAATTTCGAAATTGATATTTTATTTTGGATCCCTACTTTTGTTTTACAAAAAGAACTCAATTTTTGTGATTTGGATATTTATATTTTATTCTCGATATGTACTTTGGTTTTATGCAAAGGAACTCAATTTTTGTAATTTCGAAATTTATATTTTATTTTGGATCCCTACTTTTGTTTTACAAAAAGAACTTAATTTTTAGTAATTTGGATATTTATATTTTATTCTCTCGATATGTAATTTGTTTTATGCAAAAGAACTCAATTTTTTGTAATTTCGAAATTTATATCTTGTTTTGGATCCCTACTTTTGTTTTACAAAAAGAACTCAATTTTTAGTAATTTGGATATTTATATTTTATTTTCGATCCGTACTTTTTGTTTTACAAAAAGAATTCAATTTTAGTAATTTCGAAATTGATATATTATTTTTCATCTGTAGTTTTGTTTTACAAAAAGAAACTCAATTTTTCATAATTTTGAAATTTATATTTTATTTTCCATACGTCCTTTTTGTTTTATGCAAAAGAACTCAATTTTTGTAATTTCGAAATTCATATTTTATTTTGGATCCCTACTTTTGTTTTAGAAAAAGAACTCAACTTTTAGTAATTTGGATTTTTATATTTTATTTTCAATCTGTACTTTTGTTTTACAAAAAGGATTCAATTTTTAATAATTTTGAAATTGGTATATTATTTTTCATCCGTAGTTTTGTTTCACAAAAAGAAAGTCAATTTTTCATAATTTTGAAATTTATATTTGATTCTCGATCACGTACTTTTGTTCTATGCAAAAGAACTCAATTTTTGTAATTTCGAAATTGATATTTTATTTTGGATCCCTACTTTTGTTTTACAAAAAGAATTCAATTTTAGTAACTTGGATATTTATATTTTATTCTCGATATGTACTTTGGTTTTATGCAAAAGAACTCAATTTTTGTAATTTCGAAATTGATATTTTATTTTGGATCCCTACTCTTGTTTTATACAAAAAGAACTCAATTTTTAGTAACTTGGATATTTATATTTTATTCTCGATATGTACTTTGGTTTTATGCAAAAGAACTCAATTTTTGTAATTTCGAAATTGATATTTTATTTTGGATCCCTACTTTTGTTTTACAAAAAGAACTCAATTTTTGTGATTTGGATATTTATATTTTATTCTCGATATGTACTTTGGTTTTATGCAAAGGAACTCAATTTTTGTAATTTCGAAATTTATATTTTATTTTGGATCCCTACTTTTGTTTTACAAAAAGAACTTAATTTTAGTAATTTGGATATTTATATTTTATTCTCTCGATATGTAATTTGTTTTATGCAAAAGAACTCAATTTTTGTAATTTCCAAATTTATATTTTGTTTTGGATCCCTACTTTTGTTTTACAAAAAGAACTCAATTTTTAGTAATTTGGATATTTATATTTTATTTTCGATCAGTACTTTTTGTTTTACAAAAGAATTCAATTTTAGTAATTTCGAAATTGATATATTATTTTTCATCTGTAGTTTTGTTTTACAAAAAGAAACTCAATTTTTCATAATTTTGAAATTTATATTTTATTTTCCATACGTCCTTTTTGTTTTATGCAAAAGAACTCAATTTTTGTAATTTCGAAATTCATATTTTATTTTGGATCCCTACTTTTGTTTTAGAAAAAGAACTCAACTTTTAGTAATTTGGATTTTTATATTTTATTTTCAATCTGTACTTTTGTTTTACAAAAGGATTCAATTTTAATAATTTTGAAATTGGTATATTATTTTTCATCCGTAGTTTTGTTTCACAAAAAGAAAGTCAATTTTTCATAATTTTGAAATTTATATTTGATTCTCGTCACGTACTTTTGTTCTATGCAAAAGAACTCAATTTTTGTAATTTCGAAATTGATATTTTATTTTGGATCCCTACTTTTGTTTTACAAAAAGAATTCAATTTTAGTAACTTGGATATTTATATTTTATTCTCGATATGTACTTTGGTTTTATGCAAAAGAACTCAATTTTTGTAATTTCGAAATTGATATTTTATTTTGGATCCCTACTCTTGTTTTATACAAAAAGAACTCAATTTTTAGTAACTTGGATATTTATATTTTATTCTCGATATGTACTTTGGTTTTATGCAAAAGAACTCAATTTTTGTAATTTCGAAATTGATATTTTATTTTGGATCCCTACTTTTGTTTTACAAAAGAACTCAATTTTTGTGATTTGGATATTTATATTTTATTCTCGATATGTACTTTGGTTTTATGCAAAGGAACTCAATTTTTGTAATTTCGAAATTTATATTTTATTTTGGATCCCTACTTTTGTTTTACAAAAAGAACTTAATTTTTAGTAATTTGGATATTTATATTTTATTCTCTCGATATGTAATTTGTTTTATGCAAAAGAACTCAATTTTTGTAATTTCCAAATTTATATTTTGTTTTGGATCCCTACTTTTGTTTTACAAAAAGAACTCAATTTTTAGTAATTTGGATATTTATATTTTATTTTCGATCCAGTACTTTTTGTTTTACAAAAAGAATTCAATTTTAGTAATTTCGAAATTGATATATTATTTTTCATCTGTAGTTTTGTTTTACAAAAAGAAACTCAATTTTCATAATTTTGAAATTTATATTTTATTTTCCATACGTCCTTTTTGTTTTATGCAAAAGAACTCAATTTTTGTAATTTCGAAATTCATATTTTATTTTGGATCCCTACTTTTGTTTTAGAAAAGAACTCAACTTTTAGTAATTTGGATTTTTATATTTTATTTTCAATCTGTACTTTTGTTTTACAAAAAGGATTCAATTTTTAATAATTTTGAAATTGGTATATTATTTTTCATCCGTAGTTTTGTTTCACAAAAAGAAAGTCAATTTTCATAATTTTGAAATTTATATTTGATTCTCGATACGTACTTTTGTTCTATGCAAAAGAACTCAATTTTTGTAATTTCGAAATTGATATTTTATTTTGGATCCCTACTTTTGTTTTACAAAAAGAATTCAATTTTAGTAACTTGGATATTTATATTTTATTCTCGATATGTACTTTGGTTTTATGCAAAAGAACTCAATTTTTGTAATTTCGAAATTGATATTTTATTTTGGATCCCTACTCTTGTTTTATACAAAAAGAACTCAATTTTTAGTAACTTGGATATTTATATTTTATTCTCGATATGTACTTTGGTTTTATGCAAAAGAACTCAATTTTTGTAATTTCGAAATTGATATTTTATTTTGGATCCCTACTTTTGTTTTACAAAAAGAACTCAATTTTTGTGATTTGGATATTTATATTTTATTCTCGATATGTACTTTGGTTTTATGCAAAGGAACTCAATTTTTGTAATTTCGAAATTTATATTTTATTTTGGATCCCTACTTTTGTTTTACAAAAGAACTTAATTTTTAGTAATTTGGATATTTATATTTTATTCTCTCGATATGTAATTTGTTTTATGCAAAAGAACTCAATTTTTGTAATTTCCAAATTTATATTTTGTTTTGGATCCCTACTTTTGTTTTACAAAAGAACTCAATTTTAGTAATTTGGATATTTATATTTTATTTTCGATCCAGTACTTTTTGTTTTACAAAAAGAATTCAATTTTAGTAATTTCGAAATTGATATATTATTTTTCATCTGTAGTTTTGTTTTACAAAAAGAAACTCAATTTTTCATAATTTTGAAATTTATATTTTATTTTCCATACGTCCTTTTTGTTTTATGCAAAAGAACTCAATTTTTGTAATTTCGAAATTCATATTTTATTTTGGATCCCTACTTTTGTTTTAGAAAAAGAACTCAACTTTTAGTAATTTGGATTTTTATATTTTATTTTCAATCTGTACTTTTGTTTTACAAAAGGATTCAATTTTAATAATTTTGAAATTGGTATATTATTTTTCATCCAGTAGTTTTGTTTCACAAAAAAGAAAGTCAATTTTTCATAATTTTGAAATTTATATTTGATTCTCGTACGTACTTTTGTTCTATGCAAAAGAACTCAATTTTTGTAATTTCGAAATTGATATTTTATTTTGGATCCCTACTTTTTGTTTTACAAAAAGAATTCAATTTCAGTAACTTGGATATTTATATTTTATTCTCGATATGTACTTTGGTTTTATGCAAAAGAACTCAATTTTTGTAATTTCGAAATTGATATTTTATTTTGGATCCCTACTCTTGTTTTATACAAAAGAACTCAATTTTTAGTAACTTGGATATTTATATTTTATTCTCGATATGTACTTTGGTTTTATGCAAAGAACTCAATTTTTGTAATTTCGAAATTGATATTTTATTTTGGATCCCTACTTTTGTTTTACAAAAAGAACTCAATTTTTGTGATTTGGATATTTATATTTTATTCTCGATATGTACTTTGGTTTTATGCAAAGGAACTCAATTTTTGTAATTTCGAAATTTATATTTTATTTTGGATCCCTACTTTTGTTTTACAAAAAGAACTTAATTTTTAGTAATTTGGATATTTATATTTTATTCTCTCGATATGTAATTTGTTTTATGCAAAAGAACTCAATTTTTGTAATTTCCAAATTTATATTTTGTTTTGGATCCCTACTTTTGTTTTACAAAAAGAACTCAATTTTTAGTAATTTGGATATTTATATTTTATTTTCGATCCGTACTTTTTGTTTTACAAAAAGAATTCAATTTTAGTAATTTCGAAATTGATATATTATTTTTCATCTGTAGTTTTGTTTTACAAAAAGAAACTCAATTTTTCATAATTTTGAAATTTATATTTTATTTTCCATACGTCCTTTTTGTTTTATGCAAAAGAACTCAATTTTTGTAATTTCGAAATTCATATTTTATTTTGGATCCCTACTTTTGTTTTAGAAAAAGAACTCAACTTTTAGTAATTTGGATTTTTATATTTTATTTTCAATCTGTACTTTTGTTTTACAAAAGGATTCAATTTTAATAATTTTGAAATTGGTATATTATTTTTCATCCGTAGTTTTGTTTCACAAAAAGAAAGTCAATTTTTCATAATTTTGAAATTTATATTTGATTCTCGTCATGTACTTTTGTTCTATGCAAAAGAACTCAATTTTTGTAATTTCGAAATTGATATTTTATTTTGGATCCCTACTTTTTGTTTTACAAAAAGAATTCAATTTTAGTAACTTGGATATTTATATTTTATTCTCGATATGTACTTTGGTTTTATGCAAAAGAACTCAATTTTTGTAATTTCGAAATTGATATTTTATTTTGGATCCCTACTCTTGTTTTATACAAAAAGAACTCAATTTTTAGTAACTTGGATATTTATATTTTATTCTCGATATGTACTTTGGTTTTATGCAAAAGAACTCAATTTTTGTAATTTCGAAATTGATATTTTATTTTGGATCCCTACTTTTGTTTTACAAAAAGAACTCAATTTTTGTGATTTGGATATTTATATTTTATTCTCGATATGTACTTTGGTTTTATGCAAAGGAACTCAATTTTTGTAATTTCGAAATTTATATTTTATTTTGGATCCCTACTTTTGTTTTACAAAAAGAACTTAATTTTTAGTAATTTGGATATTTATATTTTATTCTCTCGATATGTAATTTGTTTTATGCAAAAGAACTCAATTTTTGTAATTTCCAAATTTATATCTTGTTTTGGATCCCTACTTTCTGTTTTACAAAAGAACTCAATTTTTAGTAATTTGGATATTTATATTTTATTTTCGATCCAGTACTTTTTGTTTTACAAAAGAATTCAATTTTAGTAATTTCGAAATTGATATATTATTTTTCATCTGTAGTTTTGTTTTACAAAAAGAAACTCAATTTTTCATAATTTTGAAATTTATATTTTATTTTCCATACGTCCTTTTTGTTTTATGCAAAAGAACTCAATTTTTGTAATTTCGAAATTCATATTTTATTTTGGATCCCTACTTTTGTTTTAGAAAAAGAACTCAACTTTTAGTAATTTGGATTTTTATATTTTATTTTCAATCTGTACTTTTGTTTTACAAAAGGATTCAATTTTTAATAATTTTGAAATTGGTATATTATTTTTCATCCGTAGTTTTGTTTCACAAAAAAGAAAGTCAATTTTTCATAATTTTGAAATTTATATTTGATTCTCGTCATTACTTTTGTTCTATGCAAAAGAACTCAATTTTTGTAATTTCGAAATTGATATTTTATTTTGGATCCCTACTTTTTGTTTTACAAAAAGAATTCAATTTCAGTAACTTGGATATTTATATTTTATTCTCGATATGTACTTTGGTTTTATGCAAAAGAACTCAATTTTTGTAATTTCGAAATTGATATTTTATTTTGGATCCCTACTCTTGTTTTATACAAAAGAACTCAATTTTTAGTAACTTGGATATTTATATTTTATTCTCGATATGTACTTTGGTTTTATGCAAAAGAACTCAATTTTTGTAATTTCGAAATTGATATTTTATTTTGGATCCCTACTTTTGTTTTACAAAAGAACTCAATTTTTGTGATTTGGATATTTATATTTTATTCTCGATATGTACTTTGGTTTTATGCAAAGGAACTTAATTTTTTGTAATTTCGAAATTTATATTTTATTTTGGATCCCTACTTTTGTTTTACAAAAAGAACTTAATTTTTAGTAATTTGGATATTTATATTTTATTCTCTCGATATGTAATTTGTTTTATGCAAAAGAACTCAATTTTTTGTAATTTCCAAATTTATATTTTGTTTTGGATCCCTACTTTTGTTTTACAAAAAGAACTCAATTTTAGTAATTTGGATATTTATATTTTATTTTCGATCCGTACTTTTTGTTTTACAAAAAGAATTCAATTTTAGTAATTTCGAAATTGATATATTATTTTTCATCTGTAGTTTTGTTTTACAAAAAGAAACTCAATTTTTCATAATTTTGAAATTTATATTTTATTTTCCATACGTCCTTTTTGTTTTATGCAAAAGAACTCAATTTTTGTAATTTCGAAATTCATATTTTATTTTGGATCCCTACTTTTGTTTTAGAAAAAGAACTCAACTTTTAGTAATTTGGATTTTTATATTTTATTTTCAATCTGTACTTTTGTTTTACAAAAAGGATTCAATTTTTAATAATTTTGAAATTGGTATATTATTTTTCATCCGTAGTTTTGTTTCACAAAAAGAAAGTCAATTTTTCATAATTTTGAAATTTATATTTGATTCTCGATACGTACTTTTGTTCTATGCAAAAGAACTCAATTTTTGTAATTTCGAAATTGATATTTTATTTTGGATCCCTACTTTTGTTTTACAAAAAGAATTCAATTTTAGTAACTTGGATATTTATATTTTATTCTCGATATGTACTTTGGTTTTATGCAAAAGAACTCAATTTTTGTAATTTCGAAATTGATATTTTATTTTGGATCCCTACTCTTGTTTTATACAAAAAGAACTCAATTTTTAGTAACTTGGATATTTATATTTTATTCTCGATATGTACTTTGGTTTTATGCAAAAGAACTCAATTTTTGTAATTTCGAAATTGATATTTTATTTTGGATCCCTACTTTTGTTTTACAAAAAGAACTCAATTTTTGTGATTTGGATATTTATATTTTATTCTCGATATGTACTTTGGTTTTATGCAAAGGAACTCAATTTTTGTAATTTCGAAATTTATATTTTATTTTGGATCCCTACTTTTGTTTTACAAAAAGAACTTAATTTTTAGTAATTTGGATATTTATATTTTATTCTCTCGATATGTAATTTGTTTTATGCAAAAGAACTCAATTTTTTGTAATTTCCAAATTTATATCTTGTTTTGGATCCCTACTTTCTTTTTACAAAAAGAACTCAATTTTTAGTAATTTGGATATTTATATTTTATTTTCGATCCGTACTTTTTGTTTTACAAAAAGAAGTCAATTTTAGTAATTTCGAAATTGATATATTATTTTTCATCTGTAGTTTTGTTTTACAAAAAAGAAACTCAATTTTTCATAATTTTGAAATTTATATTTTATTTTCCATACGTCCTTTTTGTTTTATGCAAAAGAACTCAATTTTTTGTAATTTCGAAATTCATATTTTATTTTGGATCCCTACTTTTGTTTTAGAAAAAGAACTCAACTTTTAGTAATTTGGATTTTTATATTTTATTTTCAATCTGTACTTTTGTTTTACAAAAAGGATTCAAGTTTTAATAATTTTGAAATTGGTATATTATTTTTCATCCGTAGTTTTGTTTCACAAAAAGAAAGTCAATTTTTCATAATTTTGAAATTTATATTTGATTCTCGATCACGTACTTTTGTTCTATGCAAAAGAACTCAATTTTTGTAATTTCGAAATTGATATTTTATTTTGGATCCCTACTTTTTGTTTTACAAAAGAATTCAATTTTAGTAACTTGGATATTTATATTTTATTCTCGATATGTACTTTGGTTTTATGCAAAAGAACTCAATTTTTGTAATTTCGAAATTGATATTTTATTTTGGATCCCTACTCTTGTTTTATACAAAAAGAACTCAATTTTTAGTAACTTGGATATTTATATTTTATTCTCGATATGTACTTTGGTTTTATGCAAAAGAACTCAATTTTTGTAATTTCGAAATTGATATTTTATTTTGGATCCCTACTTTTGTTTTACAAAAGAACTCAATTTTTGTGATTTGGATATTTATATTTTATTCTCGATATGTACTTTGGTTTTATGCAAAGGAACTTAATTTTTGTAATTTCGAAATTTATATTTTATTTTGGATCCCTACTTTTGTTTTACAAAAAGAACTTAATTTTTAGTAATTTGGATATTTATATTTTATTCTCTCGATATGTAATTTGTTTTATGCAAAAGAACTTAATTTTTTGTAATTTCCAAATTTATATTTTATTTTGGATCCCTACTTTTGTTTTACAAAAAGAACTCAATTTTTAGTAATTTGGATATTTATATTTTATTTTCGATCCGTACTTTTTGTTTTACAAAAAGAATTCAATTTTTAGTAATTTCGAAATTGATATATTATTTTTCATCTGTAGTTTTGTTTTACAAAAAAGAAACTCAATTTTTCATAATTTTGAAATTTATATTTTATTTTCCATACGTCCTTTTTGTTTTATGCAAAAGAACTCAATTTTTTGTAATTTCAAAATTGATTTTTTATTTTGGATCGCTACTTTTGTTTTACAAAAAGAACTCAATTTTTGTGATTTGGATATTTATATTTTATTCTCGATATGTACTTTGGTTTTATGCAAAGGAACTCAATTTTTGTAATTTCGAAATTTATATTTTATTTTGGATCCCTACTTTTGTTTTACAAAAAGAACTTAATTTTTAGTAATTTGGATATTTATATTTTATTCTCTCGATATGTAATTTGTTTTATGCAAAAGAACTCAATTTTTGTAATTTCCAAATTTATATTTTGTTTTGGATCCCTACTTTTGTTTTACAAAAAGAACTCAATTTTAGTAATTTGGATATTTATATTTTATTTTCGATCCAGTACTTTTGTTTTACAAAAAGAATTCAATTTTAGTAATTTCGAAATTGATATATTATTTTTCATCTGTAGTTTTGTTTTACAAAAAAGAAACTCAATTTTTCATAATTTTGAAATTTATATTTTATTTTCCATACATCCTTTTTGTTTTATGCAAAAGAACTCAATTTTTGTAATTTCGAAATTGATTTTTATTTTGGATCGCTACTTTTGTTTTACAAAAAGAACTCAATTTTTGTGATTTGGATATTTATATTTTATTCTCGATATGTACTTTGGTTTTATGCAAAGGAACTCAATTTTTGTAATTTCGAAATTTATATTTTATTTTGGATCCCTACTTTTGTTTTACAAAAAGAACTTAATTTTTAGTAATTTGGATATTTATATTTTATTCTCTCGATATGTAATTTGTTTTATGCAAAAGAACTCAATTTTTGTAATTTCCAAATTTATATTTTGTTTTGGATCCCTACTTTTGTTTTACAAAAGAACTCAATTTTTAGTAATTTCGATATTTATATTTTATTTTCGATCCAGTACTTTTTGTTTTACAAAAAGAATTCAATTTTAGTAATTTCGAAATTGATATATTATTTTTCATCTGTAGTTTTGTTTTACAAAAAGAAACTCAATTTTTCATAATTTTGAAATTTATATTTTATTTTCCATACGTCCTTTTTGTTTTATGCAAAAGAACTCAATTTTTGTAATTTCGAAATTCATATTTTATTTTGGATCCCTACTTTTGTTTTAGAAAAAGAACTCAACTTTTAGTAATTTGGATTTTTATATTTTATTTTCAATCTGTACTTTTGTTTTACAAAAGGATTCAATTTTTAATAATTTTGAAATTGGTATATTATTTTTCATCCAGTAGTTTTGTTTCACAAAAAGAAAGTCAATTTTTCATAATTTTGAAATTTATATTTGATTCTCGATACGTACTTTTGTTCTATGCAAAAGAACTCAATTTTTGTAATTTCGAAATTGATATTTTATTTTGGATCCCTACTTTTTGTTTTACAAAAAGAATTCAATTTTAGTAACTTGGATATTTATATTTTATTCTCGATATGTACTTTGGTTTTATGCAAAAGAACTCAATTTTTGTAATTTCAAAATTGATATTTTATTTTGGATCCCTACTCTTGTTTTATACAAAAAGAACTCAATTTTTAGTAACTTGGATATTTATATTTTATTCTCGATATGTACTTTGGTTTTATGCAAAAGAACTCAATTTTTGTAATTTCGAAATTGATATTTTATTTTGGATCCCTACTTTTGTTTTACAAAAGAACTCAATTTTTGTGATTTGGATATTTATATTTTATTCTCGATATGTACTTTGGTTTTATGCAAAGGAACTCAATTTTTGTAATTTCGAAATTTATATTTTATTTTGGATCCCTACTTTTGTTTTACAAAAAGAACTTAATTTTTAGTAATTTGGATATTTATATTTTATTCTCTCGATATGTAATTTGTTTTATGCAAAAGAACTTAATTTTTGTAATTTCCAAATTTATATTTTATTTTGGATCCCTACTTTTGTTTTACAAAAGGAACTCAATTTTTAGTAATTTGGATATTTATATTTTATTTTCGATCCGTACTTTTTGTTTTACAAAAAGAATTCAATTTTTAGTAATTTCGAAATTGATATATTATTTTTCATCTGTAGTTTTGTTTTACAAAAAGAAACTCAATTTTTCATAATTTTGAAATTTATATTTTATTTTCCATACGTCCTTTTTGTTTTATGCAAAAGAACTCAATTTTTGTAATTTCAAAATTGATTTTTATTTTGGATCGCTACTTTTGTTTTACAAAAGAACTCAATTTTTGTGATTTGGATATTTATATTTTATTCTCGATATGTACTTTGGTTTTATGCAAAGGAACTCAATTTTTGTAATTTCGAAATTTATATTTTATTTTGGATCCCTACTTTTGTTTTACAAAAAGAACTTAATTTTTAGTAATTTGGATATTTATATTTTATTCTCTCGATATGTAATTTGTTTTATGCAAAAGAACTCAATTTTTGTAATTTCCAAATTTATATTTTGTTTTGGATCCCTACTTTTGTTTTACAAAAAGAACTCAATTTTTAGTAATTTGGATATTTATATTTTATTTTCGATCCGTACTTTTGTTTTACAAAAAGAATTCAATTTTAGTAATTTCGAAATTGATATATTATTTTTCATCTGTAGTTTTGTTTTACAAAAAAGAAACTCAATTTTTCATAATTTTGAAATTTATATTTTATTTTCCATACATCCTTTTTGTTTTATGCAAAAGAACTCAATTTTTTGTAATTTCGAAATTGATTTTTTATTTTGGATCGCTACTTTTGTTTTACAAAAAGAACTCAATTTTTGTGATTTGGATATTTATATTTTATTCTCGATATGTACTTTGGTTTTATGCAAAGGAACTCAATTTTTGTAATTTCGAAATTTATATTTTATTTTGGATCCCTACTTTTGTTTTACAAAAAGAACTTAATTTTTAGTAATTTGGATATTTATATTTTATTCTCTCGATATGTAATTTGTTTTATGCAAAAGAACTCAATTTTTGTAATTTCCAAATTTATATTTTGTTTTGGATCCCTACTTTTGTTTTACAAAAAGAACTCAATTTTTAGTAATTTGGATATTTATATTTTATTTTCGATCCGTACTTTTTGTTTTACAAAAAGAATTCAATTTTAGATATATTATTTTTCATCTGTAGTTTTGTTTTACAAAAAGAAACTCAATTTTTCATAATTTTGAAATTTATATTTTATTTTCCATACGTCCTTTTTGTTTTATGCAAAAGAACTCAATTTTTGTAATTTCGAAATTCATATTTTATTTTGGATCCCTACTTTTGTTTTAGAAAAAGAACTCAACTTTTAGTAATTTGGATTTTTATATTTTATTTTCAATCTATACTTTTGTTTTACAAAAAGGATTCAATTTTTAATAATTTTGAAATTGGTATATTATTTTTCATCCGTAGTTTTGTTTCACAAAAAGAAAGTCAATTTTTCATAATTTTGAAATTTATATTTGATTCTCGATACGTACTTTTGTTCTATGCAAAAGAACTCAATTTTTGTAATTTCGAAATTGATATTTTATTTTGGATCCCTACTTTTTGTTTTACAAAAAGAATTCAATTTTAGTAACTTGGATATTTATATTTTATTCTCGATATGTACTTTGGTTTTATGCAAAAGAACTCAATTTTTTGTAATTTCAAAATTGATATTTTATTTTGGATCCCTACTCTTGTTTTATACAAAAAGAACTCAATTTTTAGTAACTTGGATATTTATATTTTATTCTCGATATGTACTTTGGTTTTATGCAAAAGAACTCAATTTTTGTAATTTCGAAATTGATATTTTATTTTGGATCCCTACTTTTGTTTTACAAAAAGAACTCAATTTTTGTGATTTGGATATTTATATTTTATTCTCGATATGTACTTTGGTTTTATGCAAAGGAACTCAATTTTTGTAATTTCGAAATTTATATTTTATTTTGGATCCCTACTTTTGTTTTACAAAAGAACTTAATTTTTAGTAATTTGGATATTTATATTTTATTCTCTCGATATGTAATTTGTTTTATGCAAAAGAACTCAATTTTTGTAATTTCCAAATTTATATTTTGTTTTGGATCCCTACTTTTGTTTTACAAAAAGAACTCAATTTTTAGTAATTTGGATATTTATATTTTATTTTCGATCCGTACTTTTTGTTTTACAAAAAGAATTCAATTTTTAGTATTTTTCATCTGTAGTTTTGTTTTACAAAAAAGAAACTCAATTTTTCATAATTTTGAAATTTATATTTTATTTTCCATACGTCCTTTTTGTTTTATGCAAAAGAACTCAATTTTTTGTAATTTCGAAATTCATATTTTATTTTGGATCCCTACTTTTGTTTTAGAAAAAGAACTCAACTTTTAGTAATTTGGATTTTTATATTTTATTTTCAATATACTTTTGTTTTACAAAAAGGATTCAATTTTTAATAATTTTGAAATTGGTATATTATTTTTCATCCGTAGTTTTGTTTCACAAAAAAGAAAGTCAATTTTTCATAATTTTGAAATTTATATTTGATTCTCGATACGTACTTTTGTTCTATGCAGAAGAACTCAATTTTTTTGTAATTTCGAAATTGATATTTTATTTTGGATCCCTACTTTTGTTTTACAAAAAGAACTCAATTTTTAGTAATTTGGATATTTATATTTTATTCTCGATATGTACTTTGGTTTTATGCAAAAGAACTCAATTTTTTGTAATTTCAAAATTGATATTTTATTTTGGATCCCTACTCTTGTTTTATACAAAAAGAACTCAATTTTTAGTAACTTGGATATTTATATTTTATTCTCGATATGTACTTTGGTTTTATGCAAAAGAACTCAATTTTTGTAATTTCGAAATTGATATTTTATTTTGGATCCCTACTTTTGTTTTACAAAAAGAACTCAATTTTTGTGATTTGGATATTTATATTTTATTCTCGATATGTACTTTGGTTTTATGCAAAGGAACTCAATTTTTGTAATTTCGAAATTTATATTTTATTTTGGATCCCTACTTTTGTTTTACAAAAGAACTTAATTTTTAGTAATTTGGATATTTATATTTTATTCTCTCGATATGTAATTTGTTTTATGCAAAAGAACTCAATTTTTTGTAATTTCGAAATTTATATTTTGTTTTGGATCCCTACTTTTGTTTTACAAAAAGAACTCAATTTTTAGTAATTTGGATATTTATATTTTATTTTCGATCCGTAGTTTTTGTTTTACAAAAGAATTCAATTTTTAGTAATTTCGAAATTGATATATTATTTTTCATCTCGTAGTTTTGTTTTACAAAAGAGAAACTCAATTTTTCATAATTTTGAAATTTATATTTTATTTTCCATACGTCCTTTTGTTTTATGCAAAAGAACTCAATTTTTGTAATTTCGAAATTCATATTTTATTTTGGATCCCTACTTTTGTTTTAGAAAAAGAACTCAACTTTTAGTAATTTGGATTTTTATATTTTATTTTCAATCTGTACTTTTGTTTTACAAAAAGGATTCAATTTTTAATAATTTTGAAATTGGTATATTATTTTTCATCCGTAGTTTTGTTTCACAAAAAGAAAGTCAATTTTTCATAATTTTGAAATTTATATTTGATTCTCGATACGTACTTTTGTTCTATGCAAAAGAACTCAATTTTTGTAATTTCGAAATTGATATTTTATTTTGGATCCCTACTTTTGTTTTACAAAAAGAACTCAATTTTAGTAACTTGGATATTTATATTTTATTCTCGATATGTACTTTGGTTTTATGCAAAAGAACTCAATTTTTTGTAATTTCGAAATTGATATTTTATTTTGGATCCCTACTCTTGTTTTATACAAAAAGAACTCAATTTTTAGTAACTTGGATATTTATATTTTATTCTCGATATGTACTTTGGTTTTATGCAAAAGAACTCAATTTTTGTAATTTCGAAATTGATATTTTATTTTGGATCCCTACTTTTGTTTTACAAAAAGAACTCAATTTTTGTGATTTGGATATTTATATTTTATTCTCGATATGTACTTTGGTTTTATGCAAAAGAACTCAATTTTTTGTAATTTCGAAATTTATATTTTATTTTGGATCCCTACTTTTGTTTTACAAAAAGAACTCAATTTTTAGTAACTTGGATATTTATATTTTATTCTCGATATGTACTTTGGTTTTATGCAAAAGAACTCAATTTTTTGTAATTTCGAAATTGATATTTTATTTTGGATCCCTACTTTTGTTTTACAAAAAGAACTCAATTTTTAGTAACTTGGATATTTATATTTTATTCTCGATATGTACTTGGGTTTTATGCAAAAGAACTCAATTTTTTGTAATTTCGAAATTGATATTTTATTTTGGATCCCTACTCTTGTTTTATACAAAAAGAACTCAATTTTTAGTAACTTGGATATTTATATTTTATTCTCGATATGTACTTTGGTTTTATGCAAAAGAACTCAATTTTTTGTAATTTCGAAATTGATATTTTATTTTGGATCCCTACTTTTGTTTTACAAAAGAACTCAATTTTTAGTAATTTGGATATTTATATTTTATTTTCGATCCGTACTTTTGTTTT
>CM059260.1:13877134-13916461 GCA_030347555.1 Lablab purpureus
CTCAAACCAAAGATCAAAATATAAAAATGCGGAAAGGGATTAGGGATGGAGAAGACGCCACAATCATTTCTGATTGATAAGTCCAGTGAGGATTCGCCACTTTGAATTCGATAATTCACAGATAAGAATCTAGAGTTCTACTCCAGAACCAAGAGAGAATTCATGGAGCCAAAGTCTCAACTCCTTAAAATCTGAATTCGACTACAAAGAGTTATGAGAATCCTATTTATACTAATGGACTCTAATACAAGGCCCATTAACTAATTAGGCCCAAAACAGGAAAAAGAACAAAAATACAAAGCCCAACCAATAGAGGCCCACAAAGAAAATTAAATGCAAATTACAAAATATTAAAAATTAAATTTAGAAATCCTAAAACTACGGTTGTCATCTTCATGCTCGTATCATCCTCCCGAGGTTGGAGAGAATTCGCCCACGAATTTAGCTCTTTGTACCTACAAGCAAACTTACAAACATAAGACTAAAAGAACTCAATTTTAACATCATCTAAACAAAGACGAGAAAAACTATCTAAATGGAGATGTGGAGCTCATGAGAGTCCAATCTCTTATTATCAAAGTGTAGTAAATATCTTCCTCCAGGATCATAAACCAACCTCGTAAAACACATCAAACAATAAGAACATCAAACGACTAATCATAAGCATGTCAAATACATCAATCCAATACAAATATATGGTATCTAATGTCCTTTTCAGTTCACGTAACAAGATTAAAGATCTAACATGATGATGCTTAATCTCATCATCAACCTCGCTGATAATTCACACACATAGAGAAAAGATGATCATGAACATTCAAGTCCATAGGATATGTATGCATCTCATCATTCAAGGACTTGGCATCACCACCTAAAACAATAGTATGCATATCAAAAGCAACATGCACAATTCACAAGGATTTTTAATTTGCTCATGATACACATTAGACAATTCCAAAGATGTAGTGGAAGCCCATATGTTCTTCTCTCTAATACTCGTATGAATCACTTGAAAGCTCATCACTAGTAATTTCCTGCAAAGGAGAATCCACACAAATAATTATAGAGTCGAGTAAGAACAAATATTATCATTAGTCTCTTCTTCCTTTGCTCTCTTTTCTTTCTCTTCTCTTTCTATATTTTCTTTCTCCTTTCTTCCTATTATTCTTTTTCCTTCTCTAACAATTCATCAAATTTTCTACTTCCTTCCTCAGTCTTTTCTTTCAATTCTCTAATCTTTTGATCAAACTTTTCTTTTTCTTCCTTTTCAATTTTCTCCTCTCTTTCCTAAGAATTTCCTTCACTTTTTCCCCAAACTCTTTCTCTCTTCTTATAAAATCATTTTCACTTTCTACAAATCTTTTTCCCTTTCCATAAGCTCCCTCATTTGTTCTCTCTCTCTCTAAGCTCTCTTTCTATCCTCTCTAATTTTTGTAATGCTTTCTTTTCTCTCTCTCGCAACCACTCGGTAATAGTCTTTAAGATCTTGATCATTTATGGGTTTTGACTTCCAATTAGGACATTCAAGAGAAACATGCCCATAGCCTTCACATTTGGAGCATCTAATAGAACTTATTTTTATCCTTGAACTTGATGTGTTGTTACATTTACACTCTGCCTTCTTTAGCCTTTTATGCTCATAAACTTTTCTTTCCAACTGTTGTACTATTGGAATGAGTATTGAATTCAAATATTCTATAGTCAATCCCATGACTGCAAGTAAATGTTAGAAACAAAACAAGAAAATCATAAAGAAATGGTTAGCACAATTAACGAGAAAAAATGGACCTCGCCACTCACTAAGTGTTTGCACTCATTCACTCGTGTATCACTCTTGAAAAACTATTTTCACTCTCTTCACTCAAATTCCTCTTTAGTTCTTAAGGAGAACTTCCAGTCAACTTATCAAGAATTTTACATTCAAAGTGAAAGATGTAACAAATCCACATTGAACTCAAGAGGTCAAGAAAATAGAAAACTCCATGACAAAACCAAGGAATTTAGAAAGACAAAATAAAAAGCACAAAATCAAGAAATGAGCTAAACCAAAGGGAAGTAAGATGCGACAAAACTAAGGTTACAAAGAGAAAAGCACTTTAGAAGACAAGGGTAATCTAAATAGTGTATTTAGAATTACTGCTAGAAATGTAAAACAAAGCAAGTAAGCTAAACAATTAGAAAAGTCTAGTTGTAAGAAATGAATCAAGACTACCTAGATGCATGGAACTAATTTGGACATCCAATAGAGAACTTAATTAAAATTGAATCTAAATCTCAAGAGAAATATGGAATATGCACTTTAACATTTTTTTTTGGCTTA
Source organism: Lablab purpureus (assembly GCA_030347555.1). NCBI lineage: Eukaryota > Viridiplantae > Streptophyta > Magnoliopsida > Fabales > Fabaceae > Lablab > Lablab purpureus. Next base: position 13,879,455 of record CM059260.1, read on the forward strand.
TCACACTTGAGATGAATGAAAGCTAGTTAGGCATCCACCCATTCTTATGCAATTTCCTTACGTTGTGCTTATAAGTTTCTCGAGATTTAAACTCAAATTTTAAAAGAATGCTCAAAACATAGATGCTACACTTAGCTCCTAATTGTGTAATCTCAAAATTCAATCTCAAACAATCAAGATTTTCCAACAATTCAACTCTCAATACTATGTTTCACAAACAAGAATCCAAGAAAAATAAAACTCAAAGAAAATTTATAGACATATGACTCAAATCAAATCTAGAATATGAAGGAAAGGAAGAGAAACAACAAGAATTAGAGGAGGAAAGACTCACAAAATGTTGAACAAATATTTCTTTTTAATTGGCAGCGGGTTCCAATTGCATACATGCATAAATTTTTTTTTTTTTTAAGTCGTGGACCCCACATGTCTTCCCATTTCTCCACCCATTCACGTAACCAATAAAATATTCTTTTGCAAGATTAAATTCATTTTCAATTGATAAGTGCATCCCCTCTCTTCAATTCACCAAATCAAATTAAACACCATGGTCCCATTGTTTGCAACTTTCCTAATGCATGTGATCATCAATTGGATAAACTCACCAACGGTCCCACTTGACACATTCATCCATAAATCATCAAATCAATTAAATTCACCAATGACCCCACATGCATTTAATTTACTTCACCAATGACCCCACATGCATTTAATTTACTTCACCTTACCAATGACCCCACATCATTTAATTTACTTCACCTTAGTAGCCTTTCGAATTTAATGGCTATCCACGTGATTAACAGTTGAATGCTCCAAACCAAAACTCAAAATGACCAATCAAGCCAAGGAGTGAAGACACAGGTGCACCGTCTGAGGCCTCCACCATTGCTTGATGCAAGCCAATCTGCACAGATTAGGGCACGTGAATCAAAGCAGCATCGCTTGGAGCAAAACACTTGAACACTCCCAGCTAATTAACTCCGCACCGTGCCAACCGCTTTATGCAAAGAAACGTGATTCCACCGATTTTCAATTTTTTAATTGAACTCAACTCCGCAAAGCTCAATTGTTACTCCCACGCCGCATCGCATCTGTTCTCCTCAACCGGTTTAGCCTCAAAAATTCACATGGACTAGTACCAAGTTAGCTATCGAGAGCACTACAAAGCACCAACACCGCATTTTTTCAAACACCTTGATCTGCAACTTCGCTCAATTCTACCACAACAAAGATTTCATGTGCTCCACCAACTTCTAATTCACACTTTTTGAACCGAGTGACGATACCGCAACTGTACCTGCTCCAAACAATTCACCACTTTCACGATCAGGTATGAATTGCTTCGATACGGCTGATTGTCCGGTTCAAGCTTTCAACTCCGGCTTCAATCACAAAATCCACCGAAATCGCGAGGGCTTGTGTAGTGTATCGATCAAGATTATGCCGCTCAACATAGACAACAATCCGCTTTGAGCTTTGAACCAAGGATCAAGAGTGTTGTTACATCGTGCCATCTCTTCGAATTTGTTTCGCAGCTGCCAAATTGCAAGTGAAACCCATTCAAAATAACTCCGATTTAGGAACGCCGTATTCAAAACCCCAAACTACTTCAATCGCTTCAATCTTCCGAATGCCCAAACAAAAATGTGTATCCTCCAGCTTCGCTTCGAAACGCTACAAAAAAATGGAAATGTTGTGAAAAGTCGCTAAAAGTCGAATCCAGCTCGACTACTAAATGATGTGAATCGCCTCAAACATAGGATCAACGGATCGTTCGACAAATTTCCCTCAAACCAAAGATCAAAAATCAAAAATGCGGAAAGGGATTAGGGATGGAGAAGACGCCACAATCATTTCTGATTGATAAGTCCAGTGAGGATTCGCCACTTTGAATTCAAAAATTCATAGATAAGAATCTAGAGTTCTACTCCAGAACCAAGAGAGAATTCACTGAGCCAAAGTCTCAACTCCTTAAAATCTGAATTCGACTACAAAGAGTTATGAGAATCCTATTTATACTAATGGACTCCAATACAAGGCCCATTAAGTAATTAGGCCCAAAACAGGAAAAAGAACAAAAATACAAAGCCCAACCAATAGAGGCCCACAAAGAAAATTAAATCCAAATTACAAAATATTAAAAATTAAATTTAGAAATCCTAAAACTACGGCTTGTCATCTTCATGCTCGTATCACATATGGTGAGTGCGGACGCCGTGTTGTGTGGGTAATAGTTGTGAAGTTGTTTTAATGGCTTGAGAGGGTTCAAGGAGGTGAATTCCTTATTGAGAATTAGTGCAGTGTGCAAGGTGCTTCATGGGGAGGCCACAATCCGGAGGTCCTAATGTTCGGGTTACCACAACGTCCGTATGTGGTTACCTCGTGTATCCCGTTATGCACATGATCCCGTGCAGAGCTGTTCCATCGGATTAATCGATTATTAATGTAAATAATCGATTATTCTGTGACATATGGTCAGTGCAGGACTCTGTGTTGTGTGGGTAATTGTTGTGAAGTACATTTAATGGCTTAGAGGGTTCAAAGAGGTGAATTCCTTATTGAGAATTAGTGCGGTGTGCAAGGTGCTTCATGGGGAGGCCACAATCCGGAGGTCCTAATGTTTTGGTTACCACAACCTCCATATGTGGTTACCTCGTGTATCTTGTTATGCACATGATCTCGCAAGCAGTGCAGCTTCCCACCGGATTAATCAATTATGAATGGAAATAATCGATTATTCGTCACATATGGTCAGGGCGGAGACTCGTGTTGTGGTGGGTAATTGTTGTCAAGTACATTTAATGGCTTAGAGGGTTCAAGGAGGTGAATTCCTTATTCGAACTAGTGCGGTGTGCAAGGTGCTTCATGGGGAGCCTACAATCCGAGGTCCTAACTTTCTCGGTTACCTCAACGTCCATATGTGGTTACCCACGCTGTGGAGGATGCACAAGCTTTACAACGTACGTTAAAGATGGTCCACTCTTCACATTAAATGTGGTCCCTATGTTATTTGTTATACACATTAAGATTTGTGATTTTCGTTTTGAAAATACTATAATCGATTATTAAGTTAAGTAATGCATAATTCCATAATCGGCATTTATGACGATGGTAACCATATCAATGATGTTTCCGAATAATGAAGTACTAATACAAATAAAAAGTATGGAACATTGCATAACATATCTCGCGAACTTTATATTCATGGAATCATGGATTATTTTATGTGGTTGACATATCTGTATTATTAGTAGTCCATTATTTTGGACAAGGTGGTATTACATGAACTCATATGACGAAAAGTTTATGGTACAAGTTGGTTGCAAATAATGGAGTACTTTAAAATGTAATTCATTACACATATTGAAGTACAAGTACGAAATGAAATAAACTCTGCGACATGAATGTAAAGAAAGACCACTTAAGACGTAGAACAAAAGAAAGTGAACACAATTTCTCTCATCTCCATGACAAGTACAATGTTCATCTAGGATTGCTTGTTGTCTAATTTGTCATTCAACAATTGCATCAATTTTGGATCTATGAAAAACATAGAAACATGTTGTCAGGTTTAAATGTACATTAAAGTTTAATAAGTGTGGGTAAATACAAATATATGTTAAATGACACTCGCTATTGGTTTAGGACGCATTGTCGGGAGAGAAGCACATACTAAATCTTCCGTTGGGAAACATATGTCAAAGCGAAACACCTTCAATGTCAGTTGAACATTGTTTGTGAGCAGTGCATTTAACGGTTAATACATGTTTTGTAATTATATCAAAGTACCTTGACAATGTTGTATAATGTTATATTCAGGTAGAATGTTAAACGATTTGGACTCGAATACGGCAACCTATGCGAACAAATAGAACATCTTAAATGACATGTATAATGAAAGTCCAGTAAAATATATAATCATATAAAGAATACATTTTTCAGGAGTAAGACAGAGCCAACACAAACGCTCGGATCCAAATTCGGGATCAACCAACACCTTGCGATGTATACTACCCTTAGTGTTTCCTGTCGGATCCCGTAATGTATTCATTGTTAGTCATTGACACAATTTCTAAAGTGTTCTTTGTGTATGTGTTGTGCTTAATGGTAAGATCATTACCTTCAGAGTAACTATCATGTCCCCAATCTGCTAGGTTGACACGATTTCACCACGCAAGGAAGTAAAGGTAGTACATTTGTAGTTTTCATTGATGTCAATGTTGACACATGTTCAATGTCATTAGCACGTAAAAGATCCGTAAATATTTTTTCAATCGAAGTTAATAAAACAACACTACATTATTGATCCGCCCATACACAAATGGAACGAGATAATTGAATGTGTTGAAAGGCATACCATGGAATTGAATAAATTGTTGTGCCCATAACTAAGGACTTGAAGTGAAATCACGATGATGTGTTTCCTCCGCTATTTCGCTCATAAACCTGTTGCGTGTTAAGTGGATTATCCGATATACGATTTTCAAGAACTGCTTGAACATTACTCGCAGCCCTGGAATGAGGGAAAAATTTGACTTGCATCGATTCAAATACCTATCAATATCACTTGTATCAATATCAAGTTCTTCCCATTGTTCCATCTTCTTCCTATGTTATTATCTCGCAAAGAAATTGACTTACAAGACAAAATGACAGATATCAAATTTCGTAGAAAATGATACTCTTTCAAAGTTATGCACCTCAAATGGTTTTTTATAGGTGACAAAGCAATATATTTTGTAGGATTTTGTTGTACCCACTGTGTAATGAAATGACATACAATATTGTGCTGGTCAACTTATTTTACAGATTCAGTCTATTATCCAATGGACAAACCTAATACACAGGAGGTTCAAGCCAAGATGAAAAGCACAAAGCTCATCTACCCCGCTCTTACGTTGACAAAGGTGTTTTTCACCGTTGAAGTATTTCAAAGAACCAACTCCGCGCTATTTTAGGGTTACACAAAAAAAGCATCATTTATTGACACTCTCATCATCTGCTTTCATTAATCGAAAAACACAATCAACCACTTCTCCTCAACAACCACGTCCGTCGTGCAAGGGTAAGTGGAAGTCTGTATTTAACACATTCAATGTCATGGTGGGCAGTGCTCAGTTGTTAATGTTATGAGTTATGAATGCCACCAAACATATTCAATGCAATATGAAAGTTGTCAACAAAATTCAATGCATCTCATTTAAAGGTTTGAGGTTGTGTGTAGGAGTCATGTGTACGTAGGTTGAAAATGAAGGAGCTTTTTGGTTCACGTGTACTTTCATTGAAGAAAAATGTAGTCATATATGTGGGGTCCCTCATCTTAGTTATGTTTGTATATGACTAATTCCATGTGTAGTTTTCCAAGACTTTGACCCACACTATGCACAACAAAAGGTATATATCGTTGTCGCTCTAATAATTTTCACCCACACCATGAAAAATTCAGCGTAACCTTTACATTTCATTCTTAACTACCACCGCTAACATGTCAAATTACGCGTCACGATTCTGACATTAGACTTGTTGATGACAAAATATGGTGAGGATCACAATCCAAGATAATATTTTGAAGAGGGAGATAGCTAAGTTAGAAAAGCCCTTCTAAAATTGATGTTCATGTTATATCTAAATGACTATGATGTTTGGTAATTAGCCCTTATTTAATCAACGCCGATCAGTGTATGTACATAGTATTGGAGTGAGTTCCCTGTCTGATGAAGACAAAAGTGTGGTTCGGATTAACATATATCCTTTTATTTTTAAAGTTGTATTTCTAACTTTTGTGTGTCCAACTCGTCAAAATTAATAGCATGCATGAATTGATGTTTATTGCTTTACAAACATGTTTACAAGTGCAATGAATAAATTAAGTTAATTGGGACATGTTCATTCTTTATATTTCAGATCATGAATGTCAACATTGATGTATCACTAGATGACATTCCCTTGTACCGAACAATGTGAACCATCAAATACAACCGAAGAGGGAGTTGTGAACAATGTCGACGAATGCGGTCCTACTATCGGTATGTGTTTCAAACAGCTGAAGAGGTCAAGACATTCTATAGACAATATGCCATTACAAAAGGTTTTGGTATCGTAACAAGAAGTTCAAAAAAGGAAAAGACAACCAATTAAGATATTTCATGTTGGTATGTGGAAGAGAAGGAAAATACGTGTCTCCAATTCCCACACCAATGAAAACACATCCGACACAAGCAAATGAATGTCCTGCACGTATTACGGTTGTAAAGAAAGATGGCAAATGGTATATTACGTCAATTAATGACCATCACTCTCATGACCTTAGCCCCACAAAGTCAAGGATGTTTCGTGGAAATCGAAAAATAACCGATAAGTGCCATTAGTTAACCAATTCATGTTCTCTTTTGGTCACTTAAAGGTCTTAAATGCAAATTTTGAAGTGATAATTACCCCAATTGTTAGAATTATTTAACTTAAGCTGTTAATGGTGAATCATGCTCAAAAGGATCATTTAATCCCAATTTTTGTTGAATTATAGGTGATCAATGAAGAAAGGAAAGAAGAAAACATTGATGAAGACTCCAAGAGAAGAATTCAAGCCTGCATTCAAGTTTTGGTAGTCTAAACTGAATCATCTCAGCTAAAGAGGAAAGTGACGCACTTGGAGAAGACTCGCTTAAGCAAGACATCCTTCGCTAAGCGAGATTGGAAAACTCGATGATTGCCATCGGAGCAGTCTCGCCCAGCGAGACTCCTACCGCTGAGCGAGATCACCTGTTTCGCCTGAGCGACATTTGCTGGCTTAAGCGAAAAGTCACTAACCTAATTGCGTTTTAGGTTATAAAATCGAGAAAAGGTGGAGCAGTGAGGCATCCAGTGAGCGCCGCAGCTGAGCAGTCAGGGAAAATTTGCAGAGGCGTTGAATGCTATTGGGAGAAGGCAAAGGCACTTCATTTGAGGAGTCTGGATCATTCTCTCTCTGTTTCTGTCATTGGTAATGGCTACCATGAGTAGCTAAACTCTTTCTTTGGGATTAGATGTAATCTGTAGAACTCGAATATGTTTCAGTGAATTATAGATTTGTGCTGTTCAGTTTTATATACAGTATTGGTAATTCATCTTGTTTTTATCGTTTTACATAATTCTATTTGATCACTAGTTTTGTGTTTCTAGGTTTTTGGATTTGACCGGAAGGTATTTTTGAAAACTGGATTTAGATGAAATTACTTGTCATATTGTGATGCTAGGAATAGATTACATTATCTCAATAGCTGAAAACATTTGAACTTAATGCGGGATGACTTATGAGTAATCAAGGAATTGATGCGAATGAATTTATCTTTTGAATTATATTTGTGAGGAATCAAGATATATGATTTTAGAGTGTTGCTTCAATACTGTTAAATTGAACAGTGCATATTTATCTTTAATTGGAACATTGAAGAGGAAAATAGAGAACATCTAATCCCAATATTTCCACCTTTATAACCCTCAGATTTAATTCTTGTTTTTTCTATTAAAATTATATAAACCCAACACATATTCCTTTTACAATGAAATTTATTGATTGTCTTATATGCTTAATGAGTGAAATTATTACAGTTTGAATTAACAATTCCTCGTGGGAACGATACTCTTACTCATTTTTATTATACTACGGTTGACATTTGGTACGCTTGCCAATAGTTTTAACAAGTATTTTTGGCGCCGTTGCCGGGGAGTTGTTTTTGTTTTTGAATTGTTTAGTTAAGCTCATTAAGTATTGTTAATAATTTTATTTATTTATTTATTATTATTATTATTATTATTTTTATTTATTTATTATTTAATTAATTTTTATTTATTTATTTTATTTAAATTTTAATTAAATTGTCATCTGCTTGCTAATCCTTGCTTGAGTGTCTTATAGTAGATGCGTTTGAGAGGTCGAGTTCGAAAGAGCATTTGGAATTTGATCCGGAGATAGAAAAGACGACAAGGCGGAATAGAGGCAGAAAAAGAAAAGAGAAGCAAGAGTCCATTTCACAACACTCACCTATTCATTCAGATCAAGAATTCATTCAGATAGAATAGAATCTTGAAGAAATGGCTGAGGAAGTACCAAATCCCCCTGTCAGGAGGACACTTGGAGACTATGTTATGCAGCAGGGACCAAGGCATTTTTCAAGCATAGCAATAACAAATACTAAAGCCTTGGAGATGAAGCCAGCCTTCTTGAGTTTGATCAGTGCTCATCAATTTACTGGGATGGATCATGAAGACCCATATACTCATCTTGCAACTTTTTATGAGCTGGTTGGAACCATGGGCTTTGCAGCAGGGAGACATGGAGGCAGTACATCTGAGGTTGTTCCCTTTTTCATTAGCGGGAAAAGCCAAAGAATGGTTGATCTCACATCCTAATCAGAGTTTGACCAATTGGAATGATGTTGTGGAGAAGTTTTTGAAAAGATTTTTTCCACCAGCCCGTTATATAAAGGCGAAGTCAGATGTGTCTAATTTCAGGCAATGATCAGATGAACCATTTTGTGAAGCTTGGGAAAGATTCAAATCTTTGCTCAGGAGATGTCCCAATCATGGGTTTGAAGATATAGCTCAGCTGAGTATGTTTTGCAATGGGTTGAGGCCTGATACTAAGATGTTAGTAGATGCAGCAGCAGGAGGAACAATGATGTCTGTAGACGCAGAACAAGCTACAAGAATCATTGAGGCATTAGCTTCTACAGATCAGCAAGCTCAACATGATAGACACACGGTTCAAAAGAGGGGGATGCTTAATCTTAACACTTCAGATGCCCTCTTAGCTCAAAATAAGATTTTGACTTAGCAGATTGAAGCGTTGACAAAGCGGATGTCTAATTTGCCTCAACAACTACATGTCTGTACAATTTTCTTCTCCAAACCAGCGAGTTGAGATGTGTTTTTGTGGAGGCAACCATCCGGATGGACATTGTTCACATCGGAATAGCTCACAAGAAGAGGAAGTCCATTATATGAGCAATCAAGGGAGGCCAGGAAACTTCTCCAACAATAATAATTATTCTAACAATTTTTCACAGGGTTGGAGAAACAATCAAAATCAAAATTTTGGTTGGAAGCGAGGATCGTTGGTCCATCTAACAGCGACCACCATTTCAACATCAACAATAATATCCTTCGATGCAAGATAGAACAACCAAGTTGGAGGATACTTTGGAGAAATTCATGCAGGTTTCCTCGTCCAACCAGAAAAATACTGAAGCTTCTATTAGAAATCTTGAGAAAAATACTGAAGCTGCTATTAGAAATCTTGAGATACGAGGTTGGACAGACTAGCTAAGCGGTTAGCGGATCAACAAGGAGGACAATTCTCGCCAACACACGAGACCAATCCCAAGGAACATTGCAATGCAATCACAACAAGGAGTGGTAAAGTTATAGGTGCAGGAATTGGTGAGAAGATAGTTGTTGAGGAGATGGCTTATGAAAAAGAAGAGTTGAAAGAGAGTGATAAGAGTGAAAAAGAGAGTGATAGGAGTGAAAAAGGGAGTGAGAAAATGAGTGAAGAAGAAAAAAATGAGGGGGACAATAAAAAAGAAGATAAGGGTGATGGTAGAGGAGAGAAAGATAGGAAGAGGGAGAAGGATGAAGCACAAATCCCTCAGATGAAGAACTTACCATATCCTCACAATCCCTCCAAGAGAGATAAGGAGAGGCAGTTTGCAAGATTCATGGATATATTCAAGCGACTACAGATAAATATACCTTTTGTTGAGGCACTAGAGCAGATGCCAACTTATGCCAAATTTATGAAGGAGCTCTTGACTAAGAAAAGGAGATTCACGAAGAGACGAGTGGAGTTAGAAGCGAGGTGCAGTGCTATAATTCAAAAATCTTTGCCTCAGAAATCCAAGGACCCTGGGAGCTTCACTATTCCAATCATTATTGGAACACTGCCGGTGGGGAAGGCATTACTTGACTTGGGTGCTAGCATAAATTTGATGTCGTTATCTATGGTAAAGAGAATAGGGGATCTTGAGGTGAGGCCTACAAGAATGACTTTGCAGTTGGCTGACAGGTCCATGAAGTACCCCTATGGAGTGGCAGAAGATGTGTTAGTTAAAGTTGACAAATTTGTGTTTCCAGTAGATTTTGTTGTCATGGATATTGAAGAGGATGCTGAAGTTCCTCTTATACTGGGAAGACCTTTTATGAAAACTGCCAAGGTCATCATTGATGTGGATGATGGCAAATTAAAGGTCAGAATGCAAGATGATGAAGTCAACTTTAATGTTTTTAAGGCCATCCAGCACCCCAAGGAAAAACAACAATGTTTCAGAATGGAGGCTACTGATGAATTAATTTTAGCAAAGAAGAAGCAGCTGACAACATCAAGTCCTCTAGAAAAAGCTAATGAAGGTGCAATAGGGTGGACTTTATCTGATTTAAAGGGTATCAGTCCCTCTTATTGTATGCACAAGATTCACATGGAACAGGATTATAAGCCGGTAATTCAACCGCAAAGGAGATTGAACCCCACCATGAAAGAAGTGGTTAAGAAAAAAGTACTGAAATTGCTTGATGCTGGGATGATCTATCCCATATCTGACAGTGCCTGGGTCAGTCCGGTCCAGGTAGTTCCTAAGAAGGGAGGTATGACTGTTGTATGTAATGAGAAGAATGAATTGATTCCCACAAGAACATTCACCGGGTGGAGGAAGTGTATTGATTATAGAAAGTTGAAAAAATTGCCACCATTATTCTGCTGGAAGAGAATTAAAGATACAGGCGTCAAGCTATATGACGTTAAACGAGCGCTTCCTGGGAGGCAACCCAGTTTTCTATCACCTTACATTTAGTTTATTTGTTTGCAATTTTTATTTTTTATTTTTTTTATTTTTATGTTTATTATTTTCATGTTTTATTATCTTCATGTTTTATTATTTTCATGTTTTAGTGTTTTTAGTTGGAATGTATTTGAGCATGATTTAATTGAGTCTGATGTAATTAAGCCTGATGTATTTGAGTGTCTTATTTGTGTGATCATTGTGGTTCATATTTGTTCTTTGACACTTAAATATGTTGCTTGAAGGCTGTTGGAAAAGTTTGTGGGAGTAGTTCAAGAGAATGAAAAAGTAGATTTGATTTAATTGGAATAGCTCAGTAGATGGAAATTTAGGTGAAACATGCAGGATTGTGTTTGAATCCCTAATCTAGTTGGATTTAGGATAAGGGTGTTTGATTTGAACAAATTAAATGGCTGTGACAATAATTGACAAAACAGAGGCCTTAGACAATAGCCATGTGAGTGAGTGAATCCTGATACAGTTTGAGAGTTTCCACTGTTGAATGTGCAGTTATTGTTTCTTGATTTTCTGGTCTTTTTGCATTACATAAGGAATCATGGAAGTGATTAAGGCATTTTTTGTGAATATCTTGTTAAGCCTAGGGCCAAACAGCTAACTTGTATACATTGTGACAATTTTTTTGGTACCCCAGTTGAGCTGATTATTTTATTGTACCCTAACCTTGAATGCATATATTTTCCTACCTTGAGTCATGCTTAGGGAAAGGGAGCATAAGTACATTTCATAATTTTAAGCTGGAATTTGTTTATGTTAGGCAGGTTATAAAGTGAGTGAAAGAATAAAATAATTCACTCTTTACAATTTTGTTTTGAAAGTTTGGGTGTGAATGAATAAATCAAGTGTTCCACTCCTTTTCTCTTTTCAAAAAAATAAAATAAAATAAAGAGAAGAAAAGAAAAGAAAAAGAAAAGAAAAGAAAGGGAAGAGGAAGAAAAAGGGGATTACAATTTTAGTAAACTTTAGGGTCCAATAATGGGTTAGATAGAAATTACAAATGAAGCTTTGAGTCAAGTATAAATATGCTCTCTTTCTTTTAAGCATGCATTTGAAATCCTGAAAAACCAATTCTTTTTTGGAACCTAGCCCCATTACAACCTTTGAAAAGACCTTATGATCCATGTTGACTTTGTGTGTTTGTGATGTGACTGGAAATGAAAAGTAACTTTGATTTGCTCAGATTCAGTGGATGTAGAGAGAAACACTCACTTGTGAGGTTTTAGAGAGATTTTTTTTTCACCTGTTAATTTTGTTGCAGCTGTTTATTTGGGAGTTGATTGCACCTGAACCTTATCTTAATTGGGTGTTGGAAACATATGTAGTTCTGCTATGATCCTTGATCCTTATACGAAAGCTGTTTCGATTGAATCTTGTGAATGAACTGTTAATGTTTGAATGTCTCTTTGAACAAACTCGTTTTCGATGAAGTTACTTTGCTTGAGGGCAAGCAAGATTCTAGGTTGGGGGAGTCTACAAGTGCAAAGAACTCTTGATATAAATGATGAGGTCGGAGTTAGGGTTAATAAGAGTTTTCTGGTCGCTTGTATGTGCAAAGCAGGAGGTTATGAGAATCTTGAATGTGTGGAACGAGATGTGCGTAATTATGTTGGCAAACAAAGACGTCTCTTGGGAAAGGATGGTGATGGCAAAGCTCTACTAACCCACTTTTCACGGATGAGGGAATTGAACAGAGACTTCTTCTTCGACATAGACTTGGATGATGAAAATCGCATAAGGAATGTATTTTGAGGCGGATGCACGAAGTAGGGCTGCATGTGAAAATTTCGGGATGTCGTATCTTTCGACACAACATATCTAACAAATAAGTATGACATGCCCTTTGCACCGCTTATGGGTGTCAACCACCACGGCAGACTCCATTTTTTAGGTTGTGGATTGTTGTCAAATGAAGACACGACAACATTCGCTTGGCTTTTTGATACTTGGCTTCGTTGTATGTCCTACAAAGCTCCAAAAGGCATTGTCACGGACCAATGTAGGGCAATGAAAAATTCCATCGAAATTGTCTTTCCATAATCGCGTCGGACACCACCTAATGAAAAAATTCCCGAAAAGTCGCAAGGATATGCCGAATACAAAGACATTAAACGTGCGTTGAAGGTTCTTGTTTATGAGTCGTTATCTGTTGATGAATTTGGATGTAAGTGGGAAAAATTCATTTCAAAATTTGACCTACATAATAACAAATGGTTGACATCACTTTTGAGGAACGACAAAGATGGGTACCTTGTTTTTGAAGAACAGTTTTGGGCGTGGATGTCAACAACACAAAGGAGTGAGAGCATGAATGCATTCTTTGATGGATATATCAATTCAAAGACAACGCTGAAAAACAATTTGTGACACAAGACGACAATGCTTTCAGCGTCATAAGGTCGAAAAAGAGTACGGAGCAGATTTTGCATCATTGAACACTGTGATTCAATGTGTGTCGCAATCTTTAATTGAAAGACAATTTCAGTCTGAATACACACATGCCAAATTTTGTGAAGTACAGATGGAGTTCAGAGGAAAAATGAACTGCGTTGTTGCCAAAAGATGTATCCACGAAGATCACTGTACGTACGAAATTGTAGAAGAATCAATTCAGAATGGACAGTGCGAAGAGAAAAATTATGTCGTTTGTTTTAATCGTGACAACCATGAAGTCAATTGCAGCTGTTTGTTATTTGAGTTCAGGGGCATCTTATGTAGGCATTGCTTGCTAGTGCTAGCACAAGAGAGAATACCAAATGTTCTTCCAAAATATGTTCTCGCAGTGGAGTAAAAACATACTGAAGGAAACATACGTATATCGTCGCTTCATGTGACACAAAGACAAACAACCACATATTACAAGATATGATGGTTTGTGTAAAAGATTTCATGAAATTGCTGAGATTGCGTGTGAGTCAACAAAGGCAACAGATTTGTTACTCGCAACATATTGAAGTTTTTGCCACCAAACATTGCTTACAACCTCACAATATCAATGAAAGGCGTAATGTTCATCAACAATTCAGCAATGGTTATGAAGTAAGAAATGAATCACAAGATGCACCTATGGAGAACGTGCCCTTTGAAATCCACAGCCCAAACCATGTTAAAAGGAAGGGAAGACCCCGCTCAACAAGGAAGCAGTCCATGTGTGAAAAGGTTGTGAAACAGAGAAGATAAAAAAATTCAAAGAAAGACACATGCACTTCCAATATTGTAAGAAAAATATGTTATTTTGTATGAAGAACAACATTTAATTTGTTTTATGTAATGTGTAACTTGACATCATATTTATGATTCTATCTTTTTGTTATAGGGCACGACCGAAGTAAACAATGTTGACTTACTTAATCTACCAATGCAAATTCAAAGTCAAGTTGACATGAACGAGACCATTGGAACAGCTCATGCATCTCAAACGGTTTGTCCTTCTTATAGACAATCTTTGTAACTATTATTCATTAAATATGGACATATACACAACTCATTAAAATGTTTTGCTTTGCAGCTACTAACTATGGAGTCACCTGGCTTTCTATCACTTCTTACAAAGAATAGATACAACTGTCAATAATACACGGATGTCGACTATCCGAACAATGGTTTAGGTATTCTATTTATAGTCCTTTTAATACATTATACTTACTTTCAACAATATAATGATATCGTACTTATTATATTTTTTCCTTATTTTTTTCACAGAAATAGTATAATTATAAGCAGCGTAAATTGGATATGATACTTGGAACGACATGACATGGACAAACATCATAATTTGATTTGATTTTGTGTTTGTGTATGACATGTCGTCATATTTCATACAAATGTAACCAGCACCACGATTTTGTCTCACTTATTGCGCTCAATATTTACTCAGAAAAACATTTACATTATTGTTTTTTGACATTAATGAAAAACCAATTAGCATGATGACATCATATCGTTGAATCGCATAAATTACAAGTCATAACCAAGCACCACTGATTTTGTCTCACTTATTGCGCTCAATATTTACTAGGAAAAACATTTACATTATTGTTTTTGACATTAATGAAAAACCAATTAGCATGATGACATCATATCGCTGAATCGTACAAATTACAAGTCATAACCAGCACCACGATTTTGTCTCACTTATTGCGCTCAATATTTACTTAGAAAAACATTTACATTATTGTTTTTTGACATTAATGAAAAACCAATTAGCATGATGACATCATATCAGTGAATCGTACAAATTACAAGTCATTTTTTTCGTTTGCAACATATTATCGTGCCACACTAATTCATTACACATGTCTCGTATTGAATGACATCAAAATTGTCAAGCACAATCGCCAAATTTAATCGGTTATAGACCTTTGTAATCGATTATTTCCGAACCTGGCATAAACAAATGAAGCAGGAATAATCGATTACACCGAATTATAATCGATTACTCTGTTACGTCAATCCACTACAACATGGCCAAGCACATACACCTTGCATGTAACCATATTGAAGACAGTTCATACCACGCACTTGACCACAAACTTATAATATAAATGACCACCAAGACGACCAATGGAACCTACTCTCACTTTGTAAAAGCTACTCGAAATCGTTAATCAATTTATAGAACATGTAACTAATTCATAACCATGTCCATGTGGAAGAAGGGAAACATTATAACTATTCAAAAGCCAGAAGTCATTACATAGTCATTCAAAACATAGAAGTCATTATATAGTGAGGCTATTTGTCCAAAAAGTAATCTGCATTCATACAACAGAAAAAGACATGTCCTACGTTAAAGTTAACACTACTCATTAAAATTACTATGTTGCACTTCATCGGTTTGGCCTTCAACTTCATCACCACCATGGTGTTCGTCTTCATCACCACCATGAATAGCATCTTCAAAGCACCACCATCACCACCATCACCACCATCTTCGTCACGCTTGCCTCCCTCACCGATATGTTGTTTTGTTAGCAGCATCTCAATGGATGTCAGCTTTGCATCAATACGATCAAATCTTGCATCATAAATGGCATGTTTTTCAATTTGCCACTGATGAATTGTATCAAGTCGACTCACCACATCCATTTCAAAGGCAGAGTTTGATGAAGAAGCAGGATCAGCAGCACCTACTTGGGGTTGAACTTCGCCACGACCTCGAAGCTTCCATATCTTCGAATCATGTTCGTCTACTTCATCTTTGAAGAACCATTGCTTGTCATGCTCAACGAACCCCATATGATGAAGGGCAGCGGTCTCAATGTGGTTAGAAGAGAACAAGATCCGTGAGGTCTCCCTTGTACATCAACATTGTAATATTCCAAGACCTTTGAAATGAAGACTGAATATGGTAATGGATGCAACGCCAGACGAAGAGCTTTGAACATTGTATCACAAATAATGGCAGGCCAGTTGACATCAATATCATTCTTCAAAGCATAAATGATATACATGTCTTCCATAGTCATCTGAGCATGGTTGCTTCCTCTAGGGACAAGCACCCATGCTATAACAAAAGCAAGAAGCCGTTCATTCTTCTTCATTCCACCAGTTCTGAACTTTGAATAATCTCTAGGTGCAACTGGGTTCCGGAGACATGATTGGTACACATCCAGCTTATTAAAATTTTCAAAACCCACGGTTACTTTTTCACCCCCAATTCTCAAACCCCCAACTTTGGTCCATACATTCATCGTCAAGAATAACGTCCACCCCTTTTACACGAGATCTTATAACTCCCTCACTACGATAAAGATTTGCATAAAAAACCCTAACAAGATCAGGATAATAGTTTCCTTTAAGTTCAACAAAAGTACTCAAACCTTGGGATCGAAGAACGTCTTGGAACGTGAATCCGCTGGCTCGAAAGAAGTTCAGGTTCAGATATTTGTGAGCAATGATGTTCCGGTCTTTCCAGAAGTTACGAAACTCCGACTGCTGCTCTTCATCACTGATCCAACCTTCTAGTGAGGCAGGACGTGAAAAACCACCAACAGTGCCACCACCATCCCTCCCACGCCGACTGCGCTTGGCTACCTTTGGTCGTGAAGAAGAAGCCATTTCGTGCACTAGGGTTGGACGAAAACGAAGACTGAAGACGGTCCTTAATAGTAAAGGAGGACTGCCTTATGTAATCGATTATTTGTAAATGTAATCGATTATTTGTAAGTGTAATCGATTATTTGAAAATGTAATCGATTATTACCGAATTGGAGTTCCCCAAAAAAGTTAGCAGTAATCGATTATGTATTACTTTAATCTATTATTTTGGATGCATTCCACGACAACTTATGCATACATGTATAAACAATCGATTATACTTCAATGTAATCGATTATTACCGAAGTGGAGATCCCCAAACAAATGCGCAGTAATCGACATTCGTATATTTTTAATCGATTATTCGGACGCATTGCAAGTAAAAGCTATGCATACATCTCAGAACAATCGATTATACTTAAATGTAATCAATTATTACCGAAGTGGAGATCCCCAAACAAATAAGAAATAATCGATTATGCATGACTATAATCGATTACTTCCGAAGTATTCCAGGGCAATTGATGCATACATGTGTAAAGAATCGATTATACTTATTTGTAATCGATTATTGCCGAAATGGTCTTTCACAAACAAGTCAATTGTAATCGATTATGTATTACTTTAATCGATTATTTCCGAAGCATTCCAGGGCAACTGAAGCATACATGTGAGAACAATCGATTATACTTATATGTAATCGATTATTACTAAAATAGGCTTTCAAAAGAAGTCGATTGTAATCGATTATGTATTACTTTAATCGATTATTTCCGAACCATTCCGGTCAACCGATGCATACATGTCAGAACAATCGATTATACAAATATGTAATCGATTATTACCAAAATGGACTTTGACAAACGAGTCAGTCTTAATCGATTATGTTTTACTTTAGTCGATTATTTTCGAAGCGTTGCAGGGCAACTGATGCATACATGTGAGAACAATCGATTATACTTATATGTAATCGCCGAAGTGGACTTTCACAAACAAGTCAGTTGTAGTCGATTATGTATTAATTTAATCGATTATTTTCGAAGCATTGTAGGTGACCTGATGCATACATGTGTAAACAATCGATTATACTTACATGTAATCGATTTTTACCGAAAATCAGGTAACAGAATCGCCCACTCATAATTGATTATGTTTATAAATAATCGATTATCTTTAAATATAAAATCAATATGGTTCAAATATAACGGACTCTATCCGACGCAATCCATGTGAAATTATACTGTGACACTTTCAAAGGGGTGCATACATTTTGGTGTGCATAACAGAAAAAACGGGTAACAACATATATACATAACATACTACACAGGTAACCACATATGGAAGAACAGGTAACCATTTGGGTACAGATCACCTAAACCAGTACATGGGGAAGTTCAAATTCGTTGAGATCTATCTGGCCACATTTTTTCCTATGCTTTTGTCCCTCCTCATTCATAATATTGAAGTTGGCCGATGAAGACAAAACCTACCAAGCACTTCCAAACTATGTGGACGTTTTGATGGACGTACAAAATATACCACATAGGTAACCATATAAGCACTGCATGGTACTCAGGTAATCAGCACTTCTGCACTTCTGAATTATGCAGTTCAAAATCCCACACATGACCTCATCCAACCATACATATGTCTCATGTTTGACGACACTGTGTAATTGCAATGCACATAGCTTTCATGTTCATAACATACTACACAGGTAACCACATATGGGAGAACAGGTAACCATTTGGGTACAGCTCACCTAAACCAGTACATGGGAAGTTCAAATTCGTTAAGATCTATCTGGCAACGTTTTTTCCTATGCTTTTGTCCCTCCTCATTCATAATATTGTCGTTGGCCGATGAAGACAAAACCTACCAAGCACTTCCTAACTATGTGGACGTTTTGATGGACGTACAAAATATACCACATAAGTAACCATATAAGCACTCGCATGGTACTCGGGTAATCGACACTTCGCACTTCCGACTCTGCAGCTCAAAATCCCACACATGACCTCATCCAACCATACATATGTCTCATGTTTGACGACACTGTGTAATTTCAATGCACATAGCTTTCATGTTCATAACATACTACACGAGATAACCACATATGGGAGAACGGTAACCATTTGGGTACAGACTCACCTAAACCAAGTACATGGGAAGTTCAAATTCGTTGAGATCTATCTGGCAACGTTTTTTCCTATGCTTTTGTCCCTCCTCATTCATAATATTGTCGTTGGCCGATGAAGACAAAACCTACCAAGCACTTCCTAACTATGTGGACGTTTTGATGGACGTACAAAATATACCACATAAGTAACCATATAAGCACTGCATGGTACTAAGGTAATCAGCACTTCTGCACTTCTGAATTCTGCAGTTCAAAATCCCACACATGACCTCATCCAACCATACATATGTCTCATGTTTGACGACACTGTGTAATTGCAATGCACATAGCTTTCATGTTCATAACATACTACACAGGTAACCACATATGGGAGAACAGGTAACCATTTGGGTACAGCTCACCTAAACCAGTACATGGGAAGTTCAAATTTGTTGAGATCTATCTCGCCACATTTTTCCTATGCTTTTGTACCTCCTCATTCATAATATTGTCGCTAGTCGATGAAGACAAAACCTACCAAGCACTTCCTAACTATGTGGACGTTTTGATGGATGTACAAAATATACCACATAAGTAACCATATAAGCACTGCAAGGTACAGGTAATCAGCACTTCTGCACTTCTGAATTTTGCAGTTCAAAATCCTACACATGACCTCATTCAACCAAATAACGACAACATGCCATTCAACCAATTAGTGGTTCTAAATTTTTACTTCTATGCTTACCTGTGTCTTTTCTTTTGCACAATGAACATTAATCTTAAAAACGATTGTGTCAATAGACAACAATGTTTGACAATAACAATCAGGTTTCAAATTAGAATGACTTCAAATTTCAACATTCTGCTTTGAATATGAATTCAGAATAACATGATCATGTTCTAAACATCCATTCCGACCTACTACTTCTTAATATAAAAAACATCAAATTACAATTCCATATACATATATGGTACGCCTAAATATTGTGCAACTGCATTCGAAGTATAAGTGACCGTCTAAAAAATCTGTTCAATAACAACCACTCAACAATTCATTTGTGGAATCCTCAAAACATTACAAAATGAATCACAAAGCAAACTTAAAATACATCACTGAATCTAATAAAGCAGTAATTTTTTACAAAGCAATGGAAAAACTATGGAGCCTTCTTCTTTTTCCTTGACCGTGTAGTCCAAGGTGTTCGGAGAACACCACTCTTAAATCGATTTCTAGGTTCACACTTTAGTCGTGAGTACATGTTAGATTGTTGAATTTCAGCATTCATATCACCTTCTACTTCTTCATTATTTGCATTTGTTTGCCCCGTACTATAATCCAGACAATCTCTTGAAATTGATGCACATAATAAAAGAATCGAATCACCCATCTTATTTCTTCTGTGTCTTAACAAATCTTCTAAGCCTGCTACACCTTCCTCAAGCTTTGCAATTTTGGCCTCTTGTTCGCTTAAGTATTGAACAAACTTTTCTTTTCCTCTTTCTTTAAAATCTTCAAATGGATATTTTAGATGCTTAAACGCTTCTTTCACAATGTCATGGCAAAGGTCCTCATTTGACATGCGACAACTCTGAAATAACCTATTTATGATAGTTTCAAATAAAAAACAACATCAAATGCAATTTTATCGTACAAAAAACATACCACATTCAACGACAAACTATAATTACATTACACTCACCACATTATGATTGAAAGCAAGCAGTAATTTTCTTTGGACCTATTGTAACATCCATCCAAGTGTATAACTTCGTGGAAATTGTCTTCCCATACTATCTAACTTTCTGTACTCAACAACAACCTCGCTCGAAAACCCAAATCTATACAATAGTCATTCACACATACATATTGCATCATTGAACATTATTAAAATATTTACAAAAACAAAACTATATCAAAATTTCCAAATTACCCGCAATAGGAAAACACATCCCACAACATGCAAATTTGAACGATTTGTTTCGTTGCTCATACACCTTGAAGCTTCACATAAACTACCAACCAAATACTCATAATTAACACTCCCCCAATTATACTTTTGAAGTTCACACAAATTATCCATTATATTAAACAATCCAGGATGCACAGTACCCATTCTATTAGGGAGTAAAAATTCGATCAGCCACTAGCGAGAATGTACAACCTACAAAAGTCATCAACATTACTATCGCTGTGACGTTTCAAAAGTTCCTCCCAAATCATATTCAAATTTACTTTTTTCTTAGTAAACAATATCCTACAATGACATCCAATATCTACTTTGCCCAACTCAATACTTTCTCCTACAACTCTAACTCCTAAGCCTAAACAAACATCTAACAACGAAAAAGGTACAACTGCAGACCTTACTTGAAATCCTCCCCGCCTCTCAACCCACCTGTTACATAATTCACTAAGTAATGTCTTACTAAGTTTAACTCTATTAGTCAACGACATCAGCCAGGCAAACGGAGTTGATGCAATACAAGACTTCTGATCAGCTGTTAACATGTCATTCACAACTGCCAAATGGTTCGTCCTACAAAAATAACGTACCAACACCTACATTTCGAAACAATTAAGTCAATTATTCATCACAAAAACCCACACATCATCATTTCAAATAACAATATTATAGTATCACAACAACCTTATGTGCAACATCAAATTCTTCAACTTTCCCAACCTCCTTTTCCATTTTATCCTGCAAATTGGTAACCATACCTTTACTAACACATAAAAAACTATCTTTAGGAGCATCTAAAAATGTTTTTTGTAGATGCACAATGTTCACATGCACGTTAGTTAATAAGGTATACACACTATGGCAACGAACAAAGAGTACAAAATTCAATTTTTAAACCATTTCACGAAGACACAAACTTACAAAAAACAAAACAATACAGAAACAGAGGTAAAAGTCAGAGAAGTCATCCTACAATCAACCTCACATACAATGAAAACTTTTTACAATAAAGGTTTCAAACAAAGTACTCAAAATCAAAGAAACACAATGTCATAACCAAAACAAAATCAAATAAATATAAATTAAAACAAAATACTTGTTATCCTTCCTCAAATCTTTTTCTTTGTGTTATCAATTGCAATGAGGAGAACGAACTGCGGCATGGATGAGAAGGCGACGGAGGACGACAACCGTGGCGTGGAGGCGGAATGCCCGAGGATCAGGTTGCGGACAACGACGCCGTCGACGCAGACGACGCGGAGGCGCATCGGCGCCGACCACAACGACACGGACGAGGACGACACTAAGGAAGAGGACGACGGTGCTTCGGAGGAGCGGGACTGCAAAGTATAACAACACAACTTCAATGCCGACAACCACAACACGGAGGCGGAGTGCGGAGGCCAGGGCGCCGCCGCGACGACGCCGACGACAGATGAGGACGACGACAACACCGCACGCGAGGGTTAACTCGTGGGAGAGTTTTAGAGTTTACTTTCACCGTACCCTCTTTCTTCATTGATTTATTTTTACATTTTGGACAAAAGTACCCTTGAGCCATGTCAGCATCCGCTTCTACGTGTACAGTGTCAAGTGAATGTTAACTTCAAAGGAGTGTCAAGAGAACATTTTTCTATTGAGACAAGCTAAAAGGACCTTGTGGAAGTCATGAATTATTTTCGTAGCTCCCCGTGATTGACTAATCAAAGACTTTCACTATATTGGCATGACTTTGAATACATGAGTATGTGTGTGTATTTGAATACATGAGTATGTGTGTGTATATTATATATATATATATATGTATAGTTTTCAGAGAAAGGTTTTTATTGTTAGATTGTTGAGTACTGTGTGTTCTTTGGTGGGTGTCAGGGGATATAGGCGATTTTTCTTGCTTTTATAGAGGAGGGATTTGCTGAAATATGACAGTGTTATTTATTTTCTTTCCCCCCATTTTTGTAATTTCACAACTTATTATAAGTTCTTGTTATTGAAAATTCTAAGGAATATCAAACTGAAGTGATTCAATTTGGGTTGTGGCAGTTCCAATAGCAATCTATGTGTTCACGCTGCCGTTGCCATACCTTGGTGTTGAGTCTTCTCTTCCAGCAGGCTTTGTTGCAGGGGCCACCATTCTTACCATGGGGTTACTCATTTATGCATGGACTCCTTCAAGTGGTTCTTCCGGTGCATCCCACAGCATTCACCTAGAGAAGCTTGGAGTTGCCCCAAGTCCAGAAGGATATATAGGTATAGGTTGTACCGATCCTCATCACAGCAAATGGTACAAATACAAGCAATGGATTATTCAGGTCCACTCTTTCGTGATTGATGATGATCACAAGAGATACTCTGTTCTTTTAATAAAGTGAGATAGTCACATAGAAATCACGAAACGAAAAGTGAAATCTTCCTCAGCTTGCTCCAGTAAATAATAAACCATATAGGTCTTCTTTTATCACTTGCATAGCATTTTATGGATAGATCTAACTTCAAATTTTGTCTGCAGTCTTTTAATAGTAATAATAATAATAATCTACTCAAATAGAGGGAAAAAGATATTTCATAAGAGGAAATATAAGAATGTCATCATGTAATTGTAGGAGTTGGGGTGTTCTGTTTTTTGTTAAACCTCATTAGGGATTAGGAAATTTAAATTAATTTTTTGCTGGAGATAGTATGAACAGATATTCCCAGTTGAATATGGGGACTAATCTCTATTAGGGTTTGACAGACATTGAATAAGCATATGTTTCCTTTGAACTTCACTTTTTCCATTTCCAATAGTGCAGATTTGAGCCCGAGTTCATCAAATTCTTACATCTAAAATTATACTTTTAAGATTAAGCTTGAAGTTACAGTTTGAAATGTAAAATATTTGTTGTATTTATAAGATTGGAATATAGAAGTTATGTTTCAGAATGTTAAAAATTATATATTTTCAATTCAATTGTAGTTAAGTTAATTAAAAATTTGTCTAGGATGAAACTCATAATTGAAAAATTGAAATACTTGAAATCATGAGAAAACACAAATGTTGTTAAAGTAGAAACTACTGTGAAATCCAATATAATAATATTATAAAAATGACACCAATAATGGAATAATATTAACATTTTTCATAATGGATATAGGAAAATGTATACAGATCAATAACTGAAACAATTTATGTATCCTTTTCCTTTTATTTACACTATTATTAATACCATGCAAACCCACGATACCCTAATAATAATAAAATAAAGATATATGCATATTATAATTAAAATAAAATTTAAAATTAACAGACAAATGAAATCAATAATCAATAATATAAATATAGATATGAATGCAAAAAAATTGCTTCAAATAATAAATGTAATACTAAAATGTGTATAATAACATTATTTGAAACAACAACAAATTAATATAGTATCTAAATAATAAAACTTTGTCTTGCTACATTAAAAAATAAGTATATAATATCTAAACTTAATCTTATTTGGTATGTATGACAAAAATGTTACAATTGTGTGCACATACCACTCACTTGATGGAAGTGTAACTGTATAAGAATGGATAACTTCCTTGCAAGATTACAAAATATTTATTATATTATAAGTATAAATTAATTTGTATTATTAAACATTGAAAAGTAAGTATTGGACTTACATTGAATTACACAGGGTTGAAGTATATTGTTAGATGTAATGTAATGATACTTTGTTCAATGTTTACTTTGGACAGCAATAAATATATATTTTAATCACAAAGCTTACTAATTATATAACTTTGAATTATAATCCTTTCAAGATAATTTCAATATGGTATTCAATTTCATTTCATAAAACTAATTTTGATTGAATAAATAACAATCAATAAGAATATAATAAAAATGAAAAATATATAATAAGTATAAATTTTAATTACAAAATGTACCAATTATTTAACTTTGAATCACTAATTAAGAATAATTTCCATATGATAATTAACTTTATAAATTTGAATTTGATTTGAATAAGATCATCAAGTTCATGCAATAATAATAAATATAAGTATCACAAATAAATAAATAAAAAGAACCCAAAATATATATATGTAATTTAAACAAAAATAAGCATAAATTTTGATTACAAGGGATCTTTATGGAGAAGTTATTGTTAGCATATTTTAAGATCAAGTGTTAATGAAGTCTTCCAGAGTTTTTATGAAGATTTAAAGTTTTGATGATGAAGATTTAAAGTGCTCCAATCAACATTAAAGACTTCCGTCATCTCACAAAGGAAGGTTGCTAGATGGAAAAGGAAAGGCATAAAGAGTGTTTAAAGCTTTCAAGAGAGAAGATTGATGAAGATTTTCTCAAGAGTTGAAGTTTCAAGTTTAGAAGGTTCTGTTTTGGGTGATGGATGAAAAGAGTAAGTCATAAATCCCATTCAAGACCATTCCAAACAAGAGAGCAAGTTGTTTTCTCGCAAAACGTTTTTCTACGCTTTTAATCGATTATGATACGTAGATAATCGATTATTTCACTTAAAATTTGAATTAAAAATGTTTAACGAACTAAATAATCGATTAAGTGTTTTTGATAATCGATTATATTGATTTTGGGTTAATATAATCGATTATGGCCTTAATCTAATCGATTATATCAGCGAAACTAGTTTTCCAGTTTTTAAATATTATATAATCGATTAAGCTTTTTAGATAATCGATTAAATGAGTCGTTTTTGTGAAATCAATGCTAAATCAACCTAAGAATGGAAACTTTGGAGCATTTTCGAATTATAAAATGAAAGAGAATGTCTTAGGTTAAACAACATCTAAAAACAACACATATTCAAAGTGTTCTTGCGTCTTAGCTTTTCAAAACCGCTTTCTTGCTCTCTCAAGTTTGATCAAGTCTTTGGAAGTGGTGATCTTTGTGCTTAAGCTTTCTATCCAGCACTATTATCAGGTGTATTCTTTTACTATTTTTATAAACGGGAAAATTCATCCCTTGGATCTGTTCTAAGGGAGGTGTGTTCATCTCTTGTGTGTCAAGAGAG
Organism: Lablab purpureus; assembly: GCA_030347555.1. NCBI lineage: Eukaryota > Viridiplantae > Streptophyta > Magnoliopsida > Fabales > Fabaceae > Lablab > Lablab purpureus. The sequence continues at coordinate 13,905,430 of CM059260.1, forward strand.
ATGGGTTTCATCCTCAGTGTGTCTGGGGAGGTGTTTCATCCTTAGTGTGTCTAAGGAGGTGTTTTCCTTTATCTTTATTTGTTATTGCATGAATTGGTGTTTGTAATTTCAATTAAAGATAGTGGGGTGATCATCACGCATTTGTGGTGATTGGGAACTGGACGTAGGATTAGCTTAATCCGAACCAGTATAAATCTCTGTATTCTTTCTCTTTCCCTATCTCTTTTTATTATGGATCATATTAACGATTGCAACTCAAACTGCACTAATCAAAGGTTAAGAAAAATTTGCATCCTAGTTTTTGAAAATAATTCAAAATCTGGAAATTTGTTTTAAAGGGAAAAAGTTTATTAAAAATCCAATTCACCCCCTCTTGGTTTTTACACTGCCGTCTTTATTTAACAGTTATGAGTTGTACTTTGTATTTGAATTTCAATTTGAATTTATGATTTCTATGGACAACTGCATTTTATCAGTTGGAGTTGTATTAAAGTCCCAACTTCTTAAATATGCTTTATATTCGACTTTTGTATGAAATTATGATATACTTTGTTATTTTGCTTTAGGCTTTACGTTTGAGTCTCTTCTATGTTATTTTGAATGTCTCAAATGTCTCAAATTATGATATTTTACTTCCTTTATAAATTTAAGTCTTTTGTATGTATATCAGGCTTTTCTATGTATTTGCATATAATTTCAATATAATGAATCTTTTCTATTTGGTCTAGGTTAGTATATAAGCTGTCTTGAACATCTTCATGTCTTTGACACTCAATGCTTGCTCAGACTACATCAATGTAATTTAATTTAGAAAGCTATTTATGTCAGATCTTCTTTAATAATTTTGTGCAGAATGTTTGGTTAATTTCTTTAATACTTGGTGCCTTTAATTTGTCTTCAAAACTGCATTGCTCAATTGAATCTGTCATTCCATGACAATTTATTGTCTTTTTAAGTTTAAGACTTGTATGTATATAAGACTTTTCTATGTATTTGTATATAATTTCAATATAATGATTCTATATTTGGTTGGGTTAGTATATAACTGTCTTGAACACCTTCATGTCTTTGACACTCAATGCTGCTCAACTAGATCAATGTAATTTAATTTAGAAAGCTTTTATGTCTGATCTTCTTTAATAATTTTTTGCAAAATGTTTGGTTAATTTCTTTAATACTTGGTGCCTTTAATTTGTCTTCAAAACTACATTGCTCAATTGAATCTGTCATTCCATGACAATTTACTGTCTTCTTAAATTTAAGACTGGTATATGTATATTAGGCTTTTGTATGTATTTGCATATAATTTCAATATAATGAATATTTTCTATTCGGCTGGGTTAGTATATAACTGTCTTGAACACTTTCAAGTCTTTGACACTCAATGCTGCCTAGGTACACTAATGTAATTTAACTTAAGAAGTTATTTATGTCAGATCTTCTTTAATAATTTTTTGCAGAATGTTTGGTTAATTTCTTTAATACTTGGTTTTAATTTCTCTTCAAAACTGCATTGCTCAATTTAATATGTCATTCCATGACAATTTATTTTCTTTTTAAATTTAAAACTTATGTATCAGGTTTTTCTATGTATCTAAATATAATTCAATATAATGAATCTTTTCTATTAGGCTGGTTAATATATAAGTGTCTTGAACATGTTCATGTCTTTGACACTCAATCCTACTCAACTACATTGTGTTGAAAACTGTGTTGCTCAATTGCATCTCATTTCATCACAATTTTTTGTGTTTAAGTATTTTAGGCTTCTCTGTAAATTTGAATATATTTTCAATTTGAATATATTTTAAATATAGTGAATGTTTTATATTTAGCTTCACAACTACTTCTTTTTGTTGTTACAATTAACAATAGTAATATGTGAACAATATTTACTTAAGTCATCCTTTTGTATTATAATTTTTGAATGTTTATTCCTTTGTGTTTATTGTCTTCACTTCTATGCAAGTTTACATGTGTTGCACTGTATACATCATTCAATTTTTATAGATGCCAATACCTTTTAATTATAATTGTAATTGCTGACTGTGGATGTTCAAGTTTATATACATGCCAATATGCATTAATTTTATTTGTAATTGCTAATTGTGGATGTTCGTGTTGAAATCAAAATTTGATTGATTTTAGTATCAAATGAATTTCAGCTACATGTTTCGTTTTCTTTGATTTTGGTTTTTGTTATGTTTGTCTCAAAAATCCTATTAGTTTTATAAAATTAGGATTTTCATTTTGGTTTTTTAATCATTTTTTTAAAATTAGTTTTTATTTTATGTTGAATGTTTTAAAATTAGTTATTATGCCAACATTTTTATCTTCAACGAGAAAACAATGTTTTATAACTAGTTTTAATTTTAATTCAATTTTAATAAGTCCATAAAGCCAGGTTTTTCTTACATTATCATAAATTTTAATTGTTTCTGCAAAACTTTGTTTCCAAAGCCAACTATTTCTTACATTCTCAATCAATCTTAATTTCTTGGCTTAAGCTCTGTTGTCTAGGGTAACTTTCTCTTACATTCTCGATGAATTTAAGTTCTTCTGGTAAGCTCTCTTCTCAAAGCCAATGTTACATGTTTTCAACTCAAATATTGTATATTGTATATTTTTTAGTTTAACTGAAAATATGAAATTCTTATGAAGTGAAAACAATGTTATATAATTACTTTTAATTTTAATTCAATTTCAATTTTAATAAGTCAATAAAGCCAAGTTTTTCTTACATTCTCCATGAATTTTAATTGCTTCTGCATAACTCTGTTTCCAAAGCCAGCTTTTTCTTACATTCTAAATCAATCTTACTTTCTTCTGCTAAGCTCTGTTCTCTAGGGCCAGTTTCTCTTCAATTCTTGATGAATTTAATTTTTTCGAGTAAACTATCTTCTCCAAGCCAATTTTACATATTTTCAACTTCCCAAATAAAATATAAATTTCGAAATTACAAAAAAATTGAGTTCCTTTGCATAAAGCAAAGTACATATCGAGAATAAAATATAAATATCAAATCGCAAAAAATTGAGTTCTTTTTCTAAAACAAAAGTAGGGATCCAAAATAAAATATGAATTTGAAATTACAAAAAATTGAGTTCTTTTGCATAAAACAAAAGGACGTATGGAAAATAAAATATAAATTTCAAAATTATGAAAAATTGAGTTTCTTTTGTAAAACAAAACTACGAGATGAAAAATAATATATCAATTTCGAAATTACTAAAAATTGAATTCTTTTGTAAAACAAAAAGTACGGATCGAAAATAAAATATAAATATCAAATTACTAAAAATTGAGTTCTTTTGTAAAACAAAAGTAGGGATCCAAAACAAAATATAAATTTGGAAATTACAAAAAATTGAGTTCTTTTGCATAAAACAAATTACATATCGAGAGAATAAAATATAAATATCAAATTACTAAAAATTAAGTTCTTTTTGTAAAACAAAAGTAGGGATCCAAAATAAAATATAAATTTCGAAATTACAAAAAATTGAGTTCCTTTGCATAAAACCAAAGTACATATCGAGAATAAAATATAAATATCCAAATCACAAAAAATTGAGTTCTTTTTGTAAAACAAAAGTAGGGATCCAAAATAAAATATCAATTTCGAAATTACAAAAAATTGAGTTCTTTTGCGTAAAACCAAAGTACATATCGAGAACAAAATATAAATATCAAGTTACTAAAAATTGAATTCTTTTTGTAAAACAAAAAGTAGGGATCAAAATAAAATATCAATTTCAGAAATTACAAAAAATTGAGTTCTTTTGCATAGAACAGAAAAGTACGTATCGAGAATCAAATATAAATTTCAAAATTATGAAAAATTGACTTTCTTTTTGTGAAACAAAACTACGGATGAAAAATAATATACCAATCTCAAAATTATTAAAAATTGAATCCTTTTTGTAAAACAAAAGTACAGATTGAAAATAAAATATAAAAATCCAAATTACTAAAAGTTGAGTTCTTTTCTAAAACAAAAGTAGGGATCCAAAATAAAATATGAATTTCGAAATTACAAAAAATTGAGTTCTTTTGCATAAAACCAAAGTACGTATGGAAAATAAAATATAAATTTCAAAATTATGAAAAATTGAGTTTCTTTTTTGTAAAACAAAACTACAGATGAAAAATAATATATCAATTTCGAAATTACTAAAAATTGAATTCTTTTTGTAAAACAAAAAGTACGGATCGAAAATAAAATATAAATATCCAAATTACTAAAAATTGAGTTCTTTTTGTAAAACAAAAGTAGGGATCCAAAACAAAATATAAATTTGGAAATTACAAAAAATTGAGTTCTTTTGCATAAAACAAATTACATATCGAGAGAATAAAATATAAATATCCAAATTACTAAAAATTAAGTTCTTTTTGTAAAACAAAAGTAGGGATCCAAAATAAAATATAAATTTCGAAATTACAAAAAATTGAGTTCCTTTGCATAAAACCAAAGTACATATCGAGAATAAAATATAAATATCCAAATCACAAAAAATTGAGTTCTTTTTGTAAAACAAAAGTAGGGATCCAAAATAAAATATCAATTTCGAAATTACAAAAAATTGAGTTCTTTTGCGTAAAACCAAAGTACATATCGAGAACAAAATATAAATATCCAAGTTACTAAAAATTGAATTCTTTTTGTAAAACAAAAAGTAGGGATCCAAAATAAAATATCAATTTCGAAATTACAAAAAATTGAGTTCTTTTGCATAGAAGAAAAGTACGTATCGAGAATCAAATATAAATTTCAAAATTATGAAAAATTGACTTTCTTTTTTGTGAAACAAAACTACGGATGAAAAATAATATACCAATCTCAAAATTATTAAAAATTGAATCCTTTTTGTAAAACAAAAGTACAGATTGAAAATAAAATATAAAAATCCAAATTACTAAAAGTTGAGTTCTTTTTCTAAAACAAAAGTAGGGATCCAAAATAAAATATGAATTTCGAAATTACAAAAAATTGAGTTCTTTTGCATAAAACAAAAAGGACGTATGGAAAATAAAATATAAATTTCAAAATTATGAAAAATTGAGTTTCTTTTTTGTAAAACAAAACTACAGATGAAAAATAATATATCAATTTCGAAATTACTAAAAATTGAATTCTTTTTGTAAAACAAAAAGTACGGATCGAAAATAAAATATAAATATCCAAATTACTAAAAATTGAGTTCTTTTGTAAAACAAAAGTAGGGATCCAAAACAAAATATAAATTTGGAAATTACAAAAAATTGAGTTCTTTTGCATAAAACAAATTACATATCGAGAGAATAAAATATAAATATCCAAATTACTAAAAATTAAGTTCTTTTTGTAAAACAAAAGTAGGGATCCAAAATAAAATATAAATTTCGAAATTACAAAAAATTGAGTTCCTTTGCATAAAACCAAAGTACATATCGAGAATAAAATATAAATATCCAAATCACAAAAAATTGAGTTCTTTTTGTAAAACAAAAGTAGGGATCGAGAATAAAATATCAATTTCGAAATTACAAAAAATTGAGTTCTTTTGCGTAAAACCAAAGTACATATCGAGAACAAAATATAAATATCCAAGTTACTAAAAATTGAATTCTTTTTGTAAAACAAAAAGTAGGGATCAAAATAAAATATCAATTTCGAAATTACAAAAAATTGAGTTCTTTTGCATAGAACAAAAAGTACGTATCGAGAATCAAATATAAATTTCAAAATTATGAAAAATTGACTTTCTTTTTGTGAAACAAAACTACGGATGAAAAATAATATACCAATCTCAAAATTATTAAAAATTGAATCCTTTTTGTAAAACAAAAGTACAGATTGAAAATAAAATATAAAAATCCAAATTACTAAAAGTTGAGTTCTTTTTCTAAAACAAAAGTAGGGATCCAAAATAAAATATGAATTTCGAAATTACAAAAAATTGAGTTCTTTTGCATAAAACAAAAAGGACGTATGGAAAATAAAATATAAATTTCAAAATTATGAAAAATTGAGTTTCTTTTTGTAAAACAAAACTACGAGATGAAAAATAATATATCAATTTCGAAATTACTAAAAATTGAATTCTTTTTGTAAAACAAAAAGTACGGATCGAAAATAAAATATAAATATCCAAATTACTAAAAATTGAGTTCTTTTGTAAAACAAAAGTAGGGATCCAAAACAAAATATAAATTTGGAAATTACAAAAAATTGAGTTCTTTTGCATAAAACAAATTACATATCGAGAGAATAAAATATAAATATCCAAATTACTAAAAATTAAGTTCTTTTTGTAAAACAAAAGTAGGGATCCAAAATAAAATATAAATTTCGAAATTACAAAAAATTGAGTTCCTTTGCATAAAACCAAAGTACATATCGAGAATAAAATATAAATATCCAAATCACAAAAAATTGAGTTCTTTTTGTAAAACAAAAGTAGGGATCCAAAATAAAATATCAATTTCGAAATTACAAAAAATTGAGTTCTTTTGCGTAAAACCAAAGTACATATCGAGAACAAAATATAAATATCCAAGTTACTAAAAATTGAATTCTTTTTGTAAAACAAAAAGTAGGGATCAAAATAAAATATCAATTTCGAAATTACAAAAAATTGAGTTCTTTTGCATAGAACAAAAGTACGTATCGAGAATCAAATATAAATTTCAAAATTATGAAAAATTGACTTTCTTTTTGTGAAACAAAACTACGGATGAAAAATAATATACCAATCTCAAAATTATTAAAAATTGAATCCTTTTTGTAAAACAAAAGTACAGATTGAAAATAAAATATAAAAATCCAAATTACTAAAAAGTTGAGTTCTTTTTCTAAAACAAAAGTAGGGATCCAAAATAAAATATGAATTTCGAAATTACAAAAAATTGAGTTCTTTTGCATAAAACAAAAAGGACGTATGGAAAATAAAATATAAATTTCAAAATTATGAAAAATTGAGTTTCTTTTTTGTAAAACAAAACTACAGATGAAAAATAATATATCAATTTCGAAATTACTAAAAATTGAATTCTTTTTGTAAAACAAAAAGTACGGATCGAAAATAAAATATAAATATCCAAATTACTAAAAATTGAGTTCTTTTGTAAAACAAAAGTAGGGATCCAAAACAAAATATAAATTTGGAAATTACAAAAAATTGAGTTCTTTTGCATAAAACAAATTACATATCGAGAGAATAAAATATAAATATCAAATTACTAAAAATTAAGTTCTTTTTGTAAAACAAAAGTAGGGATCCAAAATAAAATATAAATTTCGAAATTACAAAAAATTGAGTTCCTTTGCATAAAACCAAAGTACATATCGAGAATAAAATATAAATATCCAAATCACAAAAAATTGAGTTCTTTTTGTAAAACAAAAGTAGCGATCCAAAATAAAAAATCAATTTCGAAATTACAAAAAATTGAGTTCTTTTGCATAAAACAAAAAGTATGGAAAATAAAATATAAATTTCAAAATTATGAAAAATTGAGTTTCTTTTTTGTAAAACAAAACTACAGATGAAAAATAATATATCAATTTCGAAATTACTAAAAATTGAATTCTTTTTGTAAAACAAAAGTAGGGATCCAAAATAAAATATGAATTTCGAAATTACAAAAAATTGAGTTCTTTTTGTAAAACAAAAGTAGGGATCCAAAACAAAATATAAATTTGGAAATTACAAAAAATTGAGTTCTTTTGCATAAAACAAATTACATATCGAGAGAATAAAATATAAATATCCAAATTACTAAAAATTAAGTTCTTTTTGTAAAACAAAAGTAGGGATCCAAAATAAAATATAAATTTCGAAATTACAAAAAATTGAGTTCCTTTGCATAAAACCAAAGTACATATCGAGAATAAAATATAAATATCCAAATCACAAAAAATTGAGTTCTTTTTGTAAAACAAAAGTAGGGATCCAAAATAAAATATCAATTTCGAAATTACAAAAAATTGAGTTCTTTTGCATAAAACAAAAAGGACGTATGGAAAATAAAATATAAATTTCAAAATTATGAAAAATTGAGTTTCTTTTTTGTAAAACAAAACTACAGATGAAAAATAATATATCAATTTCGAAATTACTAAAAATTGAATTCTTTTTGTAAAACAAAAGTACGGATCCAAAATAAAATATAAATATCCAAATTACTAAAAATTGAGTTCTTTTTGTAAAACAAAAGTAGGGATCCAAAACAAAATATAAATTTCGAAATTACAAAAAAATTGAGTTCTTTTGCATAAAACAAATTACATATCGAGAGAATAAAATATAAATATCCAAATTACTAAAAAAATTAAGTTCTTTTTGTAAAACAAAAGTAGGGATCCAAAATAAAATATAAATTTCGAAATTACAAAAAATTGAGTTCCTTTGCATAAAACCAAAGTACATATCGAGAATAAAATATAAATATCCAAATCACAAAAAATTGAGTTCTTTTTGTAAAACAAAAGTAGGGATCCAAAATAAAATATCAATTTCGAAATTACAAAGAATTGAGTTCTTTTGCATAAAACAAAAGGACAGTATGGAAAATAAAATATAAATTTCAAAATTATGAAAAATTGAGTTTCTTTTGTAAAACAAAACTACAGAGATGAAAAATAATATATCAATTTCGAAATTACTAAAAATTGAATTCTTTTTGTAAAACAAAAAGTACGGATCGAAAATAAAATATAAATATCCAAATTACTAAAAATTGAGTTCTTTTGCATAAAACAAAAGTAGGGATCCAAAACAAAATATAAATTTGGAAATTACAAAAAATTGAGTTCTTTTGCATAAAACAAATTACATATCGAGAATAAAATATAAATATCCAAATTACTAAAAATTAAGTTCTTTTGTAAAACAAAAGTAGGGATCCAAAATAAAATATAAATTTCGAAATTACAAAAATTGAGTTCCTTTGCATAAAACCAAAGTACATATCGAGAATAAAATATAAATATCCAAATCACAAAAAATTGAGTTCTTTTTGTAAAACAAAAGTAGGGATCCAAAATAAAATATCAATTTCGAAATTACAAAAATTGAGTTCTTTTGCGTAAAACCAAAGTACATATCGAGAACAAAATATAAATATCCAAGTTACTAAAAATTGAGTTCTTTTTGTAAAACAAAAGTAGGGATCCAAAATAAAATATGAATTTCGAAATTACAAAAAATTGTGTTCTTTTGCATAGAAGAAAAGAATGCGTATCGAGAATCAAATATAAATTTCAAAATTATGAAAAATTGACTTTCTTTTTGTGAAACAAAACTACGGATGAAAAATAATATACCAATCTCAAAATTATTAAAATTGAATCCTTTTTGTAAAACAAAAGTACTGATTGAAAATAAAATATAAAAATCCAAATTACTAAAAGTTGAGTTCTTTTTCTAAAACAAAAAGTAGGGATCCAAAATAAAATATGAATTTCGAAATTACAAAAAATTGAGTTCTTTTGCATAAAACAAAAAGGGCGTATGGAAAATAAAATATAAATTTCAAAATTATGAAAAATTGAGTTTCTTTTTGTAAAACAAAACTACGAGATGAAAAATAATATATCAATTTCGAAATTACTAAAAATTGAATTCTTTTTGTAAAACAAAAGTACGGATCGAAAATAAAATATAAATATCCAAATTACTAAAAATTGAGTTCTTTTTGTAAAACAAAAGTAGGGATCCAAAACAAAATATAAATTTGGAAATTACAAAAAATTGAGTTCTTTTGCATAAAACAAATTACATATCGAGAGAATAAAATATAAATATCCAAATTACTAAAAATTAAGTTCTTTTTGTAAAACAAAGTAGGGATCCAAAATAAAATATCAATTTCGAAATTACAAAAATTGAGTTCCTTTGCATAAAACCAAAGTACATATCGAGAATAAAATATAAATATCCAAATCACAAAAATTGAGTTCTTTTTGTATTAAAAAAGAGTAGGGATCCAAAATAAAATATCAATTTCGAAATTACAAAAAATTGAGTTCTTTTGCATAAAACCAAAGTACGTATCGAGAATAAAATATAAATTTCAAAATTATGAAAAATTGACTTTCTTTTTTGTGAAAAAAAACTACGGATGAAAAATAATATACCAATTTCAAAATTATTAAAAATTGAATCCTTTTTGTAAAACAAAAGTACAGATTGAAAATAAAATATAAAAATCCAAATTACTAAAAGTTGAGTTCTTTTTCTAAAACAAAAGTAGGGATCCAAAATAAAATATGAATTTCGAAATTACAAAAAATTGAGTTCTTTTGCATAAAACAAAAAGGACGTATGGAAAATAAAATATAAATTTCAAAATTATGAAAAATTGAGTTTCTTTTTTGTAAAACAAAACTACAGATGAAAAATAATATATCAATTTCGAAATTACTGAAATTGAATTCTTTTTGTAAAACAAAAAGTACTGGATCGAAAATAAAATATAAATATCCAAATTACTAAAAATTGAGTTCTTTTGTAAAACAAAAGTAGGGATCCAAAACAAAATATAAATTTGGAAATTACAAAAAATTGAGTTCTTTTGCATAAAACAAATTACATATCGAGAGAATAAAATATAAATATCCAAATTACTAAAAATTAAGTTCTTTTTGTAAAACAAAAGTAGGGATCCAAAATAAAATATAAATTTCGAAATTACAAAAATTGAGTTCCTTTGCATAAAACCAAAGTACATATCGAGAATAAAATTCTTTTTGTAAAACAAAAGTAAGGATCCAAAATAAAATATAAATTTCGAAATTACAAAAAATTGAGTTCCTTTACGTAAAACCAAAGTACATATCGAGAATAAAATATAAATATCCAAGTTACTAAAAATTGAATTCTTTTTGTAAAACAAAAGTAGGGATCCAAAATAAAATATCAATTTCGAAATTACAAAAATTGAGTTCTTTTGCATAGAACAAAGAAGTACGTATCGAGAATCAAATATAAATTTCAAAATTATGAAAAATTGACTTTCTTTTTTGTGAAACAAAACTACGGATGAA
>CM059260.1:13916561-13930920 GCA_030347555.1 Lablab purpureus
CTTTTGTAAAACAAAAGTACAGATTGAAAATAAAATATAAAAATCCAAATTACTAAAAGTTGAGTTCTTTTTCTAAAACAAAAGTAGGGATCCAAAATAAAATATGAATTTCGAAATTACAAAAAATTGAGTTCTTTTGCATAAAACAAAAAGGACGTATGGAAAATAAAATATAAATTTCAAAATTATGAAAAATTGAGTTTCTTTTTGTAAAACAAAACTACGGATGAAAAATAATATATCAATTTCGAAATTACTAAAAATTGAATTCTTTTTGTAAAACAAAAGTACGGATCGAAAATAAAATATAAATATCCAAATTACTAAAAATTGAGTTCTTTTTGTAAAACAAAAGTAGGGATCCAAAACAAAATATAAATTTGGAAATTACAAAAAATTGAGTTCTTTTGCATAAAACAAATTACATATCGAGAGAATAAAATATAAATATCCAAATTACTAAAAATTAAGTTCTTTTTGTAAAACAAAAGTAGGGATCCAAAATAAAATATAAATTTCGAAATTACAAAAAATTGAGTTCCTTTGCGTAAAACCAAAGTACATATCGAGAATAAAATATAAATATCCAAGTTACTAAAAATTGAATTCTTTTTGTAAAACAAAAGTAGGGATCCAAAATAAAATATCAATTTCGAAATTACAAAAAATTGAGTTCTTTTGCATAGAACAAAAGTACGTATCGAGAATCAAATATAAATTTCAAAATTATGAAAAATTGACTTTCTTTTTGTGAAACAAAACTACGGATGAAAAATAATATACCAATTTCAAAATTATTAAAAATTGAATCCTTTTTGTAAAACAAAAGTACAGATTGAAAATAAAATATAAAAATCCAAATTACTAAAAGTTGAGTTCTTTTTCTAAAACAAAAGTAGGGATCCAAAATAAAATATGAATTTCGAAATTACAAAAATTGAGTTCTTTTGCATAAAACAAAAAGGGCGTATGGAAAATAAAATATAAATTTCAAAATTATGAAAAATTGAGTTTCTTTTTGTAAAACAAAACTACGAGATGAAAAATAATATATCAATTTCGAAATTACTAAAAATTGAATTCTTTTGTAAAACAAAAAGTACGGATCGAAAATAAAATATAAATATCCAAATTACTAAAAATTGAGTTCTTTTGTAAAACAAAAGTAGGGATCCAAAACAAAATATAAATTTGGAAATTACAAAAAATTGAGTTCTTTTGCATAAAACAAATTACATATCGAGAGAATAAAATATAAATATCCAAATTACTAAAAATTAAGTTCTTTTTGTAAAACAAAAGTAGGGATCCAAAATAAAATATAAATTTCGAAATTACAAAAAATTGAGTTCCTTTGCATAAAACCAAAGTACATATCGAGAATAAAATATAAATATCCAAGTTACTAAAAATTGAATTCTTTTTGTAAAACAAAAGTAGGGATCCAAAATAAAATATCATTTTCGAAATTACAAAAAATTGAGTTCTTTTGCATAGAACAAAAGTACGTATCGAGAATCAAATATAAATTTCAAAATTATGAAAAATTGACTTTCTTTTTGTGAAACAAAACTACGGATGAAAAATAATATACCAATTTCAAAATTATTAAAAATTGAATCCTTTTTGTAAAACAAAAGTACAGATTGAAAATAAAATATAAAAATCCAAATTACTAAAAGTTGAGTTCTTTTTCTAAAACAAAAGTAGGGATCCAAAATAAAATATGAATTTCGAAATTACAAAAAATTGAGTTCTTTTGCATAAAACAAAAAGGGCGTATGGAAAATAAAATATAAATTTCAAAATTATGAAAAATTGAGTTTCTTTTTGTAAAACAAAACTACGAGATGAAAAATAATATATCAATTTCGAAATTACTAAAAATTGAATTCTTTTGTAAAACAAAAGTACGGATCGAAAATAAAATATAAATATCCAAATTACTAAAAATTGAGTTCTTTTTGTAAAACAAAAGTAGGGATCCAAAACAAAATATAAATTTGGAAATTACAAAAAATTGAGTTCTTTTGCATAAAACAAATTACATATCGAGAGAATAAAATATAAATATCCAAATTACTAAAAATTAAGTTCTTTTTGTAAAACAAAAGTAGGGATCCAAAATAAAATATAAATTTCGAAATTACAAAAAATTGAGTTCCTTTGCGTAAAACCAAAGTACATATCGAGAATAAAATATAAATATCCAAGTTACTAAAAATTGAATTCTTTTTTTGTAAAACAAAAAGTAGGGATCCAAAATAAAATATCAATTTCGAAATTACAAAAAATTGAGTTCTTTTGCATAGAACAAAAGTACATATCGAGAATCAAATATAAATTTCAAAATTATGAAAAATTGACTTTCTTTTTGTGAAACAAAACTACGGATGAAAAATAATATACCAATTTCAAAATTATTAAAAATTGAATCCTTTTTGTAAAACAAAAGTACAGATTGAAAATAAAATATAAAAATCCAAATTACTAAAAGTTGAGTTCTTTTTCTAAAACAAAAGTAGGGATCCAAAATAAAATATGAATTTCGAAATTACAAAAAATTGAGTTCTTTTGCATAAAACAAAAAGGACGTATGGAAAATAAAATATAAATTTCAAAATTATGAAAAATTGAGTTTCTTTTTGTAAAACAAAACTACGAGATGAAAAATAATATATCAATTTCGAAATTACTAAAAATTGAATTCTTTTTGTAAAACAAAAAGTACTGGATCGAAAATAAAATATAAATATCCAAATTACTAAAAATTGAGTTCTTTTTGTAAAACAAAAGTAGGGATCCAAAACAAAATATAAATTTGGAAATTACAAAAAATTGAGTTCTTTTGCATAAAACAAATTACATATCGAGAGAATAAAATATAAATATCCAAATTACTAAAAATTAAGTTCTTTTGTAAAACAAAAGTAGGGATCCAAAATAAAATATAAATTTCGAAATTACAAAAAATTGAGTTCCTTTGCATAAAACCAAAGTACATATCGAGAATAAAATATAAATATCCAAATCACAAAAAATTGAGTTCTTTTTGTAAAACAAAAGTAGGGATCCAAAATAAAATATCAATTTCGAAATTACAAAAAATTGAGTTCTTTTGCATAAAACCAAAGTACATATCGAGAATAAAATATAAATATCCAAGTTACTAAAAATTGAGTTCTTTTTGTAAAACAAAAGTAGGGATCCAAAATAAAATATCAATTTCGAAATTACAAAAAATTGAGTTCTTTTGCATAAAACCAAAGTACATATCGAGAATAAAATATAAATATCCAAATTACTAAAAATTGAGTTCTTTTTGTATAAAACAAGAGTAGGGATCCAAAATAAAATATCAATTTCGAAATTACAAAAAATTGAGTTCTTTTGCATAAAACCAAAGTACATATCGAGAATAAAATATAAATATCCAAGTTACTAAAAATTGAATTCTTTTTGTAAAACAAAAAGTAGGGATCCAAAATAAAATATCAATTTCGAAATTACAAAAAATTGAGTTCTTTTGCATAGAACAAAAGTACGTATCGAGAATCAAATATAAATTTCAAAATTATGAAAAATTGACTTTCTTTTTGTGAAACAAAACTACGGATGAAAAATAATATACCAATTTCAAAATTATTAAAAATTGAATCCTTTTTGTAAAACAAAAGTACAGATTGAAAATAAAATATAAAAATCCAAATTACTAAAAGTTGAGTTCTTTTTCTAAAACAAAAGTAGGGATCCAAAATAAAATATGAATTTCGAAATTACAAAAAATTGAGTTCTTTTGCATAAAACAAAAAGGGCGTATGGAAAATAAAATATAAATTTCAAAATTATGAAAAATTGAGTTTCTTTTTGTAAAACAAAACTACGAGATGAAAAATAATATATCAATTTCGAAATTACTAAAAATTGAATTCTTTTTGTAAAACAAAAAGTACGGATCGAAAATAAAATATAAATATCCAAATTACTAAAAATTGAGTTCTTTTTGTAAAACAAAAGTAGGGATCCAAGACAAAATATAAATTTGGAAATTACAAAAAATTGAGTTCTTTTGCATAAAACAAATTACATATCGAGAGAATAAAATATAAATATCCAAATTACTAAAAATTAAGTTCTTTTTGTAAAACAAAAGTAGGGATCCAGAATAAAATATAAATTTCGAAATTACAAAAAATTGAGTTCCTTTGCATAAAACCAAAGTACATATCGAGAATAAAATATAAATATCCAAATCACAAAAAATTGAGTTCTTTTTGTAAAACAAAAGTACAGATCCAAAATAAAATATCAATTTCGAAATTACAAAAAATTGAGTTCTTTTGCATAAAACAAAAAGGACGTATGGAAAATAAAATATAAATTTCAAAATTATGAAAAATTGAGTTTCTTTTTGTAAAACAAAACTACGAGATGAAAAATAATATATCAATTTCGAAATTACTAAAAATTGAATTCTTTTGTAAAACAAAAAGTACGGATCGAAAATAAAATATAAATATCCAAATTACTAAAAATTGAGTTCTTTTTGTAAAACAAAAGTAGGGATCCAAAACAAAATATAAATTTGGAAATTACAAAAAATTGAGTTCTTTTGCATAAAACAAATTACATATCGAGAGAATAAAATATAAATATCCAAATTACTAAAAATTAAGTTCTTTTTGTAAAACAAAAGTAGGGATCCAAAATAAAATATAAATTTCGAAATTACAAAAATTGAGTTCCTTTGCATAAAACCAAAGTACATATCGAGAATAAAATATAAATATCCAAATCACAAAAAATTGAGTTCTTTTTGTAAAACAAAAGTAGGGATCCAAAATAAAATATCAATTTCGAAATTACAAAAAATTGAGTTCTTTTGCATAAAACCAAAGTACATATCGAGAATAAAATATAAATATCCAAGTTACTAAAAATTGAGTTCTTTTGTATAAAACAAGAGTAGGGATCCAAAATAAAATATCAATTTCGAAATTACAAAAAATTGAGTTCTTTTGCGTAAAACCAAAGTACATATCGAGAATAAAATATAAATATCCAAGTTACTAAAAATTGAATTCTTTTTGTAAAACAAAAAGTAGGGATCCAAAATAAAATATCAATTTCGAAATTACAAAAAATTGAGTTCTTTTGCATAGAACAAAAGTACGTATCGAGAATCAAATATAAATTTCAAAATTATGAAAAATTGACTTTCTTTTTGTGAAACAAAACTACGGATGAAAAATAATATACCAATTTCAAAATTATTAAAAATTGAATCCTTTTTGTAAAACAAAAGTACAGATTGAAAATAAAATATAAAAATCCAAATTACTAAAAGTTGAGTTCTTTTTCTAAAGCAAAAGTAGGGATCCAAAATAAAATATGAATTTCGAAATTACAAAAAATTGAGTTCTTTTGCATAAAACAAAAAGGACGTATGGAAAATAAAATATAAATTTCAAAATTATGAAAAATTCAGTTTCTTTTGTAAAACAAAACTACGAGATGAAAAATAATATATCAATTTCGAAATTACTAAAAATTGAATTCTTTTGTAAAACAAAAGTACGGATCGAAAATAAAATATAAATATCCAAATTACTAAAAATTGAGTTCTTTTTGTAAAACAAAAGTAGGGATCCAAAACAAAATATAAATTTGGAAATTACAAAAAATTGAGTTCTTTTGCATAAAACAAATTACATATCGAGAGAATAAAATATAAATATCCAAATTACTAAAAATTAAGTTCTTTTGTAAAACAAAAGTAGGGATCCAAAATAAAATATAAATTTCGAAATTACAAAAAATTGAGTTCCTTTGCATAAAACCAAAGTACATATCGAGAATAAAATATAAATATCCAAATCACAAAAAATTGAATTCTTTTTGTAAAACAAAAAGTAGGGATCCAAAATAAAATATCAATTTCGAAATTACAAAAAATTGAGTTCTTTTGCATAAAACCAAAGTACATATCGAGAATAAAATATAAATATCCAAATTACTAAAAATTGAGTTCTTTTTGTAAAACAAGAGTAGGGATCCAAAATAAAATATCAATTTCGAAATTACAAAAAATTGGGTTCTTTTGCGTAAAACCAAAGTACATATCGAGAATAAAATATAAATATCCAAGTTACTAAAAATTGAATTCTTTTTGTAAAACAAAAAGTAGGGATCCAAAATAAAATATCAATTTCGAAATTACAAAAAATTGAGTTCTTTTGCATAGAACAAGAGTACGTATCGAGAATCAAATATAAATTTCAAAATTATGAAAAATTGATTTTCTTTTTTGTGAAACAAAACTACGGATGAAAAATAATATACCAATTTCAAAATTATTAAAAATTGAATCCTTTTTGTAAAACAAAAGTACTGATTGAAAATAAAATATAAAAATCCAAATTACTAAAAGTTGAGTTCTTTTTCTAAAGCAAAAGTAGGGATCCAAAATAAAATATGAATTTCGAAATTACAAAAAATTGAGTTCTTTTGCATAAAACAAAAAGGGCGTATGGAAAATAAAATATAAATTTCAAAATTATGAAAAATTGAGTTTCTTTTTGTAAAACAAAACTACGAGATGAAAAATAATATATCAATTTCGAAATTACTAAAAATTGAATTATTTTTGTAAAACAAAAAGTACGGATCGAAAATAAAATATAAATATCCAAATTACTAAAAATTGAGTTCTTTTGTAAAACAAAAGTAGGGATCCAAAACAAAATATAAATTTGGAAATTACAAAAAATTGAGTTCTTTTGCATAAAACAAATTACATATCGAGAGAATAAAATATAAATATCCAAATTACTAAAAATTAAGTTCTTTTTGTAAAACAAAAGTAGGGATCCAAAATAAAATATAAATTTCGAAATTACAAAAAATTGAGTTCCTTTGCATAAAACCAAAGTACATATCGAGAATAAAATATAAATATCCAAATCACAAAAAATTGAGTTCTTTTTGTAAAACAAAAGTAGGGATCCAAAATAAAATATCAATTTCGAAATTACAAAAAATTGAGTTCTTTTGCATAAAACCAAAGTACATATCGAGAATAAAATATAAATATCCAAGTTACTAAAAATTGTAAAAACAAAAGTAGGGATCCAAAATAAAATATCAATTTCGAAATTACAAAAAATTGAGTTCTTTTGCATAAAACCAAAGTACATATCGAGAATAAAATATAAATATCCAAATTACTAAAAATTGAGTTCTTTTTGTATAAAACAAGAGTAGGGATCCAAAATAAAATATCAATTTCGAAATTACAAAAAATTGAGTTCTTTTGCATAGAACAAGAGTACGTATCGAGAATCAAATATAAATTTCAAAATTATGAAAAATTGATTTTCTTTTTGTGAAACAAAACTACGGATGAAAAATAATATACCAATTTCAAAATTATTAAAAATTGAATCCTTTTTGTAAAACAAAAGTACAGATTGAAAATAAAATATAAAAATCCAAATTACTAAAAGTTGAGTTCTTTTTCTAAAACAAAAGTAGGGATCCAAAATAAAATATGAATTTCGAAATTACAAAAAATTGAGTTCTTTTGCATAAAACAAAAAGGACGTATGGAAAATAAAATATAAATTTCAAAATTATGAAAAATTGAGTTTCTTTTTTGTAAAACAAAACTACAGATGAAAAATAATATATCAATTTCGAAATTACTAAAAATTGAATTCTTTTTGTAAAACAAAAAGTACGGATCGAAAATAAAATATAAATATCCAAATTACTAAAAATTGAGTTCTTTTTGTAAAACAAAAGTAGGGATCCAAAACAAAATATAAATTTGGAAATTACAAAAAATTGAGTTCTTTTGCATAAAACAAATTACATATCGAGAGAATAAAATATAAATATCCAAATTACTAAAAATTAAGTTCTTTTTGTAAAACAAAAGTAGGGATCCAAAATAAAATATAAATTTCGAAATTACAAAAAATTGAGTTCCTTTGCATAAAACCAAAGTACATATCGAGAATAAAATATAAATATCCAAATCACAAAAAATTGAGTTCTTTTTGCAAAACAAAAGTAGGGATCCAAAATAAAATATAAATTTCGAAATTACAAAAAATTGAGTTCTTTTGCGTAAAACCAAAGTACATATCGAGAATAAAATATAAATATCCAAGTTACTAAAAATTGAATTCTATTTGTAAAACAAAAAGTAGGGATCCAAAATAAAATATCAATTTCGAAATTACAAAAAATTGAGTTCTTTTGCATAAAACCAAAGTACATATCGAGAATAAAATATAAATATCCAAATTACTAAAAATTGAGTTCTTTTTGTATAAAACAAGAGTAGGGATCCAAAATAAAATATCAATTTCGAAATTACAAAAAATTGAGTTCTTTTGCGTAAAACCAAAGTACATATCGAGAATAAAATATAAATATCCAAATTACTAAAAATTGAATTCTATTTGTAAAACAAAAGTAGGGATCCAAAATAAAATATCAATTTCGAAATTACAAAAAATTGAGTTCTTTTGCATAAAACCAAAGTACATATCGAGAATAAAATATAAATATCCAAGTTACTAAAAATTGAGTTCTTTTTGTATAAAACAAGAGTAGGGATCCAAAATAAAATATCAATTTCGAAATTACAAAAAATTGGGTTCTTTTGCGTAAAACCAAAGTACATATCGAGAATAAAATATAAATATCCAAGTTACTAAAAATTGAATTCTTTTTGTAAAACAAAAAGTAGGGATCCAAAATAAAATATCGATTTCGAAATTACAAAAAATTGAGTTCTTTTGCATAGAACAAGAGTACGTATCGAGAATCAAATATAAATTTCAAAATTATGAAAAATTGATTTTCTTTTTTGTGAAACAAAACTACGGATGAAAAATAATATACCAATTTCAAAATTATTAAAAATTGAATCCTTTTGTAAAACAAAAGTACAGATTGAAAATAAAATATAAAAATCCAAATTACTAAAAGTTGAGTTCTTTTTCTAAAGCAAAAGTAGGGATCCAAAATAAAATATGAATTTCGAAATTACAAAAAATTGAGTTCTTTTGCATAAAACAAAAGTAGGGATCCAAAATAAAATATAAATTTCGAAATTATGAAAAATTGAGTTTCTTTTTTGTAAAACAAAACTACAGATGAAAAATAATATATCAATTTCGAAATTACTAAAAATTGAATTATTTTTGTAAAACAAAAAGTACGGATCGAAAATAAAATATAAATATCCAAATTACTAAAAATTGAGTTCTTTTTGTAAAACAAAAGTAGGGATCCAAAACAAAATATAAATTTGGAAATTACAAAAAATTGAGTTCTTTTGCATAAAACAAATTACATATCGAGAGAATAAAATATAAATATCCAAATTACTAAAAATTAAGTTCTTTTTGTAAAACAAAAGTAGGGATCCAAAATAAAATATAAATTTCGAAATTACAAAAAATTGAGTTCCTTTGCATAAAACCAAAGTACATATCGAGAATAAAATATAAATATCCAAATCACAAAAAATTGAGTTCTTTTTGTAAAACAAAAGTAGGGATCCAAAATAAAATATCAATTTCGAAATTACAAAAAATTGAGTTCTTTTGCGTAAAACCAAAGTACATATCGAGAATAAAATATAAATATCCAAGTTACTAAAAATTGAATTCTATTTGTAAAACAAAAAGTAGGGATCCAAAATAAAATATCAATTTCGAAATTACAAAAAATTGAGTTCTTTTGCATAAAACCAAAGTACATATCGAGAATAAAATATAAATATCCAAGTTACTAAAAATTGAGTTCTTTTTGTATAAAACAAGAGTAGGGATCCAAAATAAAATATCAATTTCGAAATTACAAAAAATTGAGTTCTTTTGCGTAAAACCAAAGTACATATCGAGAATAAAATATAAATATCCAAGTTACTAAAAATTGAGTTCTTTTTGTAAAACAAAAGTAGGGATCCAAAATAAAATATCGATTTCGAAATTACAAAAAATTGAGTTCTTTTGCATAGAACAAGAGTACGTATCGAGAATCAAATATAAATTTCAAAATTATGAAAAATTGACTTTCTTTTTTGTGAAACAAAACTACGGATGAAAAATAATATACCAATTTCAAAATTATTAAAAATTGAATCCTTTTTGTAAAACAAAAGTACAGATTGAAAATAAAATATAAAAATCCAAATTACTAAAAGTTGAGTTCTTTTTCTAACGCAAAAGTAGAGATCCAAAATAAAATATGAATTTCGAAATTACAAAAAATTGAGTTCTTTTGCATAAAACAAAAAGGACGTATGGAAAATAAAATATAAATTTCAAAATTATGAAAAATTGAGTTTCTTTTTTGTAAAACAAAACTACAGACAGATGAAAAATAATATATCAATTTCGAAATTACTAAAAATTGAATTCTTTTTGTAAAACAAAAAGTACGGATCGAAAATAAAATATAAATATCTAAATTACTAAAAATTGAGTTCTTTTTGTAAAACAAAAGTAGGGATCCAAGACAAAATATAAATTTGGAAATTACAAAAAATTGAGTTCTTTTGCATAAAACAAATTACATATCGAGAGAATAAAATATAAATATCCAAATTACTAAAAATTAAGTTCTTTTTGTAAAACAAAAGTAGGGATCCAGAATAAAATATAAATTTCGAAATTACAAAAAATTGAGTTCCTTTGCATAAAACCAAAGTACATATCGAGAATAAAATATAAATATCCAAATCACAAAAAATTGAGTTCTTTTTGTAAAACAAAAGTACAATCCAAAATAAAAAATCAATTTCGAAATTACAAAAAATTGAGTTCTTTTGCATAAAACAAAAAGGACGTATGGAAAATAAAATATAAATTTCAAAATTATGAAAAATTGAGGTTCTTTTTTGTAAAACAAAACTACAGATGAAAAATAATATATCAATTTCGAAATTACTAAAAATTGAATTCTTTTTGTAAAACAAAAAGTACGGATCGAAAATAAAATATAAATATCCAAATTACTAAAAATTGAGTTCTTTTTGTAAAACAAAAGTAGGTATCCAAAACAAAATATAAATTTGGAAATTACAAAAAATTGAGTTCTTTTGCATAAAACAAATTACATATCGAGAGAATAAAATATAAATATCCAAATTACTAAAAATTAAGTTCTTTTTGTAAAACAAAAGTAGGGATCCAAAATAAAATATAAATTTCGAAATTACAAAAAATTGAGTTCCTTTGCATAAAACCAAAGTACATATCGAGAATAAAATATAAATATCCAAATCACAAAAAATTGAGTTCTTTTTGTAAAACAAAAGTAGGGATCCAAAATAAAATATCATTTTCGAAATTACAAAAAATTGAGTTCTTTTGCATAAAACGAAAGTACATATCGAGAATAAAATATAAATATCCAAGTTACTAAAAATTGAGTTCTTTTTGTATAAAACAAGAGTAGGGATCCAAAATAAAATATCAATTTCGAAATTACAAAAAATTGAGTTCTTTTGCGTAAAACCAAAGTACATATCGAGAATAAAATATAAATATCCAAGTTACTAAAAATTGAATTCTTTTTGTAAAACAAAAAGTAGGGATCCAAAATAAAATATCAATTTCGAAATTACAAAAAATTGAGTTCTTTTGCATAGAACAAAAGTACGTATCGAGAATCAAATATAAATTTCAAAATTATGAAAAATTGACTTTCTTTTTTGTGAAACAAAACTACGGATGAAAAATAATATACCAATTTCAAAATTATTAAAAATTGAATCCTTTTTGTAAAACAAAAGTACAGATTGAAAATAAAATATAAAAATCCAAATTACTAAAAGTTGAGTTCTTTTTCTAAAACAAAAGTAGGGATCCAAAATAAAATATGAATTTCGAAATTACAAAAAATTGAGTTCTTTTGCATAAAACAAAAAGGACGTATGGAAAATAAAATATAAATTTCCAAATTATGAAAAATTGAGTTTTTTTTGTAAAACAAAAGTAGGGATCCAAAATAAAATATAAATTTCGAAATTACAAAAAATTGAGTTCTTTTTTGTAAAACAAAAGTACGGATCGAAAATAAAATTTAAATTTCCAAATTACGAAAAATAGAGTTCTTTTTGCAAAACAAAAGGAGGGATCCAGAATAAAATATAAATTTGGAAATTACAAAAAATTGAGTTCTTTTGCATAAAACAAATTACATATCGAGAGAATAAAATATAAATATCCAAATTACTAAAAATTAAGTTCTTTTTGTAAAACAAAAGTAGGGATCCAAAATAAAATATAAATTTCGAAATTACAAAAATTGAGTTCCTTTGCATAAAACCAAAGTACATATCGAGAATAAAATATAAATATCCAAATCACAAAAATTGAGTTCTTTTGTAAAACAAAAGTAGGGATCCAAAATAAAATATCAATTTCGAAATTACAAAAAATTGAGTTCTTTTGCATAAAACCAAAGTACATATCGAGAATAAAATATAAATATCCAAGTTACTAAAAATTGAGTTCTTTTTGTATAAAACAAGAGTAGGGATCCAAAATAAAATATCAATTTCGAAATTACAAAAAATTGAGTTCTTTTGCATAAAACCAAAGTACATATCGAGAATAAAATATAAATATCCAAGTTACTAAAAATTGAATTCTTTTTGTAAAACAAAAGTAGGGATCCAAAATAAAATATCGATTTGAAATTACAAAAAATTGAGTTCTTTTGCATAGAACAAGAGTACGTATCGAGAATCAAATATAAATTTCAAAATTATGAAAAATTGATTTTCTTTTTTGTGAAACAAAACTACGGATGAAAAATAATATACCAATTTCAAAATTATTAAAAATTGAATCCTTTTTGTAAAACAAAAATACAGATTGAAAATAAAATATAAAAATCCAAATTACTAAAAGTTGAGTTCTTTTTCTAAAACAAAAGTAGGGATCCAAAATAAAATATGAATTTCGAAATCACAAAAAATTGAGTTCTTTTGCATAAAACAAAAAGGACGTATGGAAAATAAAATATAAATTTCAAAATTATGAAAAATTGAGTTTCTTTTTTGTAAAACAAAACTACAGATGAAAAATAATATATCAATTTCGAAATTACTAAAAATTGAATTCTTTTTGTAAAACAAAAAGTACGGATCGAAAATAAAATATAAATATCCAAATTACTAAAAATTGAGTTCTTTTTGTAAAACAAAAGTAGGGATCCAAAACAAAATATAAATTTGGAAATGACAAAAAATTGAGTTCTTTTGCATAAAACAAATTACATATCGAGAGAATAAAATATAAATATCCAAATTACTAAAAATTAAGTTCTTTTTGTAAAACAAAAGTAGGGATCCAAAATAAAATATAAATTTCGAAATTACAAAAAATTGAGTTCCTTTGCATAAAACCAAAGTACATATCGAGAATAAAATATAAATATCCAAGTTACTAAAAATTGAATTCTTTTTGTAAAACAAAAGTAGGGATCCAAAATAAAATATCAATTTCGAAATTACAAAAAATTGAGTTCTTTTGCATAGAACAAAAGTACGTATCGAGAATCAAATATAAATTTCAAAATTATGAAAAATTGACTTTCTTTTTTGTGAAACAAAACTACGGATGAAAAATAATATACCAATTTCAAAATTATTAAAAATTGAATCCTTTTGTAAAACAAAAGTACAGATTGAAAATAAAATATAAAAATCCAAATTACTAAAAGTTGAGTTCTTTTTCTAAAACAAAAGTAGGGATCCAAAATAAAATATGAATTTCGAAATTACAAAAAATTGAGTTCTTTTGCATAAAACAAAAGGACGTATGGATAATAAAATATAAATTTCAAAATTATGAAAAATTGAGTTTCTTTTTGTAAAACAAAACTACGAGATGAAAAATAATATATCAATTTCGAAATTACTAAAAATTGAATTCTTTTGTAAAACAAAAAGTACTGGATCGAAAATAAAATATAAATATCCAAATTACTAAAAATTGAGTTCTTTTTGTAAAACAAAAGTAGGGATCCAAAACAAAATATAAATTTGGAAATTACAAAAAATTGAGTTCTTTTGCATAAAACAAATTACATATCGAGAGAATAAAATATAAATATCCAAATTACTAAAAATTAAGTTCTTTTTGTAAAACAAAAGTAGGGATCCAAAATAAAATATAAATTTCGAAATTACAAAAAATTGAGTTCCTTTGCATAAAACCAAAGTACATATCGAGAATAAAATATAAATATCCAAATCACAAAAATTGAGTTCTTTTGTAAAACAAAAGTAGGGATCCAAAATAAAATATCAATTTCGAAATTACAAAAA
>CM059260.1:13931020-13942568 GCA_030347555.1 Lablab purpureus
CGAAATTACTAAAATTGAATTCTTTTGTAAAACAAAAGGTACGCATCGAAAATAAAATATAAATATCCAAATTACTAAAAATTGAGTTCTTTTTGTAAAACAAAAGTAGGGATCCAAAACAAAATATAAATTTGGAAATTACAAAAATTGAGTTCTTTTGCATAAAACAAATTACATATCGAGAATAAAATATAAATATCCAAATTACTAAAAATTAAGTTCTTTTTGTAAAACAAAAGTAGGGATCCAAAATAAAATATAAATTTCGAAATTACAAAAATTGAGTTCCTTTGCATAAAACCAAAGTACATATCGAGAATAAAATATAAATATCCAAATCACAAAAATTGAGTTCTTTTGTAAAACAAAAGTAGGGATCTAAAATAAAATATCAATTTCGAAATTACAAAAATTGAGTACTTTTGCATAAAACCAAAGTACATATCGAGAATAAAATAGAAATATCCAAGTTACTAAAAATTGAGTTCTTTTTGTATAAAACAAGAGTAGGGATCCAAAATAAAATATCAATTTCGAAATTACAAAAATTGAGTTCTTTTGCATAAAACCAAAGTACATATCGAGAATAAAATATAAATATCGAGTTACTAAAATTGAGTTCTTTTGTAAAACAAAAAGTAGGGATCCAAAATAAAATATCAATTTCTGAAATTACAAAAATTGAGTTCTTTTGCATAGAACAAAAGTACGACGAGAATCAAATATAAATTTCAAAATTATGAAAAATTGACTTTCTTTTTTGTGAAACAAAACTACTGATGAAAAATAATATACCAATTTCAAAATTATTAAAATTGAATCCTTTTGTAAAACAAAAGTACAGATTGAAAATAAAGTATAAAAATCCAAATTACTAAAAGTTGAGTTCTTTTTCTAAAACAAAAAAGTAGGGATCCAAAATAAAATATGAATTTCAAATTACAAAAATTGAGTTCTTTGCATAAAACAAAAGGACGTATGGAAAATAAAATATAAATTTCAAAATTATGAAAAATTGAGTTTCTTTTTGTAAAACAAAACTACGTATGAAAAATAATATAGCAATTTCGAAATTACTAAAATTGAATTCTTTTTGTAAAACAAAAGTACGCATCGAAAATAAAATATAAATATCCAAATTACTAAAAATTGAGTTCTTTTGTAAAACAAAAGTAGGGATCCAAAACAAAATATAAATTTGGAAATTACAAAAATTGAGTTCTTTTGCATAAAACAAATTACATATCGAGAATAAAATATAAATATCCAAATTACTAAAAATTAAGTTCTTTTTGTAAAACAAAAGTAGGGATCCAAAATAAAATATCAATTTCGAAATTACAAAAAATTGAGTTCTTTTGCATAAAACCAAAGCACATATCGAGAATAAAATATAAATATCCAAATCACAAAAATTGAGTTCTTTTTGTAAAACAAAAGTAGGGATCCAAAATAAAATATCAATTTCGAAATTACAAAAATTGAGTTCTTTTGCATAAAACCAAAGTACATATCGAGAATAAAATATAAATATCCAAGTTACTAAAAATTGAGTTCTTTTGTATAAAACAAGAGTAGGGATCCAAAATAAAATATCAATTTCGAAATTACAAAAAATTGAGTTCTTTTGCATAAAACCAAAGTACATATCGAGAATAAAATATAAATATCCAAGTTACTAAAAATTGAGTTCTTTTTGTATAAAACAAGAGTAGGGATCCAAAATAAAATATCAATTTCGAAATTACAAAAAATTGAGTTCTTTTGCATAAAACCAAAGTACATATCGAGAATAAAATATAAATATCCAAGTTACTAAAAATTGAGTTCTTTTTGTAAAAAAAAAGTAGGGATCCAAAATAAAATATCAATTTCGAAATTACAAAATTGAGTTCTTTGCATAGAACAAAAGTACGTGATCGAGAATCAAATATAAATTTCAAAATTATGAAAAATTGACTTTCTTTTTTGTGAAACAAAACTACTGATGAAAAATAATATACCAATTTCAAAATTATTAAAAATTGAATCCTTTTTGTAAAACAAAAGTACAGATTGAAAATAAAGTATAAAAATCCAAATTACTAAAAGTTGAGTTCTTTTTCTAAAACAAAAAAGTAGGGATCCAAAATAAAATATGAATTTCGAAATTACAAAAAATTGAGTTCTTTTGCATAAAACAAAAAGGACGTATGGAAAATAAAATATAAATTTCAAAATTATGAAAAATTGAGTTTCTTTTTGTAAAACAAAACTACGAGATGAAAAATAATATATCAATTTCGAAATTACTAAAATTGAATTCTTTTGTAAAACAAAAAGTACTGATCGAAAAATAAAATATAAATATCCAAATTACTAAAAATTGAGTTCTTTTTGTAAAACAAAAGTAGTGGATCCAAAATAAAATATAAATTTGGAAATTACAAAAATTGAGTTCTTTTGCATAGAACAAAAAGGACGTATGGAAAATAAAATATAAATTTCAAAATTATGAAAAATTGAGTTTCTTTTTTGTAAAACAAAACTACGGATGAAAAATAATATATCAATTTCGAAATTACTAAAATTGAATTCTTTTGTAAAACAAAAAGTACTGATCGAAAAATAAAATATAAATATCCAAATTACTAAAAATTGAGTTCTTTTGTAAAACAAAAGTAGGGATCCAAAACAAAATATAAATTTGGAAATTACAAAAATTGAGTTCTTTGCATAGAACAAAAGGACGTATGGAAAATAAAATATAAATTTCAAAATTATGAAAAATTGAGTTTCTTTTTTGTAAAACAAAACTACGGATGAAAAATAATATATCAATTCTCGAAATTACTAAAATTGAATTCTTTCAGTAAAACAAAAAAGTACGGATCGAAAATAAAATATAAATATCCAAATTACTAAAAGTTGAGTTCTTTTTCTAAAACAAAAAAGTAGGGATCCAAAATAAAATATGAATTTCGAAATTACAAAAATTGAGTTCTTTTGCATAAAACAAAAAGGACGTATGGAAAATAAAATATAAATTTCAAAATTATGAAAAATTGAGTTTCTTTTTTGTAAAACAAAACTACAGATGAAAAATAATATTTCAATTTCGAAATTACTAAAAATTGAATTCTTTTTGTAAAACAAAAGGTACGCATCGAAAATAAAATATAAATATCCAAATTACTAAAAATTGAGTTCTTTTTGTAAAACAAAAGTAGGGATCCAAAACAAAATATAAATTTGGAAATTACAAAAAATTGAGTTCTTTTGCATAAAACAAATTACATATCGAGAATAAAATATAAATATCCAAATTACTAAAAATTAAGTTCTTTTTGTAAAACAAAAGTAGGGATCCAAAATAAAATATAAATTTCGAAATTACAAAAAATTGAGTTCCTTTGCATAAAACCAAAGTACATATCGAGAATAAAATATAAATATCCAAATCACAAAAAATTGAGTTCTTTTTGTAAAACAAAAGTAGGGATCCAAAATAAAATATCAATTTCGAAATTACAAAAAATTGAGTTTTTTTGCATAAAACCAAAGTACATATCGAGAATAAAATATAAATATCCAAGTTACTAAAAATTGAGTTCTTTTGTATAAAACAAGAGTAGGGATCCAAAATAAAATATCAATTTCGAAATTACAAAAATTGAGTTCTTTTGCATAAAACCAAAGTACATATCGAGAATAAAATATAAATATCGAGTTACTAAAAATTGAGTTCTTTTTGTAAAAGAAAAAGTAGGGATCCAAAATAAAATATCAATTTCGAAATTACAAAAAATTGAGTTCTTTTGCATAGAACAAAAGTACGTGATCGAGAATCAAATATAAATTTCAAAATTATGAAAAATTGACTTTCTTTTTGTGAAACAAAACTACGGATGAAAAATAATATACCAATTTCAAAATTATTAAAAATTGAATCCTTTTTGTAAAACAAAAGTACAGATTGAAAATAAAGTATAAAAATCCAAATTACTAAAAGTTGAGTTCTTTTTCTAAAACAAAAAGTAGGGATCCAAAATAAAATATGAATTTCGAAATTACAAAAATTGAGTTCTTTTGCATAAAACAAAAAGGACGTATGGAAAATAAAATATAAATTTCAAAATTATGAAAAATTGAGTTTCTTTTTTGTAAAACAAAACTACATATGAAAAATAATATAGCAATTTCGAAATTACTAAAAATTGAATTCTTTTTGTAAAACAAAAAGTACGCATCGAAAATAAAATATAAATATCCAAATTACTAAAAATTGAGTTCTTTTGTAAAACAAAAGTAGGGATCCAAAAACAAAATATAAATTTGGAAATTACAAAAATTGAGTTCTTTTGCATAAAACAAATTACATATCGAGAATAAAATATAAATATCCAAATTACTAAAATTAAGTTCTTTTGTAAAACAAAAGTAGGGATCCAAAATAAAATATAAATTTCGAAATTACAAAAATTGAGTTCCTTTGCATAAAACCAAAGCACATATCGAGAATAAAATATAAATATCCAAATCACAAAAATTGAGTTCTTTTGTAAAACAAAAGTAGGGATCCAAAATAAAATATCAATTTCGAAATTACAAAAAATTGAGTTCTTTTGCATAAAACCAAAGTACATATCGAGAATAAAATATAAATATCCAAGTTACTAAAAATTGAATTCTTTTTGTAAAACAAAAGTAGGGATCCAAAATAAAATATCAATTTCGAAATTACAAAAAATTGAGTTCTTTTTGCATAAAACCAAAGTACATATCGAGAATAAAATATAAATATCCAAGTTACTAAAAATTGAGTTCTTTTTGTATAAAACAAGAGTAGGGATCCAAAATAAAATATCAATTTCGAAATTACAAAAAATTGAGTTCTTTTGCATAAAACCAAAGTACATATCGAGAATAAAATATAAATATCCAAGTTACTAAAAATTGAGTTCTTTTGTAAAAGAAAAGTAGGGATCCAAAATAAAATATCAATTTCGAAATTACAAAATTGAGTTCTTTTGCATAGAACAAAAGTACGTATCGAGAATCAAATATAAATTTCAAAATTATGAAAAATTGACTTTCTTTTTTGTGAAACAAAACTACGGATGAAAAATAATATACCAATTTCAAAATTATTAAAAATTGAATCCTTTTTGTAAAACAAAAGTACAGATTGAAAATAAAGTATAAAAATCCAAATTACTAAAAGTTGAGTTCTTTTTCTAAAACAAAAAAAGTAGGGATCCAAAATAAAATATGAATTTCGAAATTACAAAAAATTGAGTTCTTTTGCATAAAACAAAAAGGACGTATGGAAAATAAAATATAAATTTCAAAATTATGAAAAATTGAGTTTCTTTTTGTAAAACAAAACTACAGATGAAAAATAATATATCAATTTCGAAATTACTAAAATTGAATTCTTTTTGTAAAACAAAAGTACTGGATCGAAAATAAAATATAAATATCCAAATTACTAAAAATTGAGTTCTTTTTGTAAAACAAAAGTAGGGATCCAAAACAAAATATAAATTTGGAAATTACAAAAAATTGAGTTCTTTTGCATAAAACAAATTACATATCGAGAATAAAATATAAATATCCAAATTACTAAAAATTAAGTTCTTTTTGTAAAACAAAAGTAGGGATCCAAAATAAAATATAAATTTCGAAATTACAAAAATTGAGTTCCTTTGCATAAAACCAAAGTACATATCGAGAATAAAATATAAATATCCAAATCACAAAAATTGAGTTCTTTTGTAAAACAAAAGTAGGGATCCAAAATAAAATATCAATTTCGAAATTACAAAAAATTGAGTTCTTTTGCATAAAACCAAAGTACATATCGAGAATAAAATATAAATATCCAAGTTACTAAAAATTGAGTTCTTTTTTGTATAAAACAAGAGTAGGGATCCAAAATAAAATATCAATTTCGAAATTACAAAAAATTGAGTTCTTTTGCATAAAACCAAAGTACATATCGAGAATAAAATATAAATATCCAAGTTACTAAAAATTGAGTTCTTTTGTAAAAGAAAAAGTAGGGATCCAAAATAAAATATCAATTTCGAAATTACAAAAATTGAGTTCTTTTGCATAGAACAAAAGTACGTGACGAGAATCAAATATAAATTTCAAAATTATGAAAACTTGACTTTCTTTTTGTGAAACAAAACTACGGATGAAAAATAATATACCAATTTCAAAATTATTAAAAATTGAATCCTTTTGTAAAACAAAAGTACAGATTGAAAATAAAATATAAAAATCCAAATTACTAAAAGTTGAGTTCTTTTTCTAAAACAAAAAAAGTAGGGATCCAAAATAAAATATGAATTTCGAAATTACAAAAAATTGAGTTCTTTTGCATAAAACAAAAAGGACGTATGGAAAATAAAATATAAATTTCAAAATTATGAAAAATTGAGTTTCTTTTTTGTAAAACAAAACTACAGATGAAAAATAATATATCAATTTCGAAATTACTAAAAATTGAATTCTTTTTGTAAAACAAAAAGTACGGATCGAAAATAAAATATAAATTTCAAATTACTAAAATTGAGTTCTTTTTGTAAAACAAAAGTAGGGATCCAAAACAAAATATAAATTTGAAATTACAAAAATTGAGTTCTTTGCATAGAACAAAAAGGACGTATGGAAAATAAAATATAAATTTCAAAATTATGAAAAATTGAGTTTCTTTTTTGTAAAACAAAACTACAGATGAAAAATAATATATCAATATCGAAATTACTAAAAATTGAATTCTTTTTGTAAAAACAAAAAGTACGGATCGAAAATAAAATATAAATATCCAAATTACTAAAAGTTGAGTTCTTTTTCTAAAACAAAAAAAGTAGGGATCCAAAATAAAATATGAATTTCGAAATTACAAAAAATTGAGTTCTTTTGCATAAAACAAAAAGGACGTATGGAAAATAAAATATAAATTTCAAAATTATGAAAAATTGAGTTTCTTTTGTAAAACAAAACTACATGATGAAAAATAATATTTCAACTTCTGAAATTACTAAAATTGAATTCTTTTTGTAAAACAAAAAGTACGGATCGAAAATAAAATATAAATATCCAAATTACTAAAAATTGAGTTCTTTTGTAAAACAAAAGTAGGGATCCAAAACAAAATATAAATTTGGAAATTACAAAAATTGAGTTCTTTTGCATAAAACAAATTACATATCGAGAATAAAATATAAATATCCAAATTACTAAAAATTAAGTTCTTTTTGTAAAACAAAAGTAGGGATCCAAAATAAAATATCAATTTCGAAATTACAAAAAATTGAGTTCTTTTGCATAAAACCAAAGTACATATCGAGAATACAATATAAATATCCAAATCACAAAAAATTGAGTTCTTTTTGTAAAACAAAAGTAGGGATCCAAAATAAAATATCAATTTCGAAATTACAAAAAATTGAGTTCTTTTGCATAAAACCAAAGTACATATCGAGAATAAAATATAAATATCCAAGTTACTAAAAATTGAGTTCTTTTTGTATAAAACAAGAGTAGGATCCAAAATAAAATATCAATTTCGAAATTACAAAAATTGAGTTCTTTTGCATAAAACCAAAGTACATATCGAGAATAAAATATAAATATCCAAGTTACTAAAAATTGAGTTCTTTTTGTAAAAGAAAAAGTAGGGATCCAAAATAAAATATCAATTTCGAAATTACAAAATTGAGTTCTTTTGCATAGAACAAAAGTACGTATCGAGAATCAAATATAAATTTCAAAATTATGAAAAATTGACTTTCTTTTTTGTGAAACAAAACTACGGATGAAAAATAATATACCAATTTCAAAATTATTAAAAATTGAATCCTTTTTGTAAAACAAAAGTACAGATTGAAAATAAAGTATAAAAATCCAAATTACTAAAAGTTGAGTTCTTTTTCTAAAACAAAAAAGTAGGGATCCAAAATAAAATATGAATTTCGAAATTACAAAATTGAGTTCTTTTGCATAAAACAAAAAGGACGTATGGAAAATAAAATATAAATTTCAAAATTATGAAAATTGAGTTTCTTTTTGTAAAACAAAACTACAGATGAAAAATAATATATCAATTTCGAAATTACTAAAATTGAATTCTTTTTGTAAAACAAAAAGTACGGATCGAAAATAAAATATAAATATCCAAATTACTAAAAATTGAGTTCTTTTGTAAAACAAAAGTAGGGATCCAAAACAAAATATAAATTTGGAAATTACAAAAAATTGAGTTCTTTTGCATAAAACAAATTACATATCGAGAATAAAATATAAATATCCAAATTACTAAAAATTAAGTTCTTTTTGTAAAACAAAAGTAGGGATCCAAAATAAAATATAAATTTCGAAATTACAAAAATTGAGTTCCTTTGCATAAAACCAAAGTACATATCGAGAATAAAATATAAATATCCAAATCACAAAAATTGAGTTCTTTTTGTAAAACAAAAGTAGGGATCCAAAATAAAATATCAATTTCGAAATTACAAAAATTGAGTTCTTTTGCATAAAACCAAAGTACATATCGAGAATAAAATATAAATATCCAAGTTACTAAAAATTGAGTTCTTTTTGTATAAAACAAGAGTAGGGATCCAAAATAAAATATCAATTCGAAATTACAATAAATTGAGTTCTTTTGCATAAAACCAAAGTACATATCGAGAATAAAATATAAATATCCAAGTTACTAAAAATTGAGTTCTTTTTGTAAAAGAAAAAGTAGGGATCCAAAATAAAATATCAATTTCGAAATTACAAAAAATTGAGTTCTTTTGCATAGAACAAAAGTACGTATCGAGAATAAAATATAAATTTCAAAATTATGAAAAATTGAGTTTCTTTTTTGTAAAACAAAACTACGGATGAAAAAATAATATACCAATTTCAAAATTATTAAAATTGAATCCCTTTTGTAAAACAAAAGTACAGCATTGAAAATAAAGTATAAAAATCCAAATTACTAAAAGTTGAGTTCTTTTTCTAAAACAAAAAAGTAGGGATCCAAAATAAAATATGAATTTCGAAATTACAAAATTGAGTTCTTTTGCATAAAACAAAAAGGACGTATGGAAAATAAAATATAAATTTCAAAATTATGAAAAATTGAGTTTCTTTTTGTAAAACAAAACTACAGATGAAAAATAATATATCAATTTCGAAATTACTAAAAATTGAATTCTTTTTGTAAAACAAAAAGTACGGATCGAAAATAAAATATAAATATCCAAATTACTAAAATTGAGTTCTTTTTGTAAAACAAAAGTAGGGATCCAAAACAAAATATAAATTTGGAAATTACAAAAATTGAGTTCTTTTGCATAAAACAAATTACATATCGAGAATAAAATATAAATATCCAAATTACTAAAAATTAAGTTCTTTTTGTAAAACAAAAGTAGGGATCCAAAATAAAATATAAATTTGAAATTACAAAAATTGAGTTCCTTTGCATAAAACCAAAGCACATATCGAGAATACAATATAAATATCCAAATCACAAAAATTGAGTTCTTTTGTAAAACAAAAGTAGGGATCCAAAATAAAATATCAATTTCGAAATTACAAAAAATTGAGTTCTTTTGCATAAAACCAAAGTACATATCGAGAATAAAATATAAATATCCAAATTACTAAAAATTGAGTTCTTTTTGTATAAAACAAGAGTAGGGATCCAAAATAAAATATCAATTTCGAAATTACAAAAAATTGAGTTCTTTTGCATAAAACCAAAGTACATATCGAGAATAAAATATAAATATCCAAGTTACTAAAAATTGAGTTCTTTTTGTATAAAACAAGAGTAGGGATCCAAAATAAAATATCAATTTCGAAATTACAAAAAATTGAGTTCTTTTGCATAAAACCAATGTACATATCGAGAATAAAATATAAATATCCAAATTACTAAAAATTGAGTTCTTTTTGTAAAAGAAAAGTAGGGATCCAAAATAAAATATCAATTTCGAAATTACAAAAAATTGAGTTCTTTTGCATAAAACAAAAGTACGTATCGAGAATCAAATATAAATTTCAAAATTATGAAAAATTGACTTTCTTTTTTGTGAAACAAAACTACTGGATGAAAAATAATATACCAATTTCAAAATTATTAAAAATTGAATCCTTTTGTAAAACAAAAGTACAGATTGAAAATAAAGTATAAAAATCCAAATTACTAAAAGTTGAGTTCTTTTTCTAAAACAAAAAAAGTAGGGATCCAAAATAAAATATGAATTTCGAAATTACAAAAAATTGAGTTCTTTTGCATAAAACAAAAAGGACGTATGGAAAATAAAATATAAATTTCAAAATTATGAAAATTGAGTTTCTTTTTGTAAAACAAAACTACGAGATGAAAAATAATATATCAATTTCGAAATTACTAAAATTGAATTCTTTTTGTAAAACAAAAAGTACTGATCGAAAATAAAATATAAATATCCAAATTACTAAAAATTGAGTTCTTTTTGTAAAACAAAAGTAGGGATCCAAAACAAAATATAAATTTGGAAATTACAAAAATTGAGTTCTTTTGCATAAAACAAATTACATATCGAGAATAAAATATAAATATCCAAATTACTAAAATTAAGTTCTTTTTGTAAAACAAAAGTAGGGATCCAAAATAAAATATAAATTTCGAAATTACAAAAAATTGAGTTCCTTTGCATAAAACCAAAGTACATATCGAGAATAAAATATAAATATCCAAATCACAAAAAATTGAGTTCTTTTTGTAAAACAAAAGTAGGGATCCAAAATAAAATATCAATTTCGAAATTACAAAAAATTGAGTTCTTTTGCATAAAACCAAAGTACATATCGAGAATAAAATATAAATATCCAAGTTACTAAAAATTGAGTTCTTTTTGTATAAAACAAGAGTAGGGATCCAAAATAAAATATCAATTTCGAAATTACAAAAATTGAGTTCTTTTGCATAAAACCAAAGTACATATCGAGAATAAAATATAAATATCCAAGTTACTAAAAATTGAGTTCTTTTTGTAAAAGAAAAAGTAGGGATCCAAAATAAAATATCAATTTCGAAATTACAAAAAATTGAGTTCTTTTGCATAGAACAAAAGTAGGTATCGAGAATCAAATATAAATTTCAAAATTATGAAAAATTGACTTTCTTTTTTGTGAAACAAAACTACGGATGAAAAATAATATACCAATTTCAAAATTATTAAAAATTGAATCCTTTTTGTAAAACAAAAGTACAGATTGAAAATAAAGTATAAAAATCCAAATTACTAAAAGTTGAGTTCTTTTTCTAAAACAAAAAAGTAGGGATCCAAAATAAAATATGAATTTCGAAATTACAAAAATTGAGTTCTTTTGCATAGAACAAAAGTACGATGATCGAGAATCAAATATAAATTTCAAAATTATGAAAAATTGACTTTCTTTTTGTGAAACAAAACTACGGATGAAAAATAATATACCAATTTCAAAATTATTAAAAATTGAATCCTTTTTGTAAAACAAAAGTACAGATTGAAAATAAAGTATAAAAATC
>CM059260.1:13942668-13955237 GCA_030347555.1 Lablab purpureus
TAAAACAAATTACATATCGAGAGAATAAAATATAAATATCCAAATTACTAAAAATTAAGTTCTTTTGTAAAACAAAAGTAGGGATCCAAAATAAAATATCAATTTCGAAATTACAAAAAATTGAGTTCTTTTGCATAAAACCAAAGTACATATCGAGAATAAAATATAAATATCCAAGTTACTAAAAATTGAGTTCTTTTTGTATTAAAAAGAGTAGGGATCCAAAATAAAATATCAATTTCGAAATTACAAAAAAGTGAGTTCTTTTGCATAAAACCAAAGTACATATCGAGAATAAAATATAAATATCCAAGTTACTAAAAATTGAGTTCTTTTTGTAAAACAAAAAGTAGGGATCCAAAATAAAATATCAATTTCGAAATTACAAAAAATTGAGTTCTTTTGCATAGAACAAAAGTACGTATCGAGAATCAAATATAAATTTCAAAATTATGAAAAATTGACTTTCTTTTTTGTGAAACAAAACTACGGATGAAAAATAATATACCAATTTCAAAATTATTAAAAATTGAATCCTTTTTGTAAAACAAAAGTACAGATTGAAAATAAAATATAAAAATCCAAATTACTAAAAGTTGAGTTCTTTTTCTAAAACAAAAGTAGGGATCCAAAATAAAATATGAATTTCGAAATTACAAAAAATTGAGTTCTTTTGCATAAAACAAAAAGGACGTATGGAAAATAAAATATAAATTTCAAAATTATGAAAAATTGAGTTTCTCTTTTGTAAAACAAAACTACGAGATGAAAAATAATATATCAATTTGAAATTACTAAAAATTGAATTCTTTTGTAAAACAAAAGTACGGATCGAAAATAAAATATAAATATCCAAATTACTAAAATTGAGTTCTTTTTGTAAAACAAAAGTAGGGATCCAAAACAAAATATAAATTTCGGAAATTACAAAAAATTGAGTTCTTTTGCATAAAACAAATTACATATCGAGAGAATAAAATATAAATATCCAAATTACTAAAAATTAACTTCTTTTTGTAAAACAAAAGTAGGGATCCAAAATAAAATATCAATTTCGAAATTACAAAAAATTGAGTTCCTTTGCATAAAACCAAAGTACATATCGAGAATAAAATATAAATATCCAAATCACAAAAAATTGAGTTCTTTTTGTAAAACAAAAGTAGGGATCCAAAATAAAATATCAATTTCGAAATTACAAAAAATTGAGTTCTTTTGCATAAAACCAAAGTACATATCGAGAATAAAATATAAATATCCAAGTTACTAAAAATTGAGTTCTTTTTGTATAAAACAAGAGTAGGGATCCAAAATAAAATATCAATTTCGAAATTACAAAAAATTTAGTTCTTTTGCATAAAACCAAAGTACATATCGAGAATAAAATATAAATATCCAAGTTACTAAAAATTGAATTCTTTTTGTATGTAAAACAAAAAGTAGGGATCCAAAATAAAATATCAATTTCGATATTACAAAAAATTGAGTTCTTTTGCATAGAACAAAAGTACGTATCGAGAATCAAATATAAATTTCAAAATTATGAAAAATTGACTTTCTTTTTGTGAAACAAAACTACGGATGAAAAATAATATACCAATTTCAAAATTATTAAAAATTGAATCCTTTTGTAAAACAAAAGTACAGATTGAAAATAAAATATAAAAATCCAAATTACTAAAAGTTGAGTTCTTTTTCTAAAACAAAAAGTAGGGATCCAAAATAAAATATGAATTTCGAAATTACAAAAAATTGAGTTCTTTTGCATAAAACAAAAGGGCGTATGGAAAATAAAATATAAATTTCAAAATTATGAAAAATTGAGTTTCTCTTTTGTAAAACAAAACTACGAGATGAAAAATAATATATCAATTTCGAAATTACTAAAAATTGAATTCTTTTTGTAAAACAAAAAGTACGGATCGAAAATAAAATATAAATATCCAAATTACTAAAAATTGAGTTCTTTTTGTAAAACAAAAGTAGGGATCCAAAACAAAATATAAATTTGGAAATTACAAAAATTGAGTTCTTTTGCATAAAACAAATTACATATCGAGAGAATAAAATATAAATATCCAAATTACTAAAAATTAAGTTCTTTTTGTAAAACAAAAGTAGGGATCCAAAATAAAATATAAATTTCGAAATTACAAAAAATTGAGTTCCTTTGCATAAAACCAAAGTACATATCGAGAATAAAATATAAATATCCAAATCACTAAAAATTGAGTTCTTTTTGTATTAAACAAAAGTAGGGATCCAAAATAAAATATCAATTTCGAAATTACAAAAAATTGAGTTCTTTTGCATAAAACCAAAGTACATATCGAGAATAAAATATAAATATCCAAGTTACTAAAAATTGAGTTCTTTTGTATAAAACAAGAGTAGGGATCCAAAATAAAATATCAATTTCGAAATTACAAAAAATTGAGTTCTTTTGCATAAAACCAAAGTACATATCGAGAATAAAATATAAATATCCAAGTTACTAAAAATTGAATTCTTTTTGTAAAACAAAAAGTAGGGATCCAAAATAAAATATCAATTTCGAAATTACAAAAAAATTGAGTTCTTTTGCATAGAACAAGAAGTACGTATCGAGAATCAAATATAAATTTCAAAATTATGAAAAATTGACTTTCTTTTTGTGAAACAAAACTACGGATGAAAAATAATATACCAATTTCAAAATTATTAAAAATTGAATCCTTTTTGTAAAACAAAAGTACAGATTGAAAATAAAATATAAAAATCCAAATTACTAAAAGTTGAGTTCTTTTTCTAAAACAAAAGTAGGGATCCAAAATAAAATATGAATTTCGAAATTACAAAAAATTGAGTTCTTTTGCATAAAACAAAAGGACGTATGGAAAATAAAATATAAATTTCAAAATTATGAAAAATTGAGTTTCTCTTTTGTAAAACAAAACTACAGATGAAAAATAATATATCAATTTCGAAATTACTAAAAATTGAATTCTTTTTGTAAAACAAAAGTACGGATCGAAAATAAAATATAAATATCCAAATTACTAAAAATTGAGTTCTTTTTGTAAAACAAAAGTAGGGATCCAAAACAAAATATAAATTTGGAAATTACAAAAAATTGAGTTCTTTTGCATAAAACAAATTACATATCGAGAGAATAAAATATAAATATGCAAATTACTAAAAATTGAGTTCTTTTTGTAAAACAAAAGTAGGGATCCAAAATAAAATATAAATTTCGAAATTACAAAAAATTGAGTTCCTTTGCATAAAACCAAAGTACATATCGAGAATAAAATATAAATATCCAAATCACAAAAAATTGAGTTCTTTTTGTAAAACAAAAGTAGGGATCCAAAATAAAATATCAATTTCGAAATTACAAAAAATTGAGTTCTTTTGCATAAAACCAAAGTACATATCGAGAATAAAATATAAATATCCAAGTTACTAAAAATTGAGTTCTTTTTGTAAAACAAAAGTAGGGATCCAAAATAAAATATCAATTTCGAAATTACAAAAAATTGAGTTCTTTTGCATAAAACCAAAGTACATTTCAAGAATAAAATATAAATATCCAAATTACTAAAAATTGAGTTCTTTTTGTAAAACAAAAGTAGGGATCCAAAATAAAATATAAATTTCGAAATTACAAAAAATTGAGTTCTTTTGCATAGAACAAAAGTACGTATCGAGAATCAAATATAAATTTCAAAATTATGAAAATTTGACTTTCTTTTTGTGAAACAAAACTACGGATGAAAAATAATATACCAATTTCAAAATTATTAAAAATTGAATCCTTTTTGTAAAACAAAAGTACAGATTGAAAATAAAATATAAAAATCCAAATTACTAAAAGTTGAGTTCTCTTTCTAAAACAAAAAAGTAGGGATCCAAAATAAAATATGAATTTCGAAATTACAAAAAATTGAGTTCATTTGCATAAAACAAAAGGATGTATGGAAAATAAAAT
Organism: Lablab purpureus; assembly: GCA_030347555.1. NCBI lineage: Eukaryota > Viridiplantae > Streptophyta > Magnoliopsida > Fabales > Fabaceae > Lablab > Lablab purpureus. Next base: position 13,946,639 of record CM059260.1, read on the forward strand.
ATAAATTTCAAAATTATGAAAAATTGAGTTTCTCTTTTGTAAAACAAAACTACGGATGAAAAATAATATATCAATTTCGAAATTACTAAAAATTGAATTCTTTTGTAAAACAAAAGTACGGATCGAAAATAAAATATAAATATCCAAATTACTAAAAATTGAGTTCTTTTTGTAAAACAAAAGTAGGGATCCAAAATAAAATATCAATTTCGAAATTACAAAAAATTGAGTTCTTTTGCATAAAACCAAAGTACATATCGAGAATAAAATATAAATATCCAAGTTACTAAAAATTGAGTTCTTTTTGTATTAAACAAGAGTAGGGATCCAAAATAAAATATCAATTTCGAAATTACAAAAAATTGAGTTCTTTTGCATAAAACCAAAGTACATATCGAGAATAAAATATAAATATCCAAGTTACTAAAAATTCAATTCTTTTTGTATGTAAAACAAAAAGTAGGGATCCAAAATAAAATATCAATTTCGAAATTACAAAAAATTGAGTTCTTTTGCATAGAACAAAAATGCGTATCGAGAATCAAATATAAATTTCAAAATTATGAAAAATTGACTTTCTTTTTGTGAAACAAAACTACGGATGAAAAATAATATACCAATTTCAAAATTATTAAAAATTGAATCCTTTTTGTAAAACAAAAGTACAGATTGAAAATAAAATATAAAAATCCAAATTACTAAAAGTTGAGTTCTTTTTCTAAAACAAAAGTAGGGATCCAAAATAAAATATGAATTTCGAAATTACAAAAAATTGAGTTCTTTTGCATAAAACAAAAAGGACGTATGGAAAATAAAATATAAATTTCAAAATTATGAAAAATTGAGTTTCTCTTTTGTAAAACAAAACTACAGATGAAAAATAATATATCAATTTCGAAATTACTAAAAATTGAATTCTTTTTGTAAAACAAAAAGTACGGATCGAAAATAAAATATAAATATCCAAATTACTAAAAATTGAGTTCTTTTTGTAAAACAAAAGTAGGGATCCAAAACAAAATATAAATTTGGAAATTACAAAAAATTGAGTTCTTTTGCATAAAACAAATTACATATCGAGAGAATAAAATATAAATATCCAAATTACTAAAAATTAAGTTCTTTTGTAAAACAAAAGTAGGGATCCAAAATAAAATATAAATTTCGAAATTACAAAAATTGAGTTCCTTTGCATAAAACCAAAGTACATATCGAGAATAAAATATAAATATCCAAATCACAAAAAATTGAGTTCTTTTTGTATAAAACAAAAGTAGGGATCCAAAATAAAATATCAATTTCGAAATTACAAAAAATTGAGTTCTTTTGCATAAAACCAAAGTACATATCGAGAATAAAATATAAATATCCAAGTTACTAAAAATTGAGTTCTTTTTGTAAAACAAAAGTAGGGATCCAAAATAAAATATCAATTTCGAAATTACAAAAAATTGAGTTCTTTTGCATAAAACCAAAGTACATTTCGAGAATAAAATATAAATATCCAAGTTACTAAAAATTGAGTTCTTTTTGTAAAACAAAAAGTAGGGATCCAAAATAAAATATCAATTTCGAAATTACAAAAAATTGAGTTCTTTTGCATAGAACAAAAGTACGTATCGAGAATCAAATATAAATTTCAAAATTATGAAAATTTGACTTTCTTTTTGTGAAACAAAACTACGGATGAAAAATAATATACCAATTTCAAAATTATTAAAAATTGAATCCTTTTTGTAAAACAAAAGTACAGATTGAAAATAAAATATAAAAATCCAAATTACTAAAAGTTGAGTTCTCTTTCTAAAACAAAAAAGTAGGGATCCAAAATAAAATATGAATTTCGAAATTACAAAAAATTGAGTTCATTTGCATAAAACAAAAAGGATGTATGGAAAATAAAATATAAATTTCAAAATTATGAAAAATTGAGTTTCTCTTTTGTAAAACAAAACTACGGATGAAAAATAATATATCAATTTCGAAATTACTAAAAATTGAATTCTTTTTGTAAAACAAAAGTACGGATCGAAAATAAAATATAAATATCCAAATTACTAAAAATTGAGTTCTTTTTGTAAAACAAAAGTAGGGATCCAAAATAAAATATCAATTTCGAAATTACAAAAATTGAGTTCTTTTGCATAAAACCAAAGTACATATCGAGAATAAAATATAAATATCCAAGTTACTAAAAATTGAGTTCTTTTTGTATTAAAAAAGAGTAGGGATCCAAAATAAAATATCAATTTCGAAATTACAAAAAATTGAGTTCTTTTGCATAAAACCAAAGTACATATCGAGAATAAAATATAAATATCCAAGTTACTAAAAATTCAATTCTTTTGTATGTAAAACAAAAAGTAGGGATCCAAAATAAAATATCAATTTCGAAATTACAAAAAATTGAGTTCTTTTGCATAGAACAAAAGTACGTATCGAGAATCAAATATAAATTTCAAAATTATGAAAAATTGACTTTCTTTTTTGTGAAACAAAACTACGGATGAAAAATAATATACCAATTTCAAAATTATTAAAAATTGAATCCTTTTGTAAAACAAAAGTACAGATTGAAAATAAAATATAAAAATCCAAATTACTAAAAGTTGAGTTCTTTTTCTAAAACAAAAGTAGGGATCCAAAATAAAATATGAATTTCGAAATTACAAAAAATTGAGTTCTTTTGCATAAAACAAAAAGGACGTATGGAAAATAAAATATAAATTTCAAAATTATGAAAAATTGAGTTTCTCTTTTGTAAAACAAAACTACGAGATGAAAAATAATATATCAATTTCGAAATTACTAAAAATTGAATTCTTTTTGTAAAACAAAAAGTACGGATGAAAATAAAATATAAATATCCAAATTACTAAAAATTGAGTTCTTTTGTAAAACAAAAGTAGGGATCCAAAACAAAATATAAATTTGGAAATTACAAAAAATTGAGTTCTTTTGCATAAAACAAATTACATATCGAGAGAATAAAATATAAATATCCAAATTACTAAAAATTAAGTTCTTTTTGTAAAACAAAAGTAGGGATCCAAAATAAAATATAAATTTCGAAATTACAAAAAATTGAGTTCCTTTGCATAAAACCAAAGTACATATCGAGAATAAAATATAAATATCCAAATCACAAAAAATTGAGTTCTTTTTGTAAAACAAGAGTAGGGATCCAAAATAAAATATCAATTTCGAAATTACAAAAAATTGAGTTCTTTTGCATAAAACCAAAGTACATATCGAGAATAAAATATAAATATCCAAGTTACTAAAAATTGAGTTCTTTTTGTAAAACAAGAGTAGGGATCCAAAATAAAATATCAATTTCGAAATTACAAAAAATTGAGTTCTTTTGCATAAAACCAAAGTACATATCGAGAATAAAATATAAATATCCAAGTTACTAAAAATTCAATTCTTTTTTTATGTAAAACAAAAAGTAGGGATCCAAAATAAAATATCAATTTCGAAATTACAAAAAAATTGAGTTCTTTTGCATAGAACAAAAGTACGTATCGAGAATCAAATATAAATTTCAAAATTATGAAAAATTGACTTTCTTTTTTGTGAAACAAAACTACGGATGAAAAATAATATACCAATTTCAAAATTATTAAAAATTGAATCCTTTTTGTAAAACAAAAGTACAGATTGAAAATAAAATATAAAAATCCAAATTACTAAAAGTTGAGTTCTTTTTCTAAAACAAAAGTAGGGATCCAAAATAAAATATGAATTTCGAAATTACAAAAAATTGAGTTCTTTTGCATAAAACAAAAAGGACGTATGGAAAATAAAATATAAATTTCAAAATTATGAAAAATTGAGTTTCTCTTTTGTAAAACAAAACTACAGATGAAAAATAATATATCAATTTCGAAATTACTAAAAATTGAATTCTTTTTGTAAAACAAAAAGTACGGATGAAAATAAAATATAAATATCCAAATTACTAAAAATTGAGTTCTTTTTGTAAAACAAAAGTAGGGATCCAAAACAAAATATAAATTTGGAAATTACAAAAAATTGAGTTCTTTTGCATAAAACAAATTACATATCGAGAGAATAAAATATAAATATCCAAATTACTAAAAATTAAGTTCTTTTTGTAAAACAAAAGTAGGGATCCAAAATAAAATATAAATTTCGAAATTACAAAAATTGAGTTCCTTTGCATAAAACCAAAGTACATATCGAGAATAAAATATAAATATCCAAATCACAAAAAATTGAGTTCTTTTTGTAAAACAAAAGTAGGGATCCAAAATAAAATATCAATTTCGAAATTACAAAAAATTGAGTTCTTTTGCATAAAACCAAAGTACATATCTAGAATAAAATATAAATATCCAAGTTACTAAAAATTGAGTTCTTTTGTATAAAACAAGAGTAGGGATCCAAAATAAAATATCAATTTCGAAATTACAAAAAATTGAGTTCTTTTGCATAAAACCAAAGTACATTTCGAGAATAAAATATAAATATCCAAGTTACTAAAAATTGAGTTCTTTTTGTAAAACAAAAGTAGGGATCCAAAATAAAATATCAATTTCGAAATTACAAAAAATTGAGTTCTTTTGCATAGAACAAAAGTACGTATCGAGAATCAAATATAAATTTCAAAATTATGAAAATTTGACTTTCTTTTTGTGAAACAAAACTACGGATGAAAAATAATATACCAATTTCAAAATTATTAAAAATTGAATCCTTTTGTAAAACAAAAGTACAGATTGAAAATAAAATATAAAAATCCAAATTACTAAAAGTTGAGTTCTCTTTCTAAAACAAAAAAGTAGGGATCCAAAATAAAATATGAATTTCGAAATTACAAAAATTGAGTTCATTTGCATAAAACAAAAAGGATGTATGGAAAATAAAATATAAATTTCAAAATTATGAAAAATTGAGTTTCTCTTTTGTAAAACAAAACTACGAGATGAAAAATAATATATCAATTTCGAAATTACTAAAAATTGAATTCTTTTTGTAAAACAAAAGTACTGGATCGAAAATAAAATATAAATATCCAAATTACTAAAAATTGAGTTCTTTTTGTAAAACAAAAGTAGGGATCCAAAATAAAATATCAATTTTGAAATTACAAAAATTGAGTTCTTTTGCATAAAACCAAAGTACATATCGAGAATAAAATATAAATATCCAAGTTACTAAAAATTGAGTTCTTTTGTATAAAACAAGAGTAGGGATCCAAAATAAAATATCAATTTCGAAATTACAAAAAATTGAGTTCTTTTGCATAAAACCAAAGTACATATCGAGAATAAAATATAAATATCCAAGTTACTAAAAATTGAATTCTTTTTGTAAAACAAAAGTAGGGATCCAAAATAAAATATCAATTTCGAAATTACAAAAAATTGAGTTCTTTTGCATAGAACAAAAGTACGTATCGAGAATCAAATATAAATTTCAAAATTATGAAAATTTGACTTTCTTTTTTGTGAAACAAAACTACGGATGAAAAATAATATACCAATTTCAAAATTATTAAAAATTGAATCCTTTTTGTAAAACAAAAGTACAGATTGAAAATAAAATATAAAAATCCAAATTACTAAAAGTTGAGTTCTCTTTCTAAAACAAAAAAAGTAGGGATCCAAAATAAAATATGAATTTCGAAATTAAAAAAAATTGAGTTCTTTTGCATAAAACAAAAAGGACGTATGGAAAATAAAATATAAATTTCAAAATTATGAAAAATTGAGTTTCTTTTTTGTAAAACAAAACTACAGATGAAAAATAATATATCAATTTCGAAATTACTAAAAATTGAATTCTTTTTGTAAAACAAAAAGTACGGATCGAAAATAAAATATAAATATCCAAATTACTAAAAATTGAGTTCTTTTTGTAAAACAAAAGTAGGGATCCAAAACAAAATATAAATTTCGAAATTACAAAAAATTGAGTTCTTTTGCATAAAACAAATTACATATCGAGAGAATAAAATATAAATATCCAAATTACTAAAAAAATTAAGTTCTTTTTGTAAAACAAAAGTAGGGATCCAAAATAAAATATAAATTTCGAAATTACAAAAAATTGAGTTCCTTTGCATAAAACCAAAGTACGTATCGAGAATAAAATATAAATATCCAAATCACAAAAATTGAGTTCTTTTTGTAAAACAAAAGTAGGGATCCAAAATAAAATATCAATTTCGAAATTACAAAAAATTGAGTTCTTTTGCATAAAACCAAAGTACATATCGAGAATAAAATATAAATATCCAAGTTACTAAAAATTGAGTTCTTTTGTATAAAACAAGAGTAGGGATCGAAAATAAAATATCAATTTCGAAATTACAAAAAATTGAGTTCTTTTGCATAAAACCAAAGTACATATCGAGAATAAAATATAAATATCCAAGTTACTAAAAATTGAATTCTTTTTGTAAAACAAAAAGTAGGGATCCAAAATAAAATATCAATTTCGAAATTACAAAAAATTGAGTTCTTTTGCATAGAACAAAAGTACGTATCGAGAATCAAATATAAATTTCAAAATTATGAAAAATTGACTTTCTTTTTTGTGAAAAAAAAGTACGGATGAAAAATAATATACCAATTTCAAAATTATTAAAAATTGAATCCTTTTTGTAAAACAAAAGTACAGATTGAAAATAAAATATAAAAATCCAAATTACTAAAAGTTGAGTTCTTTTTCTAAAACAAAAGTAGGGATCCAAAATAAAATATGAATTTCGAAATTACAAAAATTGAGTTCTTTTGCATAAAACAAAAAGGACGTATGGAAAATAAAATATAAATTTCAAAATTATGAAAAATTGAGTTTCTCTTTGTAAAACAAAACTACGGATGAAAAATAATATATCAATTTCGAAATTACTAAAATTTGAATTCTTTTATTAAAACAAAAAGTACGGATCGAAAATAAAATATAAATATCCAAATTACTAAAAATTGAGTTCTTTTTCTAAAACAAAAGTAGGGATCCAAAACAAAATATAAATTTCGAAATTACAAAAAATTGAGTTCTTTTGCATAAAACAAATTACATATCGAGAGGATAAAATATAAATATCCAAATTACTAAAAATTAAGTTCTTTTGTAAAACAAAAGTAGGGATCCAAAATAAAATATAAATTTCGAAATTACAAAAATTGAGTTCCTTTGCATAAAACCAAAGTACATGATCGAGAATAAAATATAAATATCCAAATCACAAAAATTGAATTCTTTTGTAAAACAAAAGTAGGGATCCAAAATAAAATATCAATTTCGAAATTACAAAAATTGAGTTCTTTTGCATAGAACAAAAGTACGTATCGAGAATCAAATATAAATTTCAAAATTATGAAAAATTGACTTTCTTTTTGTGAAACAAAACTACGGATGAAAAACAATATACCAATTTCAAAATTATTAAAAATTGAATCCTTTTTGTAAAACAAAAGTACAGATTGAAAATAAAATATAAAAATCCAAATTACTAAAAGTTGAGTTCTCTTTCTAAAACAAAAAAAGTAGGGATCCAAAATAAAATATGAATTTCGAAATTACAAAAAATTGAGTTCTTTTGCATAAAACAAATTACATATCGAGAATAAAATATAAATATCCAAATTACTAAAAATTAAGTTCTTTTGTAAAACAAAAGTAGGGATCCAAAATAAAATATAAATTTTGAAATTACAAAAGATTGAGTTCCTTTGCATAAAACCAAAGTACATATCGAGAATAAAATATAAATATCCAAATTGAGTTCTTTTTGTAAAACAAAAGTAGGGATCCAAAATAAAATATAAATTTTGAAATTACAAAAATTGAGTTCCTTTGCATAAAACCAAAGTACATATCGAGAATAAAATATAAATATCCAAATTGAGTTCTTTTTGTAAAACAAAAGTAGGGATCCAAAATAAAATATCAATTTCGAAATTACAAAAAATTGAGTTCTTTTGCATAAAACCAAAGTATATATCGAGAATAAAATATAAATATCCAAGTTACTAAAAATTGAATTCTTTTTGTAAAACAAAAAGTAGGGATCCAAAATAAAATATCAATTTCGAAATTACAAAAAATTGAGTTCTTTTGCATAGAACAAAAGTACGTATCGAGAATCAAATATAAATTTCAAAATTATGAAAAATTGACTTTCTTTTTTGTGAAACAAAACTACGGATGAAAAATAATATACCAATTTCAAAATTATTAAAAATTGAATCCTTTTTGTAAAACAAAAGTACAGATTGAAAATAAAATATAAAAATCCAAATTACTAAAAGTTGAGTTCTTTTTCTAAAACAAAAAAAGTAGGGATCCAAAATAAAATATGAATTTCGAAATTACAAAAATTGAGTTCTTTTGCATAAAACAAAAGGGACGTATGGAAAATAAAATATAAATTTCAAAATTATGAAAAATTGAGTTTCTTTTTGTAAAACAAAACTACGAGATGAAAAATAATATATCAATTTCGAAATTACTAAAAATTGAATTCTTTTTGTAAAACAAAAAGTACGGATCGAAAATAAAATATAAATATCCAAATCACTAAAAATTGAGTTCTTTTTGTAAAACAAAAGTAGGGATCCAA